>CM060957.1:345000-875000 GCA_030765055.1 Mantis religiosa
ACTGCAGTTTTTTTGTTAATGTTACTTTGGATAGCCATGATCATTTTAGCCTTATCATGATCGTTATGTTAAGAACAAAAGCAGCAGTCCTAGAACTTAAAACCTCAATGACGTACAGTAGAGAATGAGATTTTGAACAGTTTATAAAGTGATCTTTTCTGTCGAATTTTATGTATAAAATTTGATGTAACGTAAGTTGCAGTTATGGCAATTAGCATACAAAATTTCTGTGATAAATGTGTATAGCTTTCTAGTTATTACGAGAAATAATGTAATTCTAAAGGCCTGAAGATCATAATTTCTACTTATTCCTCTGCTCCGGGTTTATGTCCAGATTGGATTTCCTTAGCGGCAACCAACTCCTCCATTCTCATTACACATTTACAGTCTTTTTCCACTCAAGGAATAGTGGCAAATCTTCATTTTTGTGCAGTAAGATTGTATTTCTTGCTCTTTACCAGTCATATAAGCCGTTCAAAATGAAGTATTTCTGAGGAGATTCCCAACAAATTCAATATACACCTTAGATAATCGACTTTGTCAGAACCACCTTTCAAAAAGACAAAACACAACGAACCTTTCTCATTTTTTCTTCTAATAAGTAGTCCCAATAAAGTTCTGATGTTGAACTTTTCAGTGGAATGCAATACTTTTATCTACATGTACTTGTTAGATAAAGTAATAAATGCCGGGTTACGTTTACAAATTTAATTACATGGCTAGTTGCCATGGCAACGCAATTATCCTCTAAGTAACTACGCAAAAGTATTTGAAATACATACCTTTCAGCTCGCCAGCCAGGCAGTGCACCAGCTTTAAGAAATTAATGATATTTGAACTGATAATATATATTATAATTAATGATATGAGAATTTAATGATTTTTAGAGCCAAAAATATAAAATAGATCGCATCTATAACTTAAGTGTACCTCGCTCCGAAGCAAGAGGTCTTTACCATTCGACAGCTCGATTTAGAATGGCGCTGTGATTCAACACTTGAACATTATGGTACATCCATTCCCTTTCCCCTCTGACTACACCTGTGAGGTGCTACAGCGCTCGTGGACATGTTCGCTGGAGGATATGTCTAGCGTTCCGACGCGTAGAGGGTCGCGGGTTCGAGACCCGCTTTGAGCATGGGTGTTTGGGTATATAGTGAAAATGTGTGAAACTAAGACATAAAAAATAAACGGAAATAAAGAAAAAACTGTTAAAAGGAGATATATATATATATATATATTTATTATAAAAAGATCATCGATACACATTAATTAGCAAGCATTTTTGTAAAAGATGTCTTAATCAACGAAATTGACCATTATTAAACAATTTTCACTGTTAGCTAAAATACAATAACACTTCATATATATATATATATATATATACCCACTTTGTTTATTATTTTTAAGTTTCTCGCAGTCATTATGTAATTGGAAATATGGCGATTAATATGAATCTGTTGTAATGATTTACATTGCCTCGTATCAACGATAAACCACGGTATAGATGCAAACAGATTTTTGATCTAAGAAATTAATAATTTTAGAAGTTGTATAAAAGTCCTTCACAATGATCAAGATTTCCGAAGAGCTTACCAGAAGATTTAAAATATACATTTCACTTGTCAGAAAGTTTGTTAAATGTGCGGTGTTTTAATCAAAAACGCAAGCTAAATTTCGGAAATCAGTATTTTTTCGAAAATTGTCCATGTTGGGGGAAGTTTGGGCTGGTATGATGTCCTTGAAAGAGACTTAATATTGCATTATCAGCTCTCAGCTGCGTTTAAAGTTATAAGCCTCTAGTCATGGATTTAAAAGCTATTGAAAGATTTGTATAAACCTACGAAGTCAATTAAAGTATTTCAATGAATACTTGTAAGTGAATACAGAATGAGTTGTCACTGCTCTAACACGTAGGTAACAAGAAAGGAATTTTGCTTCATTGTCCAGAAGTAAGCAGTTCCTCTACATGTTACACCTTCTTAGAATCGCTCGCTTCTGTTATATGAGAAATGTGGAGGGCAGGCACGTACAGCAATGTCAAAGTGGGAACTGAGTTTTACCTTTAACATTCCCCACAAAGGAAATCCAGTCTGTATTCAAACCTGGAGAAAATGGTTTTAGGCGTTCGCATTTTCACTATTTCAAACAGAGCAATGCGTATCACAAATTACCTTAACTACAAATTCCATCGTAGGTATAGAAATTGTATAGATAAAACTTACCAGAAAAGTTATCGTTATAAAATGTTTGAAATCTTAAATCCTCTACTTTTTGGATATGTCATTGACATCACTATTCGTGCTGGCTGCTTTTGTTATTCCGAGTAAAAATGTAGCACTATGATTCACTACTGCAATGCCAGTTTACAGCGTGGTACTGATAGTCGGTTGCGTCCGCATTTAGGAGGTCGTTGGTTCCATTGCCCCGACTTATCGGTTTCTTAGAGGGTTTCCCTGGGTCGCCAGCATTAATTATATCTTTTTAATTTTCTATTAATTTTCCTTTCCTCCTGGTCTGGTGTTACAGCTTTCTATCTACTACAGATTCGGCATTGGATATCACGGAATTTACTCGCCCTCTGGATCGGGGGAGACATTCGAGTTCCGGACCACCCAGGAGATATGCAAACCTCCAGCAGGGGGGAGGGCCGAGATCCCGGGAAGTTTTAAACTGTAGTTAGAGACCCTACCCTCTTGTCCTCAGTTCGGCCACTCAGAGCTTGTTTCTAGGTAACACCGAAATTATCAGGAGTTTAAAACTAAAATGTTGTTGCTCTATCAGAAATGTTCTTGCCTTTATGGAGAATATGAAGCAACCAATTCTCTTATTTGAAAATGCTAGGGGGCGGCAAAAGCGGGCGAATCGAAGTTCAAGATGTTGAGGTCAGACTTTGTAACAATGTGGGCTATTTGTCCATTTTGAAAAACTAAACTAAATCTGAATATATTAAGGATTACATTGTCCTGAGAAGTAACATTTTGTTCGCTGATTTGCGATCTGAGAGGTCATTTTAAATAAGTTGTTCTAAATTGAATGTTGCTTTCCATTTTATTCTATCACTTAAGGTTTTCTCAAAAAATCACAAAAATTTCGGACATACTTTTTATATAAAAACACGTGCATTACGTATAAAATAAAGAATGCAAAATTTGCTATCAGAGATCATATTAACTAATTTAGATATGCTAAATTGAATGGCACTTCCCATTTTTCTATCACCATAAGTTTGCTCAGAAATTACAAAATAAATTTTTAAAATACTGCAATTATGTGTAGTGTACAATATATAAAACGTATCCAATTTCATTAAATGGTATGTGTTAGGCGAAAACTTACTTTCGAAATTAGTTATTTCCTTCCATAGAAGTAGACCATTTTCATCAATACTGGGAAAGTATCCCAGGACAGTTAATGCAGGCATAACATGAGTTCTGGCATTACGTTAATACTGGCAAGCTTTCTGAACAGATTTTTAAAAAATACATTGTGCTGAAAATTTAACTTTAGAACACAAAAATACCTCTTTGATGCAGTACAATTCAACTTCATTTAACCTACTTTTAATATGAAACTAAAGATATAAAATACTTTAAACATTTAAGTAATGAAACTGGTCGGAGGTCGTCTGTTGTACCATTAAAGTTACACAAGCTCACATCCTTAAGATCAAGTCTAAAGGATGTAGTTTACTGCTTAAGGATATCTATGACTGAAAATTTGAAATCCTGAACTAATAACGCTAGCTTTAAGATTTATACCACAGATGTAACTTAACACAAATATGATACATCCCAAATTTTGTCAATTTCACATTTATAATTTGGAAAACATGGTCAAAATTATTTACTATTGGCTACCTCATCTAAAACGTCCCTTGCGACAAAATAACTTAAATTTTGGTCCAATATTTTAACAGGTTCCCAATACATCATTTTTTTCAATTTGTCCTAGCTTTCTTTGTCTCAGACTTTAGACCCCAGAAATTTTAAGCTGTGAATATGGAATTTCTGCCCAAAATTTTGAAATTTGTGTTTTGAAGTAAAGAAAGTGTACTTTAATGCATCACAATAAAACTCAGGGCAATTTCTATTCACTGTATCTCAACCTGCGTAGCAAGTTTCATTATTCTAACAAACTGCGGCGCAAGGAGCATTTTAAACGCTTACTTTAAGACTTACAAGCGCTGTTCAATAAAGAATGATCACAACCTTTTCAGAATGTACCGTCAACCTCATTTTGATGGTTCTTCTCAAAATAGTCTCCCCTGAATGCGATGCACTTGTCCCAGCGTTTCTGCCAGACTTCAGAGACATGCTGGAAACCATTTGAGAGATCCTTCAAAATCGCCTCCACTACTGCTTCTGATTGTGTTTCCCACGAAGGTGTTTCTTCAAATTCCGAATAGAAAAAAGTCACATGGGGCTACATCCGGACTATAGTGAGTCTGAGGGATGTACTTAGCGCTGACTTTTGCAAGATATTCAGCAACATTGGCAATATGCGGCTGTGCATTATCGTGGTGCAGCATGCAGCCTGCTTCACGGAAATGTGGTCTTTTGCACCTGATATGGACTTGCAATGTTTTCAGCACATCCCTGTAGTATTGTCCAGTTACTGATGTGTGTGCAGGTACAGCATGCTGATAAACCATTCCATGAATATCAAAGGAGATGACCATAGCTTTCCCAGCAGAAGCAGCCACTTGCTTTGTGGGGGTTGGAGATTTTTTACACCGAGATTTGCTATTTGCTCTCAGAATCAAAATGATGTAGCCAAGTTTCATCGGCAGTGATTACGTTTGAAAGAAAATCCGGTTATTCCTCTAACAGCTTTGACTGCATGTTTCCTGTCACACTGTATAGGCTTCAAATGAAGATTTGTTGAGACGAAAGCAGAATTTCAAAGCAGCATATTGTTCCTCGCGTGTTACCTCCATTGCAGCGATAGGCGATACTGAACATATCTGAACTTACCTGGTTCTCACAGGCGGGAACCAGGAGTACCAACAATGAAACTACTGCAGCGTTTTTGTTTCACATTAAGCTAGCTGAAGGGACACTGGGACTGAAAAATAGGCCAAAAATCTCAAAATTTACGATTTTTAGATTTATACGTATAAATGTTCCCCAAACCTTCCTATATTGAATTGTGTAAGAGTTTTTGATTTCTGCCATTTTTAAAGGTCTAGTGCAGGGTTTAAATGCTCGGAGCCTGGCCATTTAAAGGCCCCCTTTCTTCCTTATCCAGCATGATGGACTCTTTTTGCCAATTTTAATCGTTTTTTGGCTGGTTTTTCCTCTAAAATTGTGTTATAATCTTGCAGCAGAGCTTTTTGCTGCTATCTGGCGACACTTCGGTGAACTATTACTACGTATTATATACAAAGTCTTTACTCAGAAAATATCAAAGCATAAATGCCATACAAAAAATTGTCAACATATTTTGAGTGTTCTCGCAACTAAGAAAATGCAAAACAACTCTTAATCTATGTGATTATTCTGTGTTTTTTGCAATAAACTTAGAGAATACTTGTTGATTCATTCTTGTTTTGACTCCTGTGTTTGGTTCAATGTATTATGGCGTCATCCTTTAGAGAAATGTGCTTTTGTTTACATGTGCTTCTGTTTATGAAATAAGTGTGTAAGCAAGTTAGTTGATTTTTCTAAGGTGTAGTGTGTTGTGAAATATATAAACAGCATAATGCATGCTACTTCACGTTGGCATAAGCCGGTGAGTAGAAATAACAAAAAAAGAGACCTTGCAAAAAAACGTGGTTTAGCCAGATGGAATAAGAAACCTGTAGACCAGATTTCCATCTCAAATACACAGTTGGACACAGAAGAACATGCTAGTACTTCATCTTCACATTTGGAAATGGACATAGGTGAGCAGGCTACTGTAATTGAAACTAAGTATTTGTAAAACGCAGGAGAAATTTTCAAGATTTCAGAGAGATGACAGTGTAAATAGTGAATATATTTGTGGTAATGCAGGGGCAAACAGTGAGTATATTTTGGTGCACAGCAGTTCTCTGAATCAACTTCTGAGCAATGTAAAGTGTGGGGAGTGTACTAAATGCTCACTTACACTGCAATTTAGAGAAAAATATGGCTTTGCAGTAAAGTTAGTGCTAAAGTGCAGTGAGTGTGGTTTCAGCCCAGGGCAGAGTTATTCTAGTCCTAGAGTTGAGGATGAAAAGTCTAAGAGACCTCCCTTTGAAGTGAACAGGAAAATTGTGGATGCTTTTTTGGGATTGGGTGTAGGTCACAGTGGCTTAGAAAAATTTTGTTGTGCATTAGGTATGTCTGGTATGGATTCCAAAACATTTACCAGTCATATGAAGGAGGTGGCTTTTTACAGTAAAAAGCTAAAAGAAAAAGCTCTCCTTCAGTCCAGGGAGGTAGTGAGAAGAGCATACATGAAGTTAAATGGTGCTGATGAAACTGCAGATGAGAACAATGTAATTGATGTTTCTGTAAGTTATGATGGTTCATGGCACAAGCGGGGATATACATCCAACTATAATGTAGGAATTGTGATGGACATTCTAACTGGAATGGTGCTGGACTACACAGTAGTTTCCAAATATTGTGCAATGTGTGCCATTACAGCCACAGAATTGGGACATGATTCACCAGAGTTTTGCATTTGGTTTGAGGGACATTCATCTAGTGGTGAATGCAACAAAAATTATGAGGGCTCATCCACATCAATGGAGGTTTTTGCTGCAGACATACTATGGAAACGTTCAGTGTCAGAGTGTAAGATGCGCTACACAACTGTACTATCAGATGGTGATTCAAAAACATTTAATCATTTATCAAATGAAAACATATATGGTAACACAGTTGTCCTGCACAAAGAGGAGTGCATAAACCATGTTGCTAAAAGAATGGGAAGTGGGCTGCGAAACACTGTAGAAACATGGAAGAAAAAGGGAGTAAAACTTGGTGGGCGAGGATCTGGGACACTTACCAATGCCACCATTACCAAATTAACTAATTATTATAGACATGCCATAGTGAACAACATACCTAGTGTCCCTAAAATGAAAGAAGCCATTTATGCAACCCTTAGTCATTATGTTTCAACGGATTCCAAGCCTCAACATAGCAAGTGTCCCCAAGGTGTCGACTCCTGGTGTTTTTACAATAAAAGCATTGCACAAGGAAAGACACCCATGAGCCATCAGAAGATGCCTGTTAAACTAACAGAGCAGTTAGTTTGCAAAATATTACCTGTTTATCAAAGACTAGCAAGTGATGAACTGTTGTCAAGGTGTGTGCGTGGTGCTACTCAAAATCAAAATGAGTCACTACATGCACTAATTTGGAGAAAATGTCCCAAAATTACTTTTGTATCCTGCAGGAGAATAGAAATTGCAGCAGCAATTGCAGTAGCAGAGTTTAATATGGGCTGTTCTGCAACTCAGGAACTAAAATGTGAGCTAACCACCAGTGCAGTGACAAGTGTGCAGAAGAAAATTGTGAAGAGACGTGACAAACGCAGAATATACGAGAGCACGCGATCTTCATTGCAACATAAGAAAACAGCTCGCCTCAAAGAAAAACAGACAAAAATGCAGAGAGAGCTTGCCAGACAAAAGAGGGAGGGTCTCACATATGCTTCAGGGCAATTCTAATGTAGTAAGGTACTGTTCACTTTATTTTTGGTGCATGTTTTTAGAAAAATTGATTTTTCTCCACTTTACATTTTTTAATACATTATCTGATCCACACGCATTAATTTTTGAGCTATGGCTCTGAATTTCTTTCAGCATGTGCTTCATGTATGGGTCTACAACTTCAGTCTCTGGCTATAGGATTTAAGACTTGGTTTGGCTGTAACAAAATTTTAAATGCAAAAAAAAATATTTAAAAAATTCAATTCAATGTTCTGCATAATTAAAAAAATAATTTCCCTAAAAGTAATGTATTGTTCTTCCAGACAGAGACTGCAGTTGTTTATATAGTTAGTGGGCATGAAAAAATAACAGAGTTATTGCAATAGAATAATTAGTGATGCGCATGCATTAATTTTAATACTGCGATAAAATTTAATTAAAACAATAATAAAAAATTAATTCCTTCAAAACTAATCATCAGAAATTACTGAAACTTGGTGTGGTGTTTTCTAATATAAAACCCTTTAGGCATGCAGAATTTGAAGTTTGTAGGTATAGAAATATAGAAAATAGAAATTTCAGTCCCGGTGTCCCTATAATAAGATTGAATTTTAGTCCGAAAAATTATGATCGTAAAAAAAAATCATTCCTTATTGAACAACCCTCGTATACCACAGATGTAACTTAGTGCAAACGTGATACAGCCCAAATTTTGTCAATTTCTCTTTGACTTTGGAAAACAAGGTCAAATTTATTTTTGTTAAGTCGCCTAAAAAGTCCCTTGCTACAAAAATTTGGGTCCAATATTTTAACAGGTTCCCAATACATCCATTTTTTTTTTTTAATTTGCTCTAGCTTTGTCTCAAACTTGAGACTCCAGAAATTTTTAAAACTGAATACGGAACTTTTGGCCAAATTTGTGTTTTGAAAGACAGTGTACCTAGATGCATCTCACAATAAAACCCAGGGCAATTTCTATTCAATGTTTCTCTCTGAACGTGTGTAGCAAGTTTCATTAGTCTAACAAACTGCGACGCAAGGAGCATTTTAAATGATGAAAATGCTGACATTTTCAATAGCGAGTAAACAAGGATAAAGAATTAGAATTCATATCTAACAAGCATTCACGTAACTATGAAACTAGATTAGAGCATTTAAAATGGCTTGCGGATGCTATCTAAGCATTCTATGGATTCAGAAAAGCTTACACTATTTTACAGGCTTAAGAAAAGGTGATTTTTTTAAAATGTTAAGAAAACTGTCATAGCTATCCTTAAGTTACCGCCGTCAAACGTAATTTAACTCAGGACCTTATTTGGACAGCGGCCAGCGACCAGTGACACTTCCCTAATCATCCCCTCAGTGACCGATATAAAAGGGTAGGCGTTGTCCGAATGCCTCCAGTCCCCTACTCAGCTGTCAGTTGGTTCTGCTTTCCGATAATTGGGCGACAATATTTAGTAAAACGGCATGTTCAATTGACTTCGACGTGGCGTCTCTGCATGTGAACTGACAAATGACCTGATACCTGCGCTCCGATTGCTTACTCGCTCTTCTGACGTCATGCATATGTAGTTCTGTTTTGTTTTCGTGATGGTCAAATACAAGTCGTAGGTAATATTGCTATATTACTTTTTAATAAGGAAACACGTTTTAAGCTTATCTTTCTACGCCATTTACATTATCTCATTTATACTCGAAATGTATAAGAAATAACTGGAACAGGCATTTATAGGTGAAGTAAACCTTCAGTTAGGTTTCTTGTGTGATTAAAATGGGATTCCTTTTTTTTTAATTCTTTTTAATCAGTACAGACACCAAACATTTTACAGTTTTCTTAGTTTTGAGATATTTGTGATTTTAATTTATAAAAGCTTACGATTTCCTATTATCATGTAACTCCTTGTACGAATAAAAAGTTCTTTCAATTTAACATTGCCATTGCAGCCTACGACATAATGCAAAAAAATGTATTCATACACCGTTGTTTATATCGTTAAACTTTATAGATTAGAACTAAATTTAACATCCAGAGATGTTATATGGTAAGCTAAGAGTATTGAATTTCCTCATACATCTATACTTATAAGAGGATTAGCTAAATCGCACTTCTTAAAAAATAACACTTCGTGCAGCTGGCTTCTCACAGTAGGGCATTCATTCACTTAAAAAAAGCGGCAGTTTAGATAAATACAGAAACGACATTAATACTTCGTAGTATGTATTACTCTTTGGCATGGCTCAGGAGGTTTCTTCTGTGGTTTGCATTCGGGAGGCCCGGATTCAATTCCCGTGGCCGACCTACGTGACCGATGGTTTTTTTTTTTCGATGGCCTTTTACGGTCATAATTTTTCGCTCTAAAATTCAATATTATTATATTATGTTAGCTTAATGTGAAACAAACACGCCGTAGTAGTTTCATTGTTGGTACTCCAGGGTCTCGCCTTGGATAACCAGGCAAATTCAGACATGTTCAGTATCGCCTACGGCTACAAAGGAGGTAACACGCGAGGAATATGCGGCTTTGAAATTCTGCTTTCGTCTCAACAAATCTTCAGTTGAGGCCTATACAGTGTTACAGGAGGCCTATGGAGGGTCTGTTCTTCCCTACAGCACAGCTCGAAGGTGGGAGGTGGGAGACAGTCCATTTCAAAGGAAGGTGGATCCGGTGCTCCAGTTACCGCTCTTTCGGAAGTAAACAACACTGCTGCTGCCATTGTAAGAGAGGATCGACGAATTACCTTAAGATTACTTTCTGAAATACTGACCATTTCATTGGGTGCCACCCACACGTTATCGACAAACATTACACATGGGACGTGTTTGTGCGCGATGGGTTCCAAGACTAGATTCCCGAACAAAGGGATATTCACACGCAGTTCAAGTTGATGTTAGAGGAAGATCTGGAGTTTCTTTCAAACGTAATCACTGCTGATGAAACTTGGCTACATTATTTTGATCCTGAGAGCAAACAGCAAAGCTCAGTGTGGAAATCTCCATCACCAACCCCCAAAAAATCAAAAGTGGCTGCTTTTGCTGGGAAAATTATGGTCATCTCATTCTTTGATATTCATGGAATGGTTTATCAACATGTTGTACTTACACATACATCAGTAACTGGAAAATACTACAGGGATGTCCTGAAATCATTACAAGTCCATATCAGGCGCAAAAGACCACATTACCGTAAATCAGGCTGGATGCTGCACCACGATAATGCGCGGCCGCATATTGCCAATGTTATGTGAAGTACATTCCTCATCCTCCCTATAGTCAGGATTTAGCCCCATGTGACCTTTTTCTATTTCCTAACTTGAAGAAACGCCTTCGTGAGGCATTATCCATCATCACAAGCAGTGGTGCAGGCTGCGGAGTCTATTTTGTAGGATCTCTCAAAAATGGTTTACAGCATGACTGAAGATTGGCAGAAACGCTGGGACAAGTGCATCGCATTCAGGAGAGACGAACCAACAAAATTATGAGAATGAGTAAAGGTATTGTCACCCAATTAGCGGAAGGTATGACGGCACAGCTGTGAGGAAAACCAGAGGGAGCTGAGCCACGCCTCCCATTAGTCTCTGTCACTAACTGAGGGGTGATTTGCGGTAGTGTCGCCGGTCCTTCGATGTTTCTCTCCCCTTCTCCGGTGGTCTGGAACGTTCGGTGATTAGAGACTTCTAGAAAAACACTGACATTCTTATAAAAAGGGTTTCAGAGAGACAGTCAGTTAGTTAGTGTTTGACGTGCTAGTGAAGTAGCGCCGTGTACGTGCATCGGAACGATAACGGACGAACTGGTGAATCGTAATTGTGTGCATTACGTAATTTTGTGTAATTGGCAAGTGTTTAACTGTAAGTCGGTGGAAATAAAGAACATTTTCGAGTGGTGTAATTGGACTTTTATTTCACGAACCCACAAAGTCACACTGGTGTCAGGAAGCGGGAAGATAACATCACCGAACATTACAACCATGGACGCGGCATTGGAAAAAATTTTGGAGAAGATGATGGAAATGAAGGCCGAAATAACAGCGAAGACGGAAGAAATAAAGACCGAATTGACCACAGAAATGAGGGCAGCGAACGACAGTCTGGCCACGGAAATGAAGGAGGCGAACGAGGTCCTCGCCGCCAAATTTGACGAACAGTTGGCCGGCGTGAGGGATGACGTCACGAAGCTGGGCAAGCGGATGGGCCAAGTAGACGACCGCCTTAATGATTTAGAGGAAAAGGCCGACAATAACGCCAAGACCCTGAACGCCGTGGTGGAAGACGTCGAAGACCTTGCGAACCGCATTAACAACCTGGAAGGGAAGGCTGACAGCAGCGTCAAGTCCCTGAACGCAATGGTGGAGGACGTCGTCGGCAGGAGGTTGAAGGATTTGAAGCCCGACGCGCCGGGACGCGACACAACATCTGCGCGCGTCAAACCTCCCAAGTATGACGGCGCGTCAACGTTTGAAGTCTTCCGCCGCCAGTTCGACACAGTGGCCAGGCACAACAGGTGGTCACCGGAGGAGGAGGCTACACAGTTAATAGCCAGCCTCCAGGGACGGGCCGCGGAAGTGCTAAACGCGGTGCAGACGATGGCGGCGCCCAAGGACATCTGGGAGGCCCTGGAGAATCGCTTCGGGAACCACCGCTTAGCCGCAGCATACCGAAGCCAGCTAAAGGCAAGGTCGCAGCAGCCGGGGGAGACGCTGCAGGAGTTCGCCATAGCCATCGAGCAGCTGGCTAGCAAGGCCTTGGTTGACCTGCCACTGGAGTTCGTATCCCGGGAAGCCGCCTACAATTTTGTCGACGGGGTACGGGACACGGAGATTCGTCAGCGCCTAATGCTCGGCGAATATAAAACCATCCACGAGGCGCTGACAGCGGCATTAAGGATGGAGGCGGCCAAAATAACATCCCTCCCGACGTCGAGAACGAGGAGCGTCCGCTATGCCGGAGACAGAAGACCAGCTGAGGGACGCCGGCGAACACC
The DNA here is from genome assembly GCA_030765055.1 of Mantis religiosa. Classification (NCBI taxonomy): domain Eukaryota; kingdom Metazoa; phylum Arthropoda; class Insecta; order Mantodea; family Mantidae; genus Mantis; species Mantis religiosa. The sequence goes on from CM060957.1 coordinate 357,612, forward strand.
TAGTGGCCTGTGTTGGGGGTGTGGACAGCCCGGACACCTGCAGAGAGACTGCCCACACCAGGAAGAGCAGCCGGAAAACGAGTAAGGGCCGTCGTGGAGAGGGGCACGTCGGCGCCATCACCACCATCCCCTCGAGTGACACTGCGCGCCGTCAGCCGGCGTATGGATGACAGCCTCATCGCGGACGGTTGGATAAGAGGAAAGCCGTGCCGCGTGCTGGTCGACACCGGGGCGGCCGTGACCATCATCAGACCTGACGTGGCGAAGGGTTTGCCGACAAGAAAGCCAAGCCGGCCATACCAGCTTGTCACGGCATCGGGCGACACCTTGCCTGTGGAGAAGGAGGCCCTGCTGGAGCTGAACTTGGGACGGAGTGCCGTGCGTCTGTGGGTGTTCGTCGCGAAGGTGGCTGAGGAGGTGATCCTGGGACTGGATGCCCTCAGGAGCCATGAGGCGACGGTCGACGTCGGCAAGAAGGTCCTGCGGCTTAACGGAGAAGAGGTTATACTCCGTCAACCCGAAGAGCGCCTTGGAATGTGCAGGGTCGTCTTGGACGAAGACGTGGTTGTTCCCGCGAGGAGCGAGGTGGTGGTGACGGCGCGACTGGAGGGCCAGAGAACCAGGAACATGAAGCTGGACCAGAAGACGCCTGTAAACGGACTGTGTGTAGCCAGGGCATTGCTGCCGTGCCGAGAGGAGGTGCCCGTGAGACTGCTAAATCCTACGGACGCCGATCACGACGTCCAGGCCGGGACGGAGTTGGGAATGTGCGAGCCCGTGGTGAGCGTAACAGCTATCGACGAGACACAGGAGCCGGCGCCGAAGCAACACCTGGGGCCCCGGCTAGAAGGCTTGGTAGAGAGGGCGGCCGACCACCTGACCACAGAACAGCTGGAGAAGGTTCGACAACTGCTAAGGCGGTACCAGCGCGTCTTCAGCCAAGGTGATAGTGACTACGGCCGCACGGACAAAGTGCTTCACCGCATCGACACCGGGGACGCCCGGCCTATTCGGCAACCACATAGGCGCGTTCCGCTGGCGAAGCAAGGGGCGGTACGAGACATGCTGGAGGACATGAGATCCAGGGGAGTGATTGAAGAGTCTGACAGCCCTTGGTGTTCCCCTGTAGTCTTGGTGACAAAGAAGAACGGCGAGCTGCGCTTCTGCGTAGACTACAGAAAGTTGAACGCCGTCACCCGGAAGGACTGTTTTCCCTTACCCCGGATTGACGACACCCTGGACACGCTAGCTGGTGCACAGTGGTTCTCGACCCTGGACCTGAAGTCGGGCTACTGGCAGGTAGCTCTAGACCCGAGAGACAAGGAGAAGACTGCATTCTCGACGGGCCAAGGGCTCTGGCAGTTCACGGTTATGCCCTTTGGCCTCTGCAACGCACCAGCTACCTTCCAACGCCTCATGGAGTCAGTGATGAGAGGGCTGACTTACGATGCCTGCCTGCTATACCTGGACGACATCATCATCGTCGGGAAGACTTTTGAAGATCACCTCGAGAATCTGAGTAAGGTGCTACAGAGACTGCAGGCGACCAACTTGAAGCTGAACGCGAAGAAGTGCCAGCTCTTCCGCAAGGAAGTTAACTACTTGGGCCACATAGTCTCAGCAACCGGAGTGGCCACAGACCCGGAGAAGACAAAGGCTGTGAGAGATTCGCCTCGCCCAAAGGACAAGAAAGAATTGCGCAGTTTCCTGGGGCTGTGCAGTTATTACAGGCGCTTCATAAAGGGGTTCTCCAACATCGCAAAACCCCTCACCCGCCTGACAGAGGAACACCGGCCTTATGTGTGGACGGAGGACGCAGAAAACGCTTTCCAGCACCTAAAGGAGACCCTGTGCAGTGCTCCAATTTTGGGTTTCCCACAACCGGGTGGTGCCTTCATTGTGGACACCGACGCCAGCGACCATTGCATTGGAGGTGTCCTATCGCAGATCCAGGAAGGCCATGAGCGGGTGATAGCCTATTACAGCAAGACGCTATCCAAGGCAGAGAAGAACTACTGCGTCACCCGACGGGAGTTACTGGCGGTAGTAAAGACATTGGAGCACTTCCACAAGTACCTGTACGGTCAGCCATTCCACCTGAGGACTGACCATTCCGCCCTAACCTGGCTATTGAGCTTTAAGAACCTGGAAGGCCAGACAGCACGTTGGGTCCAGAGGCTGCAGGAGTACGACTTCACCTCGGAACATCGTAGAGGGAAGAGCCACGGTAACGCAGACGCCATGTCCCGAAGACCCTGTCCAGAAGAGTGCGGCCAGTGCACAAGAGTGGAAGAGAAGGAGCGTGCCGCAGTAGTCCGAGTAGTTGTGGCAGTGCCTGCTGAAGGCTGGGATAGCGCAGGCCTGAGGAGGGAGCAGCTGGCGGACGCAGACTTGGGGCCACTCTTGAGGGAGGTGGAGGCAGGGATGAGACCAACCTGGGAGGACATCGCACCGAGGAGCGCCACATACAAGTCGTACTGGGCCCAATGGGACTCGTTGAAGACCAAAGAGGGCGTGCTGTTCCGGGTATGGGAATCACCCGATGGGAAGACGCAGAGAGAGCAGTTGGTACTTCCCCGGAGTAAGGTCCCGGAAGTCCTGGAGGAAGTGCACGCCGGTACTTCGGGAGGACACCTGGGAGCGAACCGAACGATTGACAAACTACGGCAGCGCTACTACTGGCTGAGACTCCGAGCAGATGCTGAGAGATGGTGCCGTCAGTGTCACGTGTGCGCGGCGTGTCGTGGCCCTCAGACTAGGAGCCGGGGTCGCATGCAGCAGTACAACGTCGGAGCGCCATTCGAACGGATCGCCGTTGATATTGCTGGACCGTTCCCAGTTTCCGACCGAGGCAACAAGTACCTAATGGTGGTCGTGGACTACTTCACCAAGTGGCCGGAGGTGTATGCCATCCCAAACCAAGAGGCAAAGACAGTCACAGACTGCCTCGTGGAGCAAGTATTCTGTCGATTTGGGGTGCCGTTAGAGCTACACAGTGACCAGGGTACCAACTTTGAGTCCAACCTAATGAAGGAGGCACTACAAAGGCTTGGGGTGAACAAGACTCGCACTACGCCTCTACATCCCCAATCGGATGGCATGGTCGAAAGGTACATCAAGACCTTAGAGGAACACCTGAGGAAAGTCGTGGCCAGCCATCAGCGAGACTGGGACGTCAAGGTGCCACTGTTCTTGCTGGCCTATCGCTCGTCTACACACGACACAACTGGGATGACGCCAGCCAGCTTAATGTTCGGTCGAGAGTTACGCCTCCCTTGTGACCCGGCTTTCGGAAGCCCTCCGGAGGTGAAGCAGCCGGTGACCGAGTATGTGGAGAACCTGGTGGACCGCCTCCACGACATGCACGAGATGGCTCGCCAGAACATCCAGAAGGCGAGCGACCGCATGAAGACCAGATATGATAGGCAAGCCAACAGCCAAGGGTTCCAGCAAGGTGACCTGGTCTGGTTGTACCGTCCTACCCGGACCAAGGGACGCTGCCCGAAGCTCCAGCAGCCATGGCAAGGACCGTACCGGGTGGTGAAGAGGATTAACGACGTGGTCTACCGCATCCAGAAGGTTCCCCGAGGAAAGATGTTGGTGGTACACCTGGATCGACTAGCCCGCTACGATGGTGCTGTTCGGGACGACCAGCTTTGAGGAGGGAGCAGTGTCACCCAATTAGCGGAAGGTATGACGGCACAGCTGTGAGGAAAACCAGAGGGAGCTGAGCCACGCCTCCCATTAGTCTCTGTCACTAACTGAGGGGTGATTTGCGGTAGTGTCGCCGGTCCTTCGATGTTTCTCTCCCCTTCTCCGGTGGTCTGGAACGTTCGGTGATTAGAGACTTCTAGAAAAACACTGACATTCTTATAAAAAGGGTTTCAGAGAGACAGTCAGTTAGTTAGTGTTTGACGTGCTAGTGAAGTAGCGCCGTGTACGTGCATCGGAACGATAACGGACGAACTGGTGAATCGTAATTGTGTGCATTACGTAATTTTGTGTAATTGGCAAGTGTTTAACTGTAAGTCGGTGGAAATAAAGAACATTTTCGAGTGGTGTAATTGGACTTTTATTTCACGAACCCACAAAGTCACAGTATGTTGTCAAAAAAACTGGTCATTCTTTATTAAACGGCCCTCGTACACCGCATTCAGCAACACTTGGAGCCAACCAACCGAGGCCGTTTAGCGTGAAGTTTCGGTGATTCTTGTTTCGTAGACAAAGTAATAGAATGAATAGAATGGATTAATTACTGAAAAATCACTTGCATTCATTAAAGATAAAAGAAAAACTTGAAATTAAACCATTAGGTGCACATCAACCGAATAATTTTACATTTACGCAATAAGAACGTTCCGTAAAGTTAGTTCAGTAAGAAATCGTGTTTTACAATTTTTTTTAATCAGCTGTGTCTGAAATTCGTGAGAACGGAGAAGATTCCAGATTGATAACTTGATCCTCCCTCAAGAAAGCAAATTACTGTTTTGAAGTAAATCTGAGTTCAGAGGCTAAGTGTGACTGTTTAACCAAATGAAAGGACGATTCAAACAGTATCATATTCAATACTTTTGGAATTATTGACCTAAAGAAATTAATTACGTTCACAGAAAATGTCCCTGGTGACTGTAGAAAATGTACATCAAACTATAATCCCATGATCTCCTACTTGAAGTTAATGAGTTACCAGTAATTTGCAATAGTGATACATTCAAAGATAACCCTTCACTCAGAACTACCAATTTTTTCATACAACACTCCTTTGAGAAAGTGTTTCCCGAAGTACACAAAACGCTGCAAATTGCACCAACAACTCAAATTCTCACAGACGAGGCAGAGAGAAGTTCCAGAACATTGAACACCATGGTCCAAGATAGGCTGTTTGTTTCATTCACAAAGAGAAAATCTCTAACTTCAACAGAATAATTTAAATGTTTACAGCCTAAAAGAATAGATGCTCAGCTCTTGTACAAGTAATACTGCTACTTGGTGACTTCTATTTTATCTTAGTTACTTGGAGTTTAAAAATTTATAGTGTTTTGACATTTGTTATTGCAGTGTTTTTGGCAATTTAACTAAAGGTGACATGTTTTAACAAGTATAACTACACTTTACCTTCATTTTTCATTACAAACATTTTCACATCTGTCCTAAGGGTTCACGAAGCGAGCACACCAACACTGGAATGCCACGTGACAACAGCTTTCTGTCAAACGAATGCCGCTTACCATGCAGCTCAACAGAACGTCACGTACTCAAAGGTGAATGTTACAGAGTTCCAAAGTTACGTCGAAGCTTTCTTTGTGTAATCTTATAATGCCGATCATGTTAACTGGTTAATTTCCACCCACTCGTACTTGTTACTAGAAAGATGTTGCAGTAGGTTTATACGCCAGATATATCTTCACTCTGCAGTACAGAACTTGCTGGTTTTTATTTAGCCTTAAAATGAGTCGACTCTATTTGCTTATTTACATTACTTTAAAGCGGAATAAATGGACTGGTGTTAAACTTTTTTTCCCCATTGTACAAAGTACTTAATGTATTACTTTGTGTTAATATAATTTTTATTTGGTGATGAATAAGAGACTGCAGTTTCTTTGAAGGACAATACTTTGTGCAAATGTAGAAACGACAGGAATATTTTCTAGACTATTATAATTCCTAGTACACAGAGAAGGGACGCTAACTTTGACCTTGGTTGGTAGTTCTCATTTCAAAACTTATCCAAGAGCATTTAATTATAAAGAAAACCTATACATTTTCATTTTGAAGTTATCAACTGATCTTTTCCTTCTCTTCTCGTATTTTTTATTTGTATATCTTTACCACAAATATATAAGGTATATTGTATATCGAGTAGAGAGGCGACAAAACCTTTTGCATTTAAAACATGAAAATATATTAATTTGCAGCTTACTTTTACGTTACATAGAAAATCTAATTATGAGAACGATTATATTAAAACATTTGTTAGATATGTTTATTCAGCAGTATGTGTTAAAGTGCGAACGCTAGCTAGCTTCCACCCCTACTTTGTTTATGCAAATACACGCGCTTAAGAGAAAAATGCTCGGGAGCTCGGAGAAATACAAAGGTGATATCTAAGGCAGCAGCAATATATCAGGAAATTCTTTTGGCTTGAAATCTTTAAGGCGCTGTGTTACCTATTAGCTGTTGATTTTCACGTCCTGGCACTTAATCATCATAAACGCATCAACTCTTTTTACTAATACGTTTTAGAATGAATTAAGTTACAATAGAGTCAACATGAAAAATTCAATGCCATGGCCGGGATTTGAACCACATCCTGGTTTCTGTCCAGTCGCTCTAACCCATTGAGCTGCCATGGCCAACGTGCCGTCCTGACATTAAATTCTTCATTTGATTCATTTTCCCGGTAAACCACTAAGGGCTCTCGTGTTCGAGATACACCGTTTGTGGCGACTTGCTATCCTAAGTACTCGAGTCCCAGGCTTCATCATTTAACTCTTATTATTTTAGTAAATGGCCTGCCGGATATCACGAAGGAACAGAATTCGAAGCTCGGTAGGACTGACTTATCTGGATATCTTTTCTTAAGGTGAATGTCATTTAAGGCTGCATTCACTTGTTTTATTAATATACTCTCGAATAGACCTTCCAAATTAACTTGGAAAGTCGGAAAATATTCATCGTTTCAAAAAGGGAAAGCAGCTGTTTCTCTTAGCTATCAAACCCTCATTGCATTTTTTAGGTGAAATAAAGTTAAAACCTAATTATATTAGCCTATAATAAATGCAGCAGTGTATATAGGGACTGGAGTGTTTAACGGCCCTCGCACCTGGATAAACAACTATTTCCTACTGGGAGTAAGTACTATGAAGTAATTACAAAAATACCCAGCAATAAAAAGTTCCACTGCTTGAGCTATAATCGAACCGGGTAACATTACGTAGACGGGAACCAATGTTGCCAGGACATGGACTAAGATATAAACAAAACCTTACTACACAAATAATAAACATTTGGGTTATAACACGTAATTTAAGTCAATTTAATTTATCTCATTAAAGAATTCCGAGATATTAGTTCCCTTTTGTTTTAAATTTTTAAAGGTTTAACATTCTAAAATGCTAAGCTACATTCTTGCGTTTCTCGTTGTTTGCGCCATTATCGTCATTTGTTCCGGCGGGCGCATGAATATTTCACTTGGCGCCGGTTATGCGGCCAGCTGATCATGTGACTCGCCAGCGCGCAAGAAAAGAGGCTTCTTCCTTTTATAGTTACAGACATGTTGAGACATGTGATGTGCTTCGTTGTGTGGCTGCGTGCAGCTGTTGTTGCAATGAAAGAACCGTTTTAGTTTATCTCAAATATTAAATGTATTGTTGTCTTCATGATTATTCACATAAGAAATGTAGCGTGTGCAATAAATTTATCTAGTGATATGAATACAGCTCTATCGAGTACAGCCCACAAAATCAGTTTCCTTGGTTACAGCTAAAATCAAGATGGTCCTCCGCATTAAATTAAGCACGACACGAACACTCGTGATCTCTTGATAATGACATGACAACGTACAGCTTACCCACTTTATAAACATTTAAGTATCACTTCAGTCTCTTGTATTTAAAACAAAATATAAACGAAACATTCTCTAAATGTTTATCTTCAACTTGTAACAGAAAGGAAACTAAACATTTGTAACAATGTGGGTTCAGAAAGCATAGTAAATATTATATTAAGCTTTGGTCATAAAGATTTATATGTACTTATTTCAATTATATTGACAGCGCGCTAAGTTTTGTGATCAAGAGGATAGACCTCCGAGCAATGTCGCCCTTGCTGCTTACAGTAACACGTAATTTTTCTGCTAGAATTAACACATTAAATTAAATTAAAAATTAACCATTTTTAAAACGATCAAAACTTTCATGCCCGATTTCACCAACAGATGTTAAAATCGACGTTAACAAATGCAACGTAACAATTGTCACAGCGCTAAAACTAATGTTAAATATCTTGAATTTCACCAACCTGTTTTCTGAAAACGTTAACAAATCGGTGTTAACGCCAAGGAACTTTTAAATATCACAGCTATAAAAGGCTATAGATGAGTCGTATTTTCTGGACGTACTACGATGCGCTTTTGTTTTCATTTTCGTCTGCACAAATGGCGGATGAACAAAATCATAAATAAAGCCGTGAGATATTTCTCATCGACGGAGAAAGAAGTGTTAATTGAATTGGTGACGAAGTGTAAGGATATGGTGGAAAATAAGAGGACGGATGCGGTGAATGTAAAAGAGAAAGATGTAACGGGGAAAATATTGGAAACGAATTTAATTCAAATGCATGTGTCACTACTACAAGCACCAAACAACTTGTCAGTATAACGTAAATTTAAAACGAGGTGCGAAAAATAAGTGCCTTAAACGTTTCAAGACGGGAGGTGGACAATGTATTGTCACCCTGGTGGTAGGCTCGCGAAGCCGATGAAAAATAATGGCCGATCGTTACCGGAAGTGAGACAGTTGAATGTAGTTTTTGTAAAATAAACAGTTTTGAGGTTCTAGAAATTTTGTAATGGTGAACAGTGTATTTCGAGGAGAATAAAGTGTAGTTTTTGTTTTTTGTAACCTCGTTTTATCATTTCACGAACCCACAAAGTCAGTATTATCCACATAATTCAGTGAATTATAAAATCGCAAAGTTATTAACACTTGAAGCAAAGGCGAGATTGTTATATTCCTTTCGATGCATGTTTTAACTCATTACGTACAGAGGAGCGAAGAAGTGCAAGTGACTTGAACGTTTCAAGACGGGAGGTGGACAATGTATTATCCACATAATTCAGTGAATTATAAATCGCAAGGTTATTGATACTTGAAGCAAAGGCGAGATCACCATATTCCTTTCGATGCTTGTTGTAACCTCTCTTGTACTTCCGCAGTAACCTTCATAGCAACATGTTTCGACAGTCTATACCTCCGTAAAATTTTTTTCTTCGGACAGTTCCTCAAAATCATTTCTCCTCATAGGCCGTACTCTATTATGAATGCCATTTATCTCGTCTTAAATATAGCAAATCGACATCAACAGCTGAGTCCATGCTCGCCATCTTGACTATTTACAATTGTTAAGGACTTAACATCAGAATTTCAGCTTGTTAGTTTAACATGAGATTTAACACTTGTTGGTGAAATGCAATTTTTTGTTTTAACTATTGCTAAACTCGTGTTAAGTCTTAACATTTGTTGGTGAAATCGGGCATCAGTGAACTACTAATATGCACACATTTAATAATTATTAAAGGGCATATTTTATTTTTCAAAATAGTGATTTCCAATTAAAGTGAATGCCGTTATACCTCAAATTATAATTGAATATAAATGTATATTGACCATAGAAAACTTAGTAAACCGACTTTAGTCTGATTCAACAAATTTACACTTTCATATAGTTACAGCATGCCTCTTCATTTGTTATTTGATAAACTCGTTTAGTCGTAGTAGCTCGGTACACGAGTTATACAGATTTACTACCAACTTAATATCATTACCAAGTAACAGGAAAATACAGAAATAATTTAATTCTTCAACTTAATTTTATTTACTTCCTTCGTTAATTAAATCTCTTGACTGACCAAGGCACGGTTTATTTAACATATCGCGTAATAGGTAATTTAAAAATCTTTTCATTACTCCCCAAACACTATTACTACTTCATTTGGGCCATGCTGGTTCTGCCAAATTAAATATTGTTTAATAAAGAACACTTTTGAAGTAATTACCAAGCTGGGTATCAATGACTAAGGAAGAAGTATTTCTCGACATGTAACGGCATTTGCTCTGCCAGTTTAATTAAATGACAATTGAGATAACTTATTAAAACACGCTCAGTAAACTGCTCTCGAACTATAAAGAACACCAAAACTGTAATAACTAAATTTACTGTTAATACACGATCTTCACATTCTCTTACAGTAGAGGAGGTATTGTATTACATCCAAAATCTATTTACGAGATTTAGTTACAAATACATGTCTTGAGGTACAATGAGTACAAAGACATCCAAGTCAGTAAACACAAGCCAAACACAAAATTCGACTGAACAGGACATTAGGTATATACCTTCAGCATTTTGAAACTACATAATATGAACATTTTCAAGTCCATTCCTGTTGAGTAGGGGTAGGGTATGCTTCACATTCTAAGAGATCGTCAGTTCGAATCTCGGTTAGGATGAACTTTTCTGTACTTTTTTTCTTATTTCAAATGATGAATGTCGAGTAACCCTAAGCTCCTACTTTATCATTTCATTCATATGTCTACTCGTATATAACCTAACTGACTAGAGAAGTTGAACTGTAAAAGAAAAAATTCAAGAAAATCCCTTCTGAACTTCACTTTTTTTGTTATTTATTTTCTCCAACGTTGAGTCATATTCGACGATGAGCGAAATGGGTAAATTGATGCTCAGATGAGTCCGGGGCCCATGGAGTTTAAGAGTTATTCGATATTCGATCAGAATAAGGGAAATCACCAGAAAAAACCTTATCCACGTAACTCACCCTCGGAAACTCCTGACACGCTACCGAGACGAGCGACCTTCACATTATAAACTTTGTAAAACTTTGAATTATTACAAAATGGCAATAACAATTTCAGTTAATACATATTTTAATATTTTTCTGGCAAGTTAAATATATATGTTGAATTTTCTGCGAATACCCTCTAAAGTCCTCTTCATTATGTTTAAGTGTTATATACTGGTAAACTAAGACAAATCTTACATAAAAAAGGTTTAAGTCTTGCTAAACAAAAACTTTCATAAAGGATTTCCGAGATATTCGCTGTTGTCGGTTTGTATGTTAAGTTACATATACTTTATCAACTGGTAAGGAGTTATTCTCTTTTCTTCTGTCTGCGTGGCTTAGTTGACGCCGGATCAAACTCGGGACAGGCCCATGGTTTTCAATGTTTAAAACCGACCGACCTATATTACTGGCACGTAAAAACACTCGTGGGACAATTTTACGGCATACCGGCAGCATCTGATGTACAGACAATTGACACTTTCATTAATAAAGTTTAAAAATGAAATTTAAGTTCATATCTACCTTTTGTATCACGTGAATTCATTAAGTGCTACCTATCAGATGCAACTTTTTAAAATAAAAATTGTATCGGCTTTATCAAATGTTCTACGTAACTGTTTATGTAGTAGGATAGCGAAACACCCAACTCTGTTCTGTATGAAAATATTACGTGGCGTCAAAAGGGGCCAACGAACATCACTCAATTTGTGACAACAGTGAGAGGAATTGAACATTTTTAAAAACTGTAAATAAAATTTTAATACATTAAAAGTGTCATAAAAGCTAGTACAAATTTTCACTTGTTTTACGTTAATACTTTACAGGACCTTTGGACATATTTAAAACGTGTTGGACTGAAAATTTAACATTGCAGAACAAAGGTCTAATGACGCAGTAAAATTTAACTCTAACTTTTGTTTTACTAAACTTAAGAAGTTAAAGCATTTAAATAATTAAACTGTCTATCTCTAACATTAAATTTGGACAAGTCTACAAATCTCTATGGAACAACTTCAAGATCGTTAACGGCCAAGTCTAAAGACAATGAGACAGTTTCGTCGTCAAACGCAATTTAAGTCTGTTGTACCTTCATTTGGACTTGGCTTAGTAAATTAAGCAGTTTCGGAGTTTAACTGAGTAATTTTGGAGACGAAACGATTTAAACCACAATTCAACATTTTCAAAAATATAACTGCAGAATATAAAAGTTAACGACAGTCTTTTTAACTTCTGAAGATTTGAACGTCAATTAGTTTTAAGTATAAAAACAGTTCAAATAAATGAAAGATGAACGTACTTTTGCTATTGAGTTATTTTCTCTTATTTTTACTTTTACGTATTTTTAATTTAACAGAGTGAACGTGCATTTTTGCTGTAAATGAATGCATTTAATATATCACTATCACTTCGATGATGCACTACTAATACAGGAAGAGTTACGTTACTACTCACCTCGCCCTGGTGTTTCCTCTCGGAGTGCACCAAGCAACTGACTGACTCAACTCAACTGATCCACCACGAGACGACCAGTTGTCGGAACTGTGACGTTCATGCATGTAGCTCATTGGTTGATAGTCACTCTGGTGGTCGAAATGGTCAAATAGGTAATATTTACTTGCTTCTAAGATTCATTGTTTTATGGCACAGAAACACGTTCTGATAACCATTCCCGTGAATAAGAAACGGTGAAATAAAGAATGAACAAAGTTAAAGGTGATTTATCTTCCTCGATCAATAATGACAAGTTATTCAAAGTAACATTGTATAATAAGCTTCTGTAAACAAGACACGTAGTAACATTCATAAAACGTTCTCTACCTACTGTCGTTTATTATATAGCTACTACGTCACTGATATTAATCTTTCATTATAATGGGATTATATACAAAATAACTGGGGACCGGAATTTTAAGTCAAATAAACCCTCAGTTTAGCTTTTTTGTCTGCATAAAATGATTGTTTTAATATTTTCTTCGTAGTTTGGTGATTTATACGCATTGGCATTATTGACTTCTCTACTGTTTGCTGTAAATGAATGCAAAGTTTAAACGTAAGCAAAACGTTAAGATTGAATTCTTGTTAGTGCAGATTCTAAAGCTAAAAATACCAAATAACTTAAAAGATATCAAATAATTTTCGTATTTTATATATTTGAGATATTCCTTTACGAAATCTTTGTAATGAAAGTTTACACTGTGAAAAATAGACATCGTAAACATATGGTGAGCGTACATTAATGTTTCTTTTTAGGTTCTTGTTTGACATTGCAGTAAACACACCAAAAACTTATGCCTTCAATAATTATCCATTATCCATGTAACTCTTATAAGAAGAAGTATTTTAACGAAACACTGACGTCATTGGAACCTAAGATATACAGCAGAAGGCAATTTGCTTCTATTCTTTTCTTCCTGTAATAATTTCATGTGTTCGAAACCACGATTGCGTTGTGCAGCGTAAACGAATACAGTCAGCACAGAAAGTATTCGTACAGCACCTAAATGAAACAATTTGTGTTGTTGCCACATAATTTATGAAACTTCGTAAATTTGTAAAATTATATTTTTTGTGTATTTATTTAGCTATTTTTAACGTAATTTTGCTGGAAGTATTCTAGAATCAGTAGTTTTCTACGGTAATATTGGACAATGACGTAAATTTGGCACAAAAAGTATTCGTACACTAAAGGTATCTAGATTGAATACTGTGGTTATTTTATACGGTAGATCTCCTTTCTGGACCTTCTGCATTTATCTCTTTTACAGCAAGTGGTCTGCAGGCACCAGTCCGACATCGAACACAGTAGGTTGCAAAGGTAGCGTAAAATGGGCCGAAGAGGGAAGAAACTGCGCCAGAAGAGAGAAAAATAGTAATTAAACTACATAATCAATTAAAAACAACTTTTCAGATATCTCAGATAGCGGGGAGACCAAGGTCAACGATTCAATCTATCATTGACAAAGTAGAAACCAGAAAGTCTGTTTTAAATACACCCAGGAGTGGTCGACCTAAAGTCCTCAAGGTTAAAGATGAAAGCAGCATACTTTGCTGCATTAAACAAGATCCACGAATGACTGCTCTTCAGATTGTTGCTGAGTTGCAGGAGACAGGAATTAATGATTCAGCAATCACAGAGAGCAGTTTACAAAAAGAAAGGATACAGAGTAGTGCGTAGTTCTTTGTCAGCCCACAGAACAGGGAAAAATGCCTAAAATTCGCTCCTAAGTACCGTGATAAGGATGTGGACTTCTGTGAAAGTTGTATGGACAGATTAGAGCTTCTTCAAGATATTCGGTGCGGATCGCAGTCGCAAAGTATGGAGGGAACAAAAATATGGCGCTGGAGCCAAAAATTCTTGTTTCCACAGTAAAGTACGGTGGAGAATCCATGGTTGTGTAAGCGCATCAGGTGTCGGCAATCTGCATGTTGTCGAGAAGTACATGGACGTTCTTAAGCTAAAGTTGCATGCGATGTTTATGGAGGATAATACACGACTTTGGATATTATACAATGTTTCAAAACAGCTTCATACCCCTCCCTAATCTCAAATATTAATCCTATTGAGCAAGTGTAAAGTATCCGCGGAAAATGCGTAAGTAAAAGGGCAATTTCGAACAAAGAAGCATTGAAAACTGCTCAATGTCCAATCCTTACCATGGAGACTTATGTGTTTCAAATGGGAAGAGTTCTCACCTGTAGCCAATCAGATGCATTAGAGCCTTCAGCGTTGCCACCTCGTTATCCCCACTCTTTATATTTCCCTCTCGCACACTTGCGAGTGTTCGTGCCGCTAGACGTAAGGGAACGCAAATTGAATTTTCCAGTTTTATAACAATGCAGTTGTTTTAATCACAATTGCAACATGAATATTCTTATATTACACAAATGTTTTAAATATTTAGTTTACAATTATAGTTTATAAATAACGTATTTTTCTAATCCAACGAAAATACCAGCGGTGCATCCGTATAGCTGTGAATGTTACGTTAAGAGATAATTCGTCATTGTCAATGTCTTCAACGTCTGAGTACTGCAAATTTATGATAAGTTCCAAAATCTCGTTACGTGCAATTTCTTTCCAAAAGTCGTCTTGTAGTTTATCTGATGTCTCACACAGCTTTCTCAGTCTTGTGTTCTTGTCAATTCCTTCGTGAATAAGTCGTTCGTCAGTCTGTTTAAAAATATTATTTCTGTTTGCAACATAATTTGAGCCCACATTATAACTCAATTGGATTGTTCTAGCAGTAGTAATGGGGAGGGGAAGGTGGATCGCGTCTCATTGATCCAGCTGATACACTTTTTCATGGAAGAGTAACTGAATAATGCTGTTTTGAACTCTCTAGAATATAGATTACGAACCATTCATAAACAAAGATATGTGACCAGACACGTTCTGCCAGACAAGCAAGAAGAGTATCGTTTCATCTCATCGAATTTAACAAACACCTCGGCTTATTCAAAGTATATAATTCTTTTATCATGTCATGTCAAATGTTTACGTTTCAGAAAAAAAAGTTCTGAGTAATTTCAAATATACGTTCACGCATACATGCCAACCAATAATGATGTCCATTACAGTGTTTACGTCACAATGCATTGTTATAATATCTACTTTATTTATTTGTATTAAGAAAACTATTTGAGCTAAAAATAATAGATTTTTGCTGTTATGTTAAATACATTACTCTATCCTTCCTCATGGATCAGTTTTGGCAAAATCTGAATTTTGTCTTAGCACGAATAGTGTTTATTAGAGATTGATTAGGGCCGCGCCGTGGCTCAGTGGTTAGACCGCTTGGCTCTCACCAAGGCGGCCCGGGTTCGATCCCAGGCGACCGCAAAGTGAGATTTGTGGTGGACAATATAACGCTGGGGCGGGTTTTCTCCGGGACCTCCGGTTTCCCCCGCCATCTCTTTCCACCGGTGCTCCATCTTCATCTCATGCATCATCAGTGTCACCGCCTGCGGTGCCGTATGTAGTAAAAGCGGGCGTTAAACACTACACACACACACACACACACACACACACACACACACACACATTAGAGATTGATTAGTTTGCCGCTCGTCATATAGGACAAACACCATCAACACATAATAAAGGCTCTAATTTAAGTTAAGGGGTACCCAACGAGGTACTGAATAGCAGCATTTGTTGTTTTTGTGAGAACGAATAGTTTTTGTGCCCGAAAAATTTGCAAGTTAATTTTATTTTTTATGAGTAACATTTTCTTGCACATCGTTGCTATTTTCGAATAAAATGTAAATTATTTTGAGGGTGTCTTCTTTTGAGTCAGTAAGCTTTAATTTATCATTTAAACACTCACCATAGTATTCATTTTCCTTAAAGTTTTAGTGGTGTACGAATACTTTGTTCTGACTTTAGGTAGCTTTGTTTAATGTGGGTAAAATAACACTACAAATTTACAACAAAATGACAATTTTTTGTGCTATTACTCTAGGGTCGATGTCAGAAGTTTTATCGAATATGCACTTTTTATTTTGTGAGGCCGTGGTAACGCAACTGTATCGCCATGTTACACGCACAATTATTTATTAAGGTTATCAACCTTACATAATCACACATGCTACATAAACTTAAGATAATGGAATTTCATAAATCAAAGATTCAGATTTTACAAGCTGACAGTATAAAGCAACAGAGACATCCAACTTGATTACCAACAATGAATGCAGATTTAAGGGGGAAAACCATTCCTTAACCCAAACTAAATAATACTGTGTGTGTGCGTGCGTGGGTGCGTGTGTGCGCGTGCGTGTGCGCGCGCGCGCGTGTGTGTGTGTGTGTGTAATTTATGTCCTCCAAAGTTAAATAATATCGGAGGATGAATGGAGTGGGTAAAAAGATGCTCAAATGGGCTCAAGCTCTATAGAGCTTAGAGTTACTTGACATTCGTCTTTCAGGATAAGTGAAAACCCTGTAAAAACCTTATCCAGGTAACCCACCCTGAAAGAGATTCGAATTCGGGATCTCTTGAACGTGAGTAAATATTACTTTGAACATCTTTCACAAAAATAAATTTCAAGATCATACCTACCTTTTGTATCAGGTGAATTCAGTAAAAGTTCAATTAATCAGATGCACCTTTTTTAGAATAAAAATGTTACCGCTTTAATCTATTCTACGTAACTTTATATGTAGGATAGTGAAACACTCAACTCGGTTCTGTATGAAAATATTACGTGACGTCTAAAGGGACAAGACAAACGTCACTCAATTTGTAACAATGAGGGGAATTGGGTAATTTTACACTGTAAATAAAATTTGAATACATTAAAAGTGACCTAGTAAAAATTTTGACTTTTGTATTACGTTAATACTTTACAGGTCTTTTGGACATATTTAAAACTTTTTTTTTTGTTGGATTAAAAATTTAACATTGCATAACAAATGTCTTTTGACGCAATAACATTTGACTCTAACTTTTGTTTTACTAAACTGAAGAAGTTTAAGCATTTAAATAGACAAACTGTCTGCTATCTCTAGACTCCAGGGGGACCCAAACTTTTTCATTTTCACAAAAAGTTACTTTTTCAACTATGGGAAATTCATTCATTTTCGGACTTCTACCGGCACTACAATACATTCCCGGTGAGTTTTCTTCAAAAAGTTGAACCACTTGTCCGGCGCGTTGCCGTTTGCCCATATCCCGGACTTAGAAAAATTTCGGTGTCCGCCAAAAAACATTTCTTTACAAATGTAAAATGTGCATCACTGCACTTCTTTCCGTAAAGGAAAAATGATGCTATTCTTCATTTTTCCAAATTTCCCTCTTTTTGACTAGCGCGTTGCATCCAGCCTGTTCTTAACGTTGGAGATTTTCCCTTATCCTGAAAGATGAATGTCTGGTAACTCTAAGCTCTATGTACCCTGTACGCATTTGAACATCATTTCATTCATTGATATGATTTAACGTTGGAGGTTTTCTCTTAACCTGAAAGATGAGTGTCTGGGAACTCTAAGCTCTATGTACCCTGTACTTATTTGAACATCATTTCATTCATTGTCTGATATGACTTAACGTTGGAGGTTTTCTCTTATCCTGAAGGATGAATGTCTGTTAACACTAAGCTCTATGTACCCTGTACTCATTTGAACATCACTTCATTCATCGTCCGATATGACTTAACATTGGAGGTTTTCTCTTATCCTGAAAGATGAATGTCTGCTAACTCTAAGCTCTATGTACCTGTATTCATTTGAACATCATTTCATTCATTGTCCGATGACTTAACATTGGAGGTTATCTCTTATCCTGAAAGATGAATGTCTGGTAACTCTAAGCTCTATGTACCCTGTACTCATTTGAACATCATTTCATTCATCGTCCGATATGACTTAACATTGGAGGTTTTCTCTTATCCTGAAAGATGAATGTCTGGTAACTCTAAGCTCTATGTACCCTGTACTCATTTGAACATCATTTCCTTCATTGTCCGATATGACTTAACATTGGAGGTTTTCTCTTATCCTGAAAGATGAATGTCTGGTAGCTCTAAACTCTATGTACCCTGTACTCATTTGAACTCATTTCATTCATCGTCCGATATGACTTAACATTGGAGGTTTTCTCTTATCCTGAAAGATGAATGTCTAATAAGTCAAAGCTACATGTACCCTGTACTCATTTGAACATCATTTCATTCATCGTCCGATATGACTTAACATTGGAGGTTTTCTCTTATCCTGAAAGATGAATGTCTGGTAGCTCTAAGCTCTATGTACCCTGTACTCATTTGAACTCATTTCATTCATCGTCCGATATGACTTAACATTGGAGGTTTTCTTTTAACCTGAAAGATGAGTGTCTGGTAACTAAGCTCTATGTACCCTGTATTCATTTGAACATCATTTCATTTAATGTCCGATATGACAACGTTGGAGATTTTCTCTTAACCTAAAAGACTGAACATCATTTCATTACTAAAACATTAACCAATATTTGGAACAGGAAAATGAACACAATAAACAGAATTTCTTTTGAAGAAAATAATTTATTTTAAAGTATATTAATTAAAAACAATGTTCAGCAGGATCAATAATGACCTGCAACTTGGATACATTCCATTATTATAGCAACACTGTCAACTGTTGGATTTGTGGCTATCTGAATGCAGTGATACAAAGTCAAGATTCTTTGTGAATAGTCAAGTCAGGGAATCTGCAAATACACTTGGTTCATTATCTGCCATTAATATTCAGAGAAAACGGACTACAAACAGTGATATAATTAATTCAGATGTCACTATTACTGAATTCTTTCAAACACATGTAAATGTCATTTCATACTAATTGCAGTTTGGGGTAAATTTTCAAGTCCAATGGATGGGAGTAGTACTGCACTGTCACTGTAGACAGCGCACACAAAGTGCCATTTGATGTGTAACAATGATGTTGCCAACCTATGCATAAAAATGCTTAGGTTCAGGAAACTGCATAATATGCAAATAGGGTTGACTGCAACTAGATCGATTACATGGAAAATGAAATAACACAACATGAATCACATACTAACGCTTATGTTAATGAACTACAACAATTGTAGACTTGACTAATATAAGTCGAGATAGGCAACGGCTAAACATAACACAATTGTGTTAAATCTAATTGGCATCAAATGCTGATAAGTTGGTATTTAAATATGGTGGGTTAAAATGCTTAAAACTGCTTCACGAGTATAGTAGCTTGTTATTGCCATTCTCAAGATTTAATGCGTTAAAGAGCTCTCAAATCTTGAACAAATCACCTGCTAGTACAACACTAAACAGCAGAATTCAGCCTACTCTAGTGATGCTTCTATACAAGTCATTGGTTCAGTTCCTGTAATATAGTTAATTCTTTTTCTTCATCTTTTTAATAAGTAAATTCTAATAGGAAGAAATGGCATGATTCGTAAATAACTGTCCGAATAATACCAACACATGAAATTATCTGACACACATTAGGAATTTTGGACAGAGTATGACAGTTGTTTCTTTGCTACTCTCAACTTAGCATTGAAAATGCATGTCATCATTTCAAGCAGTTCCTATAAACCTGACATAGAGTTGCATTTACTTTTTATTTTATGCAAGTTCGTTCACCTTTTAAACCACCTCCCATTAGATGTACAGCATGTCAAAGTATTACATAGGACTTAACCGCTCTAAAATACCTAGTCTAGCCATAAATACTGTCACCCGAACGTCGGAACACCCTATAGAGAGGGCAAGCAGGGGACGGTCGGCATTCACCACGCCCCCTCGTTTGTCTTGTGGCGTCGGCGAGGGGTGGCTGGGGGAAAAAAACATCACTGCGCCGTCTCTTTCTGTTCCACCTGTGTTCTCGAACTTACGGGATATTTCATCTAATCTAGAACCTTCCAGATCGGCTAGCTGACCCTATATAAGCAACACGTCGGGCAAGAGGAGTGAGTCAGAGTTCTTGGCGAGCAGTGTAAGAGTGCAGTGCTAGTGTACGACGAGAAGACTGTGTACTTGCATCGGAGTATTGTATGTAATTTTGAGTGCAAGTGAAATTGTAATGGACGAACTGGTGAATCGTAATTGTGTGCATTGCGTAACTCTGTGTAATTGGCAAGTGTTTAACCTTAAGTTGGTGGAAATAAAGAACATTTTTGAGTGGTGCAATTGGACTTTTCATTTCACAAACCCACAAAGTCACAATACTGTTACAACTTGAAAAGTGAAAAATGCAAATACCATGAAAAATATTTTAATTGGCTTTTAGTATGTTGTACCTAAAGGCATTCATTAAACACAGCACCAATCACTTTTCAAAATGGCCACCTTTTGCACGGATACAGACTCTGAGTCTTTGTGGCCACTCGTCTATGGCAGAACGGACGACATCCAGGAGGAAATCCATCACTGCTGACAACAAGGAACGCTTTAAACTTCCAATGGTGGGGTGTCTCCTGTTGCAGGCGATGCCCTCAAGCAGTGACCACAGTCGGTAGTCCAATGGATTCAGGTCTGGACTGCTACTGGGCCAATCTTAAGGGGAAATGAAGTCAGGGACATGATGCTGAAGCCATGCTTGTGTTGACCTGGCCTTGTGGGCAGGGGCAGAATCCTGCTGGAAAGTCCATTGTTGGTTTTGAAACAATGTGTTACTAAAGTTCTTGACAATAGGCTTCAAAGCACTCTGGTGCTGGTTTTAACGCCCTTTTTGCACAAATGTAGCTGGGTGGAATCAGAATAATTCACCCCCCCCCCACACCATCACTGAGGAGGGTTGATGGGCCCTCTGAACTTCAGGAACCTTATTACTGGCATCCTGAGATGATGATGCATAAATCCTGTCGTTTTGCACATTGAAAGACTCCTCAATAGTGAAAACCATTTCATCGGTGAAGAGGATGTTCCGATGACCATTTTGAGCGTAATGCTGTAGGAGACATTGACATTTATGTACTCTCAGCTTCTTTAGGCGTGTGTCAAAATAATGTCCTTTACGTTGGCAATAGGCCCTTAGTCCAAGGTCCTCTGACAGAAACCTGGACATTTTCCATTTTGAAATGTTCATTTCACAGGACAAGATAGCCTGCTTCCGCACAGGATTTCTTCGAACACAAGCTGCCACTGCTTTTTGTACTGCTGGTGTCCTGACACTATGTGGTCAACCCTCCCTCGGCCGATTCTTTACAGTCTCAGTTGCAGTTAATAGCTCAATGGTGCGGTACACAATCATACCGCTGATTTTCAGCTTTTGTAGCGTCTTGAAAATGTCACTTCCAAATTTATGCAACACAATGACGGCTACTCGATTTTCATAATCACCCCATTCCATGGTGAAACCTGGAGCTAAATAGTTCCTCTTTCAAAGACAAGTTAACAATGGTTCAAGGTTAAGGTATGCACACACCAGTTGTTTACATGCGAAACCAGAGGTACAATATGTGTCAGAAATTTGTAACAATATTTATGGCAAGACTAGGTAGAGCTGTAGTTAATTGCAATGACAAGGTGAAGTTACTGCTTAAAATGGATATATTTATAAAACAATTAATAACTTAGATGAAATATAAAGAAAAACAACCAACAAAACAAAAATACACAAAAAAGACCAAAAAGTAGTAAAGGAGACTTAAACTCTACCTTTCACTAGAAAGCTAATGTCATAACCATTGCGTCAGAGGGAGTGCTCCAACATGTCTCTTCATTTTCGTGTCTTGTGCACTCAAGTGTAATCTAGCAGTGACAAAGTGGCACTTTAGAAACTATACTTCCATATTTGAACTACCAGGCCATCAGTCTATCTCAAATTACTTCTTTAAAATATCTCCATTTGCTCTGACAATTTTTGGTGTAGTTCATTAACATCCTAACCTAACATAGCTTAACCTAAACTTATATAAAACTAAAACTAAACCTAACCTAGGCAAAGGAGGATCACAACTATTTACATCAATCACTTCAATTTTTAACAAAATATAACTTTTCTTCATAAATCAAACATAACAAAGCAAGCTTTATAAGCTCCTATAACAAACAACTACACTTCTGCTGGATTTACAAATCACTAGATATAGAGTTAACACATATGCCATACACAAGTGGCTTCTAGTTCCTGCAAAATGGTATATCTTGATATTACTACATAATTTTCATATGAAACAATACTCGTCTGGGAATGTTAAAAGCATGCTGTGAGTTGTGCTGAAATGTTCGATTCTTGGGTAAGAGAAAATGTCACGTTTGTTGCCATAAGAACATGATTTTTGTTGAAACCAATATCTGTCAAAAACATTATTTGGGAATATTATCACTGTGATGAGAAGTGCAGAAATCTTATAAAAGTACTGTAATGACTCTTACATCTCTTACTTTGGGTTGGACTTGAAAAACTGTGCGCAGTTTGTGTGACAGAATGCAGACAGAACCTTAGAAATGGTGGATTTAGGAATGCGTAATTGTTCTATGTACAAAGGCCTGCTGCGCTTTCCTGGAATAAACTCTCTTCTTCAAGATCTTCTCGGAAAACAAGCCAGGTGAAAAGACGATTAGAAATTGACATTTTGGGAGCATTCATCTCTCCCATCATCCAGATATTTTAATAAATGTATAACCACAAATGTACCACTTGGTATAACACAAATATAAACAAAGACAAAACATTATCAATACTTGCATAACCGAACAAAAGACAGTTTTCAGTAAATTAAATGCCAGGTCAGGAGATGGCATGAGTGTAGAAAATTAATTGGGTCAAAGAAACCTAACTACTTAACTTGATGATCAAGCTGTATAGATCTGTGCTTCTTAAGTAGATGGATTTCCATTTTTAAGGCCAGTTTCCATGAGGAGCTGTACTGAAATCCAGCATCACGATTAAGGGTGCTCCTCTTGGAGGAAATGGCCAAAGCCTCCTTAACTCTTCACTCCCAGTAACTGTTGCATTTTGCCAAGATGGTCGTCTCCTGAAAGTTGGCAGTATGGTTGCTATCAAAACAATGCTCTGCCAGTCCAGACTTCTCAGGTTGCATTAAATGGATGCTCTGTTCATGTTCGTTTATTCTGGTGGCAATGGTCCTTTCGGTTTGTCCTATATATGGAGTCCAACACTCCAAATGCTACAGTATTCACACAATACATTTAATACAATTTGTTTCCATTTAACAAAAAACACAACAGTACGAATAGTATACTCCTCTCCACCTTTCTTCTTGTGCTGCCAGCTATTTCAATTAAGAATTAAGAATTGTACATGTCCCGAAAATTAATTAAACTGCGTAGGTTTTCACAACTGATGTTACTACACAGGAAATGATTATCAGGGTGGTCCAGTTCAATTATTTTATCAAACTTCTTCAGTGGTTGTTGATGTTGGGACCTACTGCCATGCAACTGAAGATGTTCGATGTAGCTGGAAGGAGAGGTTCTACTGGAACTCAGCCCACAAGCCTAGATAATCATTTCCTATTCCCTAGTTGATACCAATTACATATAAATCCAACAACTTGATACCAATTACATATAAATCCAACAACTGACCTGTTTATGTGGACATCCTGCATTATAAGATATACAACTGTGTCTGCGGAATAAGTTTCAGTAATGAGTCACACTTAAGTTATTATAGGAGAAAAAATTCAATAGCAGTTCCAAGAAATGGCCAACTTTACACTAAACTGAAGTGCTGCCAACCTTATGAAGTCAATCAGTAAATCAAATCCAACAGGTTAAGTCACTTCCCAGCACAAAATATCACATTGTACTGTATTTAATGGGAAGTTGTGATATGTTGCACTTGCATGACTTTCTCTACTCTTGTACAAGGAACATTTATTCCTCTATTTTACATTAATCAAGATAAGCATTATCTCATAATTGAATATGGAAATACAATAGACTTTAAGTGATACTCAAATCTCACTTGCTGGATTCATGCACTTCTGACCTTTGTCAAAATGCTGAAAAGACCCTGCTGTATAGCTACAGGTAGACTGCAAACAAAATGCAGTCAGTGTGCACATGCGTGAGGAGAGCCTTCTCCCCTTCTCGCCATCCAAGCATCACGTGACTCCCACCCCTCCATTCCTGCATGCAACAGAGTGCAAACTACACAAAACGCGTGTATTTAATGCTGTTTTGATTTTCAAAGTCAACGAAAATAATTACCTCAGACAGGACCTCACAATTGATTAACAAATAGATAGAATCATAGTTTCTTTAAACCCTGAGGAACAAAGCAGTGATTCGGCAGAAAATGCCAAGAGAATGTAACAGTGAATGCGAAAGCGAGTGAAACAGATGACCAGTGCAGCCCGTGTGATGGAGGAGAGACAACCTAAAATGACGGTAGAGGGGGAAAGCTAGAGTTGGTAAGCCACGGCTCTTAAGTGCATTTTGTTTGCAGTCTAGTTATAGACAAGTGGGAGAGAAGAAGAGGGAAACCACCACTGACTGCCAGGGGGCCAAAGTACAGCCAGTGTAGACTTCACCTGCAATTCTTCAAGCCTCCTCCACTCCAGCCTCACAGCTGGAAACTGCAGCTGAGCCAGAATGTCAGCTACGCATCCCCTACTGGACGCTTAAGAACTGTCCATGTACCTAACTTGTTCCACTGCAGCCTGCTCCTTCAGAATCTTTTCCTTGAAGAACCAAGACATCCATGCAGAAACACTGGAGCTAAGAAGGAATCCTACCCATAACACAGTCACCACAGTATTTTCCCAACAACCTTCAGGCCTCTACTGATTCAGCTCAGCTCCCACACACTCCAGCCAGAATTACATGCTTTTGATCCACACCTTCCAATACTGTGAATGCAAGCAGCACTTCACCACTGCCACCAGTACTGTGAACATCAGAAAGTTTAGCATCATCATCTACAGAGTACCATATAACCTGCCCTGCAGGTACATCCATGCCACAGCACAATAGAGATGGCCCTCTGCCATAAAAACCACCAGGATATCTTCATGTAGATGAACCACCACCCTTGTTTGCCTGCAGCTAGGACTTTGAAGCAGCCTTGAGGACAGGCCTATGAATTAAGATCAGCCGGTTGGAGCAGCAATTACACTGTCAATGCAGAGATGATACCTCTGTCTGCTCTGCACTTCCTAGGTGCATTACTGTAGTGCTCCATAACTCTCAACAGAATGCAGAGCACATAACCTGCAATGCCACTGCCAGTACTGCACTGCATGGAATGACTCAGTCACTTCATGGGGCATGTACAATGCCTATCTTACCCATGACGAAGACATCAAACTCTAGTGGTACTTCAGAATTGGCTAGTACCACACAAGAAAAGAGAAACAACAGAGCAGACTTTGCCCTACAGCAAACATTTCTGAGAGGAAGTCTGAACATCAATGCATGACAGCATACCACTGAGAAGGGAATGGCCACTGCCATGGCCCACAAGAGATAACACAAAGGTTCTGGCAACCTGGAGAAAAACCTCTGCAGCAATTTCTCTACCACCAACAACCATAACACTGCTGTCAATTCTGTTATGCTGGACCACCTGACGAGACTTCAGGCAACGCTTACAATACAGCCACCAACTCCGCAATACAATACAAGCAGCTCAACATCATGGAAACACAACTACAAAACATTGCAGAAATCAATGATGGCAGAACATCATGTGACAACAAACCAAGACAGTCATGGCCCCGCACTAGCCGGTCTGATGGCATGATCCAGCGAGTGGAGAATGTTGTTTTGGAGGATCACAAATTGAGTGTTGCAGACATCACCTCCAAAATTGGCATTTTCATGGGATCTGTGTACAGAATCCTGCATGAAGATCTGAAAATGCAAAAAGTGTTCTGCCTACATTGAACTGTCGCACCCAGGAACGCACATTAGACACATCCATGGTACCATCACCACATGCCTCACCCAACTGATGATAAATTTTAATAGGTGTCACACCAAGAAAATGGAGAAAACGTATGATTACACGCTGTTCTTGCAATGAACATGTCGCCATTTTAAGTTCTAGCAGTCCTCTCATCACTGCCACTAGAGTTCTATGCACTGTACAGTGCTGCCATCTGTCACACATTCACAAAGAGTCCATGTGTATTTACACACCACAAAAAAAAGTTCCTATCTGGTTTCAGTCCTGAAAAAAAAAAAAGTGTTATAACTTGAACACACCTTGTATGAGAGAACTCCTAGCGGTTTACCAGGAAACTATGAGTCAGTTGGAGAATTTAATGTCATGCTGGCATGACTCAATGTTTAAGAGCAACTGGATGGAGACTGCGAGATCCATGGTTCAAATCCTGGCTATGGCATAGAAATTTTTCAGTCAAACGGTAGCTTTCCATACTTTGATCTACGCATAGCTAGTATGGAAGAACAATTACTTTCTGAATGAGTTTTGTGTAACTAATATACTGTAAGAGATAGACAAATCTTACTACACAAAAAAATTTAGATCTCATTAAATACACAATCTATAGCAAATACATTATATACAGGTTGTTTCGAAATGACATCGAATGAATATAGCCATTTCATAGTTTATAACTTAACTAGTCTGAATTTCGGTGTCGTAACTTCGAAATTCTGTTAGATATAATTTTATGCAGCATTAAATATTACATTATTTTGTGATTAGGCAGCACAGGAACCACTGGTGTGCGAACCTCAAAAGTTATTGGGACACACTTGCCTAGAAAACAAAAGTATTGCTCTTTGCTCTTTATCAGTGACCCTAGCCTCTTTTTTATGTAATGGAGCTTGTGAAAAAGTCGATAATGACTCTGACAGTTCCAAGGTTGCTCATTTTGCTGATCTTAATTGTACAGTAGTTTCAACTAGTTACTGCAAAATCAACAGCCTCCTTTTAAGTTACGAATGTTTTATTTAGTATTATTAAACACAGTGAAATAAAATGCTTGTCTAATTACATAAGGCATTTAGTTTTGGTTAACTTTAGCTACAAATCTTTGATATTGTTCTGTTCTTTTTAACATTTAATGCTTCCATCCTCAATCTCACTAACATTAACTTCCCTCTAAAAGGTTTAAGTTGCATATGTCCACCAGCTTATTCGCCATTATCAAATATTATAACAGAATGTTGGAACATGTTAAACACACTATAAACAAATAACTAAAGAATAGCTTCTTTATTGCAATTTCATAAGCATAAGAAATTCTTAATAGTAGCAAGCTACTGTGGAGTATGTTGGTATGTTTACAAAAAGCTACAGAAGGCAGCATGCTGTGTCACATATCTGCAAACTTCGATAGCGTGAGGCATGCAGAGTTGTTACTCTAACTACCTAATCCACATTCATTTTGGAGCGATTTCCTTATGCGGGCGGCTCTATTGGCAATAAAAACTATCTATGTGTGTCACATAGAAGCTGAGCAACTACTTCTATTTATTCGTTTAGTGTCATTTTGAAACATCCTGTATATATATATATATATATATATATATATATATATATATATATATATATATATATATATATATATTGTATGTGTGTGGAGTGAACCATTTCGGAGATACTGTTTTGTTATTTGTTCAAATTGTACAATACTTACAGTTCTCTCAAATGTAAAGTTATTCATTTCTTATCTCTTGATCACAAGGAGAGGAATTTCAAAAACATGACATAGTGACCAACTTTAAACATTCCCTCGTTCCCCTTGTAAATACAATTAAGATAATGTTTATCTCCTTTAAGATGAAATAAATACAGCAATAAATGTTTGTGTAAAAGAGAGAAAGTCATGTGAGAGCAGCACATAAAGTCAGACATCACCTCTTATGCACTTCAGGGTCTCTTCAATCATTTTTTCGTTCAGATCTGACCCATTAAAGGCCGTTAATCATCAAAAGAATACCTGTTTCTGATATTAAAATTAATTCTTACGTTTCCTTATGTTGTAAAATACCAAAACATAGATTTGTGAGAGACATTTTTTATTTCTAATTTTCTAGTAATTATGGTAAAATGTTGAAATGTTGGCTGGGACAATCCCTTGCTTCCCGTCTGCTAAATGTTAAAATATTTCCCTGATCAATTCCAGGGAAAAGAGTATCCATGACACAGTAAGAATTAACTAAGTAAATCATTAATTTCGGACGATGACAGAGCTTTGGCTGTTGACTGGTTGTTTTGGAATGGTGACGAAGATGGCACTGTCATAAGCGGCTGCTGCAGTGACATTCTGTTCATTGGAATCTTGGGTGCAGTTGGCAGCAGTGTATCTAATGAGCTCATTGACTTTTGTGGCGGCTGTTGCAGGCATGGTTGGCTAGTCTGCTGCCATTGCCACTGCTGAAACGCTCCAAACCCTTGAGGCGATGTACCTTGCCGAGCTCCCTGTTCTCCCATTGGACGGCTGTACTTCATTTGGTTCAGATTGCTCTCCACAAGTGTTGCTGTGAGATCCTTAACTTGAGGCTGTGCATTGGTCTTTGACTGTGGTGTTGGACTCAACACAGGCTGTGACTGCAATCTTTGCTGTGCTTCCTGTTGTCTCGCTATTCTGTGAACATACATTGACATGAGAATTTTGGGTTCAATAAGAATACACAAATAGCTTATTTTAGTATTTAAGCATACTTTTGTACAAAAGCTGTTCAATAAATACCAGTGTGAGGAATGAAGATGTCAGTTTTTCCAAAAACAAATTATTTATTTCTCAGTACACTCCCCTTTTAGGGATACAGATTTCTCCCAATGCTCCATTTTTTTAACCCCTTCAAAAAATAAGAATTGTCAAGCTCTGCAAAATACGCCTCTGTCTCCATGCAAACCTCATTTGACATAAATTTTGTTCCTGCAAGCCATTTCTTCATGTTTGGGAACAGGAGAATATGGGGAATGTGGCAGCAATTCATTATGCAATTCTTGAAGTTTGGCGGCAGCAACTCTGGATAAATGTGCTGCAGCATTATTGTGATGAAACAGAACTTTCTTTGGAGAAATGCTCACTTTCTTCTCGGGCAGCAAGCCAGGTGAAAAGACGTCTTCTGGCTTGCTGCCCAAGAAGAAAGTGAGCATATTCGTCACCAGGAAAGCTTCAGGTCTTATTTCTTTGGAGAAACTTTCTTTTGTGCAATGCAGGAATATTTTCTAAGTCCAAAGGTGCATGTATACACATGCGCCAGCAGACAACCTGCAGGTTCTCGTGTTGCAGCCAACATGAGAAAGATTTGTAACACTTGTAGCCAACCTCTGCCAAAATGCCCCAGATATCTGTCCTATACCGATGCAAAAAGATATGTGAATGTAATTAGCGCAGGTCAGTTTTGGAAAATACTATGTTTCCTATCAGGTTTTATTGCTTTACAAAAGTGCTTTCTGTCCAGCAAAAGTACCTATTGTACTGTTAGAAGTGAAAGCTGTTTGTTCTGTGCATTCTTCAAAAATTTAAGATTCGTTCAGTATGTTGTTGAAAATCCGAAAATGGCTCGACAAATCAGTAAAATGTATGAGCTTGCGTACTGTATCGGACTGTTCGGCTACTGCCACGAAGTGTGCCTGATGTCAAATGACATTAAGTATATTGCAAGGGGGAAAGTTGACGGTTCCGGCCACGTTGTTCAAATCGACGAGTGCAAAATAGGATGACACAAGTTTCTCGTGGGCACGTTGTAAGGGCAACTGGATCCTGGGAATGATTGACGTGGAAACCAATGAGGTGCGGATTACGATATGCCCCAACAACAGAAGGGGGGCAAATACGCTCTATAATCTAATTGCAGAGCACATAGAGCTCATCAGCATCATTCGCACCGACGTCTGGCAGGGGTACTATGAGTTGATGGCTGGAAGATTTGCTGCGCACCTCACAGTGAATCACTCAGTGTCCTTTGTCAAACCAGTGACAAATGTGCACACAAATAATATAGTCATGCTGTCGAGGACTACGGCATCATCTAACAAGGGGCAGCATTCATAAAGACAGTGTGGATGCTCACATTTCTGAGTATTTGTGGCACAATGACTGCAAAAACCGGTCAGCAGACCCGTTTCAAGAATTAATTGAAGACATTAGGCAGATTACCCTGTAGTGTAGCGATTGCACTTAGTGTTTAGGCTAGGGATAGTGTAATTAGCTAGGTAGTGTAAATTAGGGACTACTGTGTGTTAAATTTAAAGGGAGTCGATTAATGACACTAAACAACACTTACTTTTAAATTAGTCGATGGCCGGTTGAGGATAGAGCCAAAGTCTCTGAAACATGCTCCGGAAAAATTTAAAAGTAAGTGTTGTTTAGTGTCATTAATTGACTCCCTTTAAATTTAATTTATCATAACACTTCCAAGAAAGGAACTACTGTGTGTGTTTAGTACAATTAGTTAGGTGGTGCAATTTAGGTACTACTTTGTGTTAGTTTGCTAGATACTGTAAATTAGGGCATTATGTTCAGTGGAAAAACAAGGATAGATAGTTTGGCTGCACTGAATTCTTCAATATGGCTACATATGCAGTAAGTAAATAAACAAACAATAACGTTAAAAGAATGCCCTCCAGCACGAAATTGCACTGAAAAGTAAAGAAATTATATTACAAATCATGGTTGTTTATAAAAAACATCAAAAGGGGTGAAGGACTTAGAAAAAAAGTGCTGCATTGCATATTAGAAAGACAAGCAAAATAGCCTTTGCAAAATATACCACTGACATGTGAGGTAGTTAACAATTACATAAATGAACAACTTGCCTTTGTTTGTCTTGTAATGATAGGGAATTAGCAGTGCCATTCATATGAGGGGTTTTTTGACTGCTGTTTTTACTATCAGCATTTCCCATAAAACTACCCAGTCCGAGGCCGGAGAACATGCGCTCCAGTTCTGTCTGTGGTGCTGAAGTTGGAACTAGCTGGCTTGGGTTGCTACTGGTAGTGGACAAGCCCAATGGAACAGACCTAAACAACAAGTAAAGTGTCCTATTATTTGACATCTGAAAGGCATATAGGGTGAAGTTCTTAATACTGAAACACCCACTTCTGAGCTCATATCTCAGTTATCTGCATAATGTTTCATCCAATATTTTCCCTTATTTTGAAAGATGAATGCTGGATAATTCTAAGCTCTATAAGCCCTGGCGTCATTTGAGCATCTTTTAAGCTATTTCATTAATCATTAATTTTTTTAAAAAATTTGATATATAACTTTAGTTCCTCAAAATAAATATAATTTGCTACATTTTTCTAAAAAAGATAATATTTCTGATCATAAAATTTGGCATTTATCAATTTTAATTGTTTAGAGTGCGACCAGATTTAAATTGGAGCAACCAAATGTAATTTAGAAACCAGAATAAAGGAACATTTTAGAAATATTAGGTATAAACAAACTGATTAATAAATCAGCCGGAGCAGATCATTTTTGGTAATTTAACCATGAAATAAATCAAGAAATTAAATTATTAAAACAATTAAATTGTCTGACAGATTTAATGGTTTGGGAGAAAATATTTATCTTAAAAACAGAAATCATGTAATGAATTTAGAAATACTGCCAATCAATTTGGTCTCTAAGTTAGTTTCATTTTTAGAGTTTGGTAACAAATACAAAATAATACAACACCTAGTAGCAGTAACAATGACAATGGAAAAAAACGAAGTGACTGAAGATGAAAATGATTTATTCGCAAAATTAATCTCTTAAATTTTATGTAAATTTCACGAATTTTCTTAAAAATATAAGTTTAGTTTGTAACAAATAATTAGCACATGTAATCCTGACTGCCATTACTCACTTGGATTCCTGTTGTATGGAATTTAGCTGTTCCAACTTTGTGCGATGTTCCCCCTCCACTCGACTAACCATTTCCTTGATCACAGTCATTAAAGCATTGAACTGATTCAATGTTAATCCATTTTCTATGCTCAGTGGCATTAAAAATGGAAGTATTTTTGTTGCCATCAATTCTTTTGTGATCCCAAGCTTCTTGTGGGTTAATGCCAATTTGTAAATACCTTCCAAAAACAAAACAGAATCACTTGGTTACAAACAAAAATTGCTGAGGTCTCCTAAATCCTAAAAAAGTTCCTTTATGTCTCTGAATAGCATAATTCAAAAACAAAAATTTGGTTTAATATTTATCTGAGCATAATTAATGAAGATAACGTTCTCAGTTCAGGCATGTGAGATGCGTGTACCACATTCGGCAGCACTAGTAGGAAGAGCAAGCTTAGGATTCGCTGGAGTCTGCAGTATGGCCCACCTTCATATGCCTTTAACTTTTGCGAAATTAGGTGAAATACAGGATGATTCAAAAAGATTGACACACTTTCAAATTGTCATATTTCTTGCACTATACACTGTACTTGACTTTTGTACATTATATGTGGTTATACATACAAGGAAGTTAACAATTGTTCAATATGCCCTTCTATGGCTGCAAGGATAACATCTAGATGGTAGTCCAATTCATCCCACACTTGATGATGAATGTCTTGTGTCATTGAGTTTACCACCACTGTGATTTGGTTTTGTAGGTCATTCAAAACTGTGGGAAGAGGTGGTACATAAACAGATTCTTTCATGAACCCCCACAAGAAAAACTCTCAGAGTGTGAGATCAGGGGACCTTGTGGTCAGAACTGAAGTTAGTATGCATTCAATAACAACTGACGATACAAAACAGTATGGTTCTGGAGCACTCTAGCGGTACTATTCAGAACTTTACAGCATCCTCTTTCAAATATACCTTATGGAATGTAAATGTAACATATATTGCAGGAAAATATAGCAATATGAAAGTGTGTCTATCTTTTTGAATCACCCTGTCTAATACTTCCTAATAGGTGAAAAACTGAAGCTAATAACAGTGAAGGAATGAAAATATTACAATAAAATATAATAATTTACTTAAACTTCACTTATCTCTTTTAAGTTTTGCAATATTATAACTGACAATGCAAATAAATAATTGCAAAATTAGTCTCTTAAAATCTGTGAAGAATTTACCATGTTCTTAAAAGATAAATAAAATTTGTAATAAACTATTATACTGTATTGTATTACCATGCTGCTCAAAATGTTATCCTAGCTTTATCTTTGTTAATAGAAACCTCTCAGATAGCATACTAATTAGATACTGCCATACTTCTCGGACCTGTGCCAAGCACCAATGAACGCACCACTTCAGCCAATGGAATGTGCAGGAAACACAAACGACAGATGTTATGTCCACATGGAGTAATCAGTGCATTATCTGAGATTTCTATTAACAAAAATAAAGCCAGGGTAACCTTCTGAGCAGCATGATAATAATACTGCCTGTAAGTATGCAGTAGTAAAACAAGTAATATGTGATGTAGTTTACTATGAGAGCACATTTTCTTACTGAAATTGCAATCTGGGTCTGTAATTATTTACTTCAGAGTGAACTTACCAAGTATACCCATAAGTACTGCTGGTTCTCTTGATGGAATTTGAGGAAGGAATGGTAAAACTTCATCCAAAACCAACCATTTGTCCAGATGTTCTAAGAGTTTTCCTAAGCAGACTAAGCAGTTCACACGGACCTTAAACAAGGGCACTATATCCAGATTTAACTGTATTGGAACACCACAGTGAAGCGAAATAATTATTAATTTTTAGATGAGTCGTATTTATTACTCATCTGCTTCACTTTCGTCCCTATTTTGAGGACATGTTTCGCAAATCATCGTTTGCATCTTCGGCTCTTATGCGACTAAAGCTTGATCCAGTGATGTGGGTAATTCTGGGGTTGCTACTGCCATCTGTTGATTTAGTAATGAACTTAAATGCTTGGACACCATGGACAAAAATATAATTAGGAAAAAATCATCTCCTATATTGGAAAACTTAATAAATGAAAAACCAGGAAAACATTTAAAACAAATTCAGATAATTAAATCTTTAAGGAAAAAGGATGTAATCTTCTCAAGGGCTGATAAAGGGAACAAAATAGTAATCTTAGATACAGCTACATACAAGGAAAAAATGTTAGAGTTACTACAACAAAAAGAATTCCAGGAAATAGACTCTAATCCACTCAACCGATGCATAAAAGATGTACAAAAAACCATCATTAATAGTAAAATTTTAACAACTGCAGAACAAAAAACTATCAAACCGGACAACCCTACCCTTGCAAGACTATATGGTTTGCCTAAAATACACAAACCCAACATACCCATGAGACCCATTGTAAATAATACACTCCTGGAAATTGAAATAAGAACACCGTGAATTCATTGTCCCAGGAAGGGGAAACTTTATTGACACATTTCTGGGGTCAGATACTTCACATGATCACACTGACAGAACCATAGGCACAATGACACAGGCAACAGAGCATGCACAATGTCGGCACTAGTACCGTGTATATCCACCTTTCGAAGCAATGCAGGCTGCTATTCTCCCATGGAGACGATCGTAGAGATGCTGGATGTAGTCCTGTGGAACGGCTTGCCATGCCATTTCCAGCTGGCGCCTCAGTTGGACCAGCGTTCGTGCTAGACGTGCAGACCGCGTGAGACGACGTTTCATCCAGTCCCAAACATGCTCAATGGGGGACAGATCCGGAGATCTTGCTGGCCAGGGTAGTTGACTTACACCTTCTAGAGCACGTTGGATGGCACGGGATACATGCGGACGTGCATTGTCCTGTTGGAACAGCAAGTTCCCTTGCTGGTCTAGGAATGGTAGAACGATGGGTTCGATGACGGTTTGTATGTACCGTGCACTATTCAGTGTCCCCTCGACGATCACCAGAGGTGTACTGCCAGTGTAGAAGATCGCTCCCCACACCATGATGCCGGGTGTTGGCCCTGTGTGCCTCGGTCGTATGCAGTCCTGATTGTGGCGCTCATCTGCACAGCGCCAAACACGCATACGACCATCATTGGCACCAAGGCAGAGGCGACTCTCATCGCTGAAGACGACACGTCTCCATTCGTCCCTCCATTCACGTCTGTCGCGACACCACTGGAGGCGGGCTGCACGATGTTGGGGCGTGAGCGGAAGACGACCTAACGGTGCGCGGGACCGTAGCCCAGCTTCATGGAGACGGTTGCGAATGGTCCTCGCCGATACCCCAGGAGCAACAGTGTCCCTAATTTGCTGGGAAGTGGCGGTGCGGTCCCCTACGGCTCTGCGTAGGATCCGACGGTCTTGGCGTGCATCCGTGCGTCGCTGCGGTCCGGTCCCAGGTCGACGGGCACGTGCACCTTCCGCCGACCACTGGCGACAACATCGATGTACTGTGGAGACCTCGCGCCCCACGTGTTGAGCAATTCGGTGGTGCGTCCACCCGGCCTCCCGCATGCCCACTATACGCCCTCGCTCAAAGTCCGTCAACTGCACATACGGTTCACGTCCACGCTGTCGCGGCATGCTACCAGTGTTAAAGACTGCGATGGAGCTCTGTATGCCACGGCAAACTGGCTGACACTGACAGCGGCGGTGCCCGAAACGCTGCGCAGCTAGCGCCATTCGACGGCCAACACCGCGGTTCCTGGTGTGTCCTCTGTGCCGTGTGTGTGATCATTGCTTGTACAGCCCTCTCACAGTGTCCGGAGCAAGTATGGTGGCTCTGACACACCGGCGTCAATGTGTTCTTATTTCCATTTCCAGGAGTGTATAAACACTCCTACTTACCTTCTGGCAAAATGGCTGTCCAAAAAATTTCAGTCCTTTCCACAATTCCATACTCTGAGCATAAAAAACTCTTTAGACCTGGTAGAAAAAATTCAAAATCTTAAACTAAAACCTCATGACACTTTAGTATCCTTTGATGTCTGCTCCCTCTTCCCTAGCATTCCATTAGACAAACTTTTGATTCAACTGAAAAAATGGCTAAATTCTATAAACCTAGATGCCAATGCAATAGAAGAATATTTGGCAATGACTGAAATATGTATACATCAAAATTATTTTGTCTTCGATGGAAAATATTATAAACAAATTTCAGGACTAGCTATGGGAAGCCCGCTATCACCATTTTTGGCCAATCTATACATGAGCTTTTTTGAAACACATATAACTAAAGCCTTCCCTCATATGTTTAAAACATGGTACAGATATGTAGACAACATCTTTGCAATAGTGCCCTACAAACAAATAGACGATGCTTTGAAACTACTCAACCTGCAAGAACCCAGCATACAATTCACAGTGGAAACTGAAGAGGAGTGTACTCTACCTTTTTTAGACCTTAAAATCAAAAAAAGCAATGAAAAACTAGAATTTGGTATCCATAGAAAAGCAACACACACAGATAATTACATCAAAGCAAATAGTTTCAACCCAATTCCACACAAACATGCAACCATCAACAGTCTCACACACAGATTAGTAAATCTACCTCCCTATCCAGCAAGAATATCAAAACGAATACCATCAAATCTTAAAAACTGCAATTAAAAATGGATATGGAAAAAACCTTGTAGATAAAAAACTAAAATCATTCAAACTTCAAAAGAGATTAAAACAGATCACAGCTCTCACACCAATAAAACAAGAAATTAGATTTGCTAAATTTACTTACCACCCCTGGGCCACAAAAAAGTTCCAAAAAATATTCAAGAAATACAATATAACATTGGCACCAAAAAACAATTACAACATTAAAAACCTACTTCACAGTAATAATACTGATAAGATAAAACCAGAGGAAAAGTCAGGCATTTACAAGATTAAGTGTAAAGACTGCGAAAAAAATTTACATAGGGAGGACAAAAAGAAACATAGGCACTAGAAAGAAAGAACACTTCAGGCACTTAAGATACAAAAATATTGATAAGTCCGCAATAGCAGCTCATTTCTGGTCTGAAAATCATGAAATTGAAGATAGCACAGAATTACTAAAATACGTACAAAAACATAGTGAACTCGTCATATGGGAGAGGATATACATAGAAAAACATAAAAACCAACTAATGAACTTTGAAATCCCGCCAGAAGAGAATCCCACATTTAAGTTCGTCACTAAATCAACAGATGGCAGCAGCAACCCCAGAATTACCCACACCACTGGATCAAGCTTTAGTCGCATAAGAGCCGAAGTTGCAAACGATGATTTGCGAAACATGTCCTCAAAATAGGTACGAAAGTGAAGCAGATGTGTAATAAATACGACTCATACTCATCTAACAATTAATGACACTATACTTCATTTGAAGGAAAAATTGTTAAGTAATGTAACATACACATCAACATACCTTCCAGCCTGCCAACTGGTTGGTATTCTGGTGATCATGTGGCAGAGAATCAATTAGGTTGAGTAGCAAGTTTTCTTGAGAGAATGTTGTACTAAGTAAGTAGTAAGTTGTACTAGTAGAGAGAATGTTAAAATTCATTAAATACATTTCAAACTTTATGTACATCTTTCCCCACAATTCATAGTTTATGTAGACCAGTTTTATAATCGTACCAGCTTTAGAAGGAAGGAAACTGATGTAAACAAAACAAAGAATGTGAAATACTTGTCTGCAAATTCTATTATGCCCTGGGCAAAGCATAGTACTATCTGAAGACACATGAACCACTTGATCAGCATAAATGTATTTTCTCAAGGACTGCATTATTCTCTTTTCATTAACACTGCTGCTTTATCTGGCAACAAACTTTGAAACGTTTTACAAAACAAAACATATGAGAAGCAGTTACTGGATACTTCTATTATCTTCTCACAAAACCTCAGCACAATAGCTTTCCCACTACCTCTCAAGATGTCGCCTTGGGATATTTCACATATAGATTTTCATTATTCATAATAATTAACCTTAACCACATGTCAAAAAAAAGCGAATGCAACAAGACCGACTGTATTTTAGTAATAGAAAACAGTACATACGCATATATTCCATTCATTAAAATTTTATTAATACCATGCATATATACTTTTTAAATTAGTATGAACTAAAATGTAATGCTTTTTAACAAAAACTCGTAAATAATATAGGTTCAACATGGACTTGCTTGCAACTGGTGCACACCACATACTTTTGTTTACATCAGTTTTCCTTCTAAGGCTGGTGCCAATTAGTAGTCAAGTTCTTTCCTCCCAGAAATGTGCTGCTATCATGTATTGGACTGTTTGATGTTCTGAAAGTGCTTTTATATTACAGTTTGTCTTTCTGATGTACACCTTCTTAGTCAAATCCCAGGCTTCTTTTGTGGGAGTATTACAAATCACCTCCATGGCAAACAAAAGTCTTTAAAAACCTTCAGTGATTTTAGTTAATTGATAGAAATTAATCATTTCTTCACACTAGCCGTAATTAGGCTAAGGTTTTTGATAGATAGAGCCAACTTGAAAAATTTAATGCCACAGCCGGGATTTGAACCACGGATCTCCTGGTTTCCATCCAGTCGCTCTAACCCATTGAGCTACCATGGCCAGCTTGCTGTCATGACATTAAATTCTCCATTTGACTTGTACATTTCCCTGGTAAACCACTAGGGGCTCTCACATCCGAGGCACATCGTTTTGTGGTGACTTACTATCGTAAGTACTTGAGTCCCAGGCTTCATCAATTAACTCTTATTTTAGTTAATTGATGGAAATTAATCATTTCTTCAAACTTCCCATAAATAGGCTAAGGTTTTTGATAGAGTCAACATGAAAAATTCAATGCCACGGCCAGGATTGACTAAACTAAGTGACCTCCACACAACATCTCGTACAGAGATATAACTGTATCTAACATGTCTAAAGAATTGAAGTCTGTAGGTGTAATGGTGGACTACAAACTATCTTAGGTACCAAACATTAACTTTATTAGTGCTACGCTCTTTAGAGTCATTTTTCTGATTAGAAGTTTAAAAAACAGTGTACCTGAGAGATTTATCAGATCTGTTTTTTTCCATAGCATTATCAAATGTGGAATTTTACTTTGGGTAATAGCTCTTATATTAACAGCATCCTTGTATTGCTCCAACAGCTGATGTTAGGAAGATCCTAACGAAACACTTTCTAGGTAAATACAAGCAATAAATGGAGCATTGAGTACTAGTTCATCTCAAAATTATATTAATTTTGTGCTTCATTATATCATAGCCCTTACTCATTGGAATACAAATTCAATTGTAAATTATTAAAAACAGAGACCGATATTTACAATGCCTAACTTTAAGGCCAAATTGGTTATTTTATAGCCATATCTTGGGTAACATTAGAATATAATTGCAAGAAAATGCTGCTTACCGATATGTATGAAGTAGAAATGCACAGTCTTTTAATACGAGGCAAAAGTGCATTTTTCATTGCAGGATAATCTATGAGACCAGCAAATGTTGGAAGCACAGACAGACAAAGTTCCTGAATTTGCTGTGCGTCTGATTCCAGAGCCCGATAAAGCATTGGCAATACGTCAGTTTTAATTTCCTCTGCTGGCGTCAACTTCAGTAGTAACTCCATTTTTTGCATAAAGATTAACAAGATCTGAAAATTACAAACTGTAATGAGACTAATACAAGAAAAAGAGATATTTCTTCAATTTAAAAAAACAGACATGCTTACTTTCTCTACTACATATAGGGAGGAGATTCGGCACTGCAACAATCTTGGTCTATTGTACCTATGTCCCCAAGTGGGGCATCCCCGAGAGGAAAGATGAGGTGAGAAGAGACAGGATGCCCGTCCCAAAGAGTCATAACGATGCAGAGGCCAGGGTGCATACTATTTAACAGTTGGAAACTCCCTGACAGGCCAGTACAGCTGACATCAAATCTACTATGGTTGTATGTAAAATGAAATGTGTAGTGTTTAACGCCCGCTTTTACTACATACGGCACCGCAGGCGGTGACACTGATGATGCACGAGATGAAGATGGAGCACTGGTGGAATGAGATGGCAGGGGAAACCGGAGGTCCCGGAGAAAACCTGCCCCAACGCCGTGTTGTCCACCACAAATCTCACTTTGCGGTCGCCTGGGATCGAACCCGGGCCGCCTTGGTGAGAGCCAAGCGGTCTAACCACTGAGCCACGGCGTGGCCATGGTTGTATGTGTACATGTGAGACAGTCCTACCGGAGGAGGAAGTGTTTACCAGGAACATATCATCCTGCCATATAATGTTGAGATGCCCACTGACATTTCTACTCTGAAAGAGATTACCAGATGAGAGATGATGTGAAATGATAATAGAGATGAAATGGAGGAGCAGGAAATTCGGGGAATGTAATTAACCAATGCAGCGTTCACCTGGCGACCTGGGAAAACTTCCCAAAAAACCTATGGGTGACACAGGAATCGAACCTGGACCTCCCGAATATGGGCCACAGACAAAACCACCTGAGCCATCCTGCTCCGTGTCTGCTATGTATAGTACATAGGGGAAATATTGCATTCCCCCCCCCCCAAAAAAAAATTCAATATCAAGATTTCACTGTGTGGCGTTATTCCTCCACTCGCAGCAGATAGGAAGCACGCAGACTGTTTAGAAGATCCAGGTCGAGATTTCATTAAATAAGAGTCATGAGATCTTTTCTCAGGTGTGGATTTTTGGTGATAGAAATAACATTTTATATGACTCCAATTTCATAATATATCATTTAATTGTATAATCAGAATTACAATTCACTCGTTACTATTACAAATACCAAATAACTCTTTTTGAAGGTTATTAACTTTCCTTTACAATTATATTCACCGCAACATTTTTTATCATCATGAAACAAGGCTGAAGAACATATCTCTCTCAAGATTATTGATTTTCTGTAACTATCGTTACTCCTCTATTAATTTTGTGATTGGCCGATGTACTGCTATGTCACTGCATTACGTAATACAATTATTACTACGGCCAATCACAAAATTACACATATATTTGATTTTAATATGTCATTACATGGCCTTCTAAGTCATATCAGAAAACAACATTCATATAAAAAGTTCTAACTAAAACATATCGTTACAACTGGAAATTCATGCCTTCCGGTAACCTAGTATCTAAGTGTGTGTGTGTGCATGTATAGTGTGCACACATGTGGGTACATGTGTACAGTGTGTGTATATATTGTGTAAGTATCTGGATGCCACATTTACACGTCGATGAACTGGCAGGGGTTCATATCGCATGTGGGCTCCACATTCTCCAGGTCTGACACGTCTTGACCTTTTTGCATGGGGATAAGTGAAATCACAAGCCTATAAAGTTAAAATCCAACTCCATTGCCATTCTTAAGGAACATATCAGGCAGGTAGTGCAAACATCACACCTGCAATGCCGACCAAAGTGTTTGAGCCAGTGGTGAAGTGCTGGGAAAATGGTATGGAAGTGCAAGGTGGTTATACTGAATGAGACCAACGAAAAACTCTCATGAATTATGTGTTACCATATTATATGATTTACAATAAATGTATGTTTTGGAATCCAATATTACGTTTTCTCAAAAATGGATCAAGAACAGTGCAATTAGCTGCAAGTAGAATGTCCTTTCTCATATTTAATAAGTTATAACCGCATACATGCACCTATATACTTACATATTTATGTTGAATGAACATATTTTTAAGAATTAGATGAATGGGATATTTACTGCTATAATTTGAGTACATCTGAAATAGCAATAAGATTATAGATACAAACACAGAAGTACCTGAATAGGATCCTGCATCTTCATAACCGGCTTCAACTGCGGCAGGATGTGGTGAGCAAACTCATCTTTAGTACAACTTTCAGCTATCATGAGAACATTTGGTAGCACAAATGGTACCATTGTTGGATTTACAAACTCTTTCATCAGACATGGCAACACTCTGCAACAAAGTTCAACACAACTTTACTCTTGTACAAACTATTCTTACAAACATTCTGTGCTTCTTAAGCCGACAATTTCCTTGTACAGAGCTATACAGCTTGATCAAGTTAAGTAGTTATGTTTCTTTGGCCCAATTCATTTTCTATGCTCACGTCATCTCCTGACCTGGCATTTAATTTACTGAAGCAGTCTTTTGTACAGTGATGTGAATATTGGTAGTGTGTTGTCTTTGTTTATATTTGTTTTATATCTAATTATACATTTTGCAGTTATAAGATTTCTTAAAATATCCTGATGATGGGAGAGATGTACGCTCCCGAAATGTTGACTTCTAATCATCTTTTCACCTGGCTTGTTTCCCAAGAAGTTCTTGAAAATGAATATACTAATTAGTCAATATATAGCATATTTATAAATGAACTTGTGTAAATAGAAGTCTCACAAAGCCATATCATGTAGTATGACCTTATGTCTCTTGTTAATTGATCAATGGTTACATTTACACTATCTCACTTACTTTAGTAAAAGTATTTTTACAAAACACTACTGTAAACATAAGTGATGTTCAGTTTAACCTCACTGTTAAAAAATGGGCAATTACTATTCAAAGAATGTTTATGCCCAATAAATACTAAAAAATTTAAAATCCAAAATTAAAATTTCTATATGATTCACAAAACACAATTAATGTTCGATTAACTCAATTAGATATGTCGGTTTCTCACCTATAAATACACACTCTATGAGGTAAGTTCACTATAACCTGTGGAAGTCCTTTGTAGAACTGCGACTTTTGAAGATTATCCCACTGGAAGAGTGAATCCAAATAATTTAGAGTCTTTACTCCGACATCCTCAAAGAAGTCAATCTGCAATAATACAAATATCAGATGTTACAAGCTGATCACATCTTACGTGCCTGAACTGAGAGCATCATCATCTTTAATTCTGTTGGATAAATAAAGGGTCTTTCAACAAGGTGTCCTATCTTTGAATTTGAATAAAACACATTCTATAAATGATAGATTTTTTATTTCTTTTTATTTTGGAACATAATGTCATTACATGTGGAAGAGAACATCAGTTAAGTGACCAACGCAACTTCTTTAGGTTGTGCATATATGATTGACCCAATTTTGATTTTATTTTATTTATTGATTCATCCATTAAAACATGTACATGTTATAGGACACGTCAAATTAAAAACTAAGTACAATATTTATAATTAAGGTAGCTAACTAATATTTATAAATTTAAAAATTCATCCACGCTGTAGAAGCTATTGGCTCTAAGGAAGTTTAATAAAAATTTCTTAAACTGATGTTGTGATTCAATCTTTTTTATAGATTCAGATAGCTTATTGTAAAGATGTAAGCAAGCATATGTGAAACTATTTT
The DNA here is from genome assembly GCA_030765055.1 of Mantis religiosa. Lineage (NCBI taxonomy): Eukaryota > Metazoa > Arthropoda > Insecta > Mantodea > Mantidae > Mantis > Mantis religiosa. The sequence continues at coordinate 400,791 of CM060957.1, forward strand.
CATACATCTTTGTTTTGTGTGCCTTCACAAATAAATTATTCTTTGTTCTAGTGTTGTGTATATGAATTTCAGAATTTGTTTTGAATAAATTAGGCTTGCTTTCATATGTACAAGAGTTTCATATATGTATATACTTGGCAGAGGTAAGATACCTAATTTACTGAAGTATGGCTTACAACTAGTTGTGTTTGAGAGATCTGCTATGATTCTAATTATTTTCTTTTGGTATCTGAATACTTTTATACTGTCTTTAGAATTTCCCCCAAAAATTATACCATATGCCAACAAACTGTGTATATATGAAAAGTACACTACTCTCCGAACTTTCAAGCTCGACATGCCTGTAATTGCCCTGATTAAGAAACACATTTTACTAATTATTAATTTTTGGATGAGTCGTATTTTTTACACATCTGCTTCACTTTCGTACCTATTTTGAGGACATGTTTCGCAAATCATCGTTTGCATCTTCGGCTCTTATGCGACTAAAGTTTGATCCAGCGGTGTGGGTAATTCTGGGGTTGCTCCTGCCATCTGTTGATTTAGTGATGAACTTAAATGTGGGATTCTCTTCTGGCAGGATTCAAAGTATATTAGTTGGTTTTTATGTTTTTTCTATGTATATCCTCTCCCATATGACGAGTTCACTATGTTTTTGTACGTATTTTAGTAATTCTGTGCTATCTTCAATTTCATGATTTTCAGACCAGAAATGAGCTGCTATTGCGGACTTATCAATATTTTTGTATCTTAAGTGCCTGAAGTGTTCTTTCTTTCTAGTGCCTATGTTTCTTTTTGTCCTCCCTATGTAAATTTTTTCACAGTCTTTACACTTAATCTTGTAAATGCCTGACTTTTCCTTTGGTTTTATCTTATCAGTATTATTACTGTGAATTAGGTTTTTAATGTTGTAATTCTTTTTTGGTGCCAATGTTATATTGTATTTCTTGAATATTTTTTGGAACTTTTTTGTGGCCAGGGGTGGTAAGTAAATTTAGCAAATCTAATTTCTTGTTTTATTGGTGTGAGATCTGTGATCTGTTTTAATCTCTTTTGAAGTTTGAATGATTTTAGTTTTTTATCTACAAGGTTTTTTCCATATCCATTTTTAATTGCAGTTTTTAAGATTTGATGGTATTCATTTTGATATTCTTGCTGGCTGAGAGATAGATTTACTAATCTGTGTGTGAGACTGTTGATGGTTGCATGTTTGTGTGGAATTGGGTTGAAACTATTTGCTTTGATGTAATTATCTGTGTGTGTTGCTTTTCTATGGATGCCAAATTCTAGTTTTTCATTGCTTCTTTTGATTTTAAGGTCTAAAAAAGGTAGAGTACAGTCCTCTTCAGATTCCACTGTGAATTGTATGCTGGGTTCTTGCAGGTTGAGTAGTTTCAAAGCATCGTCTATTTGTTTGTAGGGCACTATTGCAAAGATGTTGTCTACGTATCTGTACCATGTTTTAAACATATGAGGGAAGGCTTTAGTTATATGTGTTTCGAAAAAGCTCAAAGAACACATCCCTAGACAATGTAATTAATCTCTCAAAGCAAAATTTTAACAATGAAGAAATAGATGTGCTTAACCAAGGCCTAAAAACATGTATAACATACTCCAGCAACCCGGATGAATTCATTGCAGATGTAGAATTAGCAGTAGAAGGTTTGAAAACCATGGACAAAAATATAATTAGGAAAAAATCAGCTCCTATATTGGAAAACTTAATAAATAAAAAGCCAAAAAAACATTTGAAACAAATTCAGATAGATAAATCTTTAAGGAAAAAGGACGTAATCTTCTCAAGGGCTGATAAAGGGAACAAAATAGTAATCTTAGATACATCTACATACAAAGAAAAAATGTTAGAGTTACTACAACAAAAAGAATTCCAGGAAATAGATTCTAATCCACTCAACCGATGCATAAAAGATGTACAAAAAACCATCATTAATAGTAAAATTTTAACAACTGCAGAACAAAAAACTATCAAACCGGACAACCCTACCCTTGCAAGACTATATGGTTTGCCTAAAATACACAAACCCAACATACCCATGAGACCCATTGTAAATAATATAAACACTCCTACTTACCTTCTGGCAAAATTGCTATCCAAAAAATTTCAGTCCTTTCCACAATTCCATACTCTGAGTATAAAAAACTCTTTAGACCTGGTAGAAAAAATTCAAAATCTTAAACTAAAACCTCATGACACTTTAGTATCCTTTGATGTCCGCTCCCTCTTCCCTAGCATTCCATTACACAAACTTATGATTCAACTGAAAAAATGGCTAAATTCTATAAACCTAGATGCCAATGCAATAGAAGAATATTTGGCAATGACTGAAATATGTATACATCAAAATTATTTTGTCTTCGATGGAAAATATTATAAACAAATTTCAGGACTAGCTATGGGAAGCCCACTATCACCATTTTTGGCCAATCCTTACATGAGCTTTTTCGAAACACATATAACTAAAGCCTTCCCTCATATGTTTAAAACATGGTACAGATACGTAGACGACATCTTTGCATTAGTGCCCTACAAACAAATAGATGATGCTTTGAAACTACTCAACCTGCAAGAACCCAGCATACAATTCACAGTGGAAACTGAAGAGGACTGTACTCTACCTTTTTTAGACCTTAAAATCAAAAGACCTTAAAATCACACAAATGTGTGATGTTATTCATAAGATCATTTACTGTTTCTGACTTGTTGGCATAAACTCCAGATTTAACATAACCCCAGAAGAAGTAATCCAATGGCATTAAATCACATGAACTCAGGGGCCAGTTAACATCACCACCAGAGGAAATGATGAAACCTCTGAACTTCTCCTTCAAAAGATCAATTGTTCGAGGTGAGTATGACATGTGGCACCATCTTGCTGGAACCATATGTTTCTGAGATCCATACCATCCAACTGAGACCAAAATAGTTCCTTACAAGAGCCCAGTATCTTTCTCCATTGATAATTAGAGCTTCTCCATTTTCATCTTGGAAAAAATATGAACCAATAATTCCACCATACCAAAACCCACACAACACAGAAACCTTTCGGGAATGAAGTGGTCATTGTTGAATCTGCATTGGATTGTGATTGCACCAATAGCAGTAATTTTGTTTAAAAGAACCATCCATCCAAAAGTGGACTTTGTCGCTGAAGATGATCTTTTGACAAAAATCCAAGACAGCTTCCAAATGCTCCATAGCCCAGTCAGCGAATAACGGTGCAACCTATGGTTGTTGAACTTTAGTTCTTGAGTTAACACCATTTTGTAAGCATGCAACTTTAAGTCCAGATGTAGAATTTGCCAAGTTGTGGTTGGCAAAAGCCCCAATTCTTGCATTTAACAAGCAATTGATTTGTTTCCATTCTTGCGTACACTCTCATGAACGGCACCTATATTTTTGTTGGAGTGGTTAAATCGATTACATACAGGTGTTCTTTGATAACTGACAGAACCACTTCTTTAAAATTTATCGATCACATGCTAAATCATTCTCTCACAGTGATGATTACGCACATGCAAATACATGGAAGGTTTGGTGAACAGATGATCCATTTTGATGATAAATTTTGACAATTTCTATGTGTTGCTGAATGCTAGAACCTTCCATGGCTATTTGTCAATAACAATTGTAACCACATGAAAAAAAATGACTGCTGTAACTCAGCAGCTATCACATGTTAAAGATAGGATACTCTTGTTGTAGGATCCTTTGCCTGAAAATCACACATGTCAATTTTATAAATGATAGAAATTTATGTACAAAAATATGTATCTACAATACTCAAATTGTAAGCTATGGTTGTCACTCAACATTTATTCAATATAGAAATGGCTAAAAAACACCAGCATTTCTTGCTCTAATTTTTGTTGTTAGCTTATCTCTGACCAAATGAAATGTTACTGAAATAATTTATTACTGTACATCATGTTCACGATCATTTTACTCCTGCCATTTCATTAAGTTTATATGTTAAACTGAAATGTGTAAACTTAATTTTTTGTTTTTGAAAGTAATGAGTCGGTAATTCAAAAACAAACATCACTTAAATTATCCTTACTTGGACATGTTTAGGAGAACGTTTTGTCCCCATCGTCAGCAGTTATCCGACTATTACTTTCAAATGTTAAATACATCACTGTTTCTAACCTTTTGCTTCAAATAATATTAATTTTTTGTATTTAATTTGTTCCATATTTCACATACAGTGTACTATGAAAACAAACCACAGACTTTCACAAAGAATGAGTTACTCTGTCTTCCTATCAATTTTATTCCTCTATGTTTATGCATCAAGGGGAAGGTAGAGGTAGCACCTCTGTTATGGGTTGACCAACCCAGGGTTAAGTGGAGGAGATCTGCAAGACTTTTATCTTGATGAACCTATGGAATGTATGTGAAGTACCACATCCTGCAAGAGGTGACACTGCTTTAACTGAGTATGACAGATCTAGACTTGGCTGCAAAGCTCCAATACATTTCACCTTCAGTGTGGGTATTGGTAAGGGTGTAGGAAAAGGTAAACTCTGAAAATAAACCTGGAGTAAGTATGAGTAAACCTCGTGTCAATAAACAGACTACAAATAATTTTTACGATTAATTTTGACGTCACTGTTACTAAATTTCTCCAATCACACATAACAATTTAAATTTATTTACTCTGTGAATATTTATACTCTTTTTCCACTCTTTCTATTTACTTTAATTTTAATGGTTGGTACGGGATTGTAGGTGGGGATGGTGTTCTCGAAGCCCCGCATTGCGGTGACCATATGTAATGGAAATGTTACATATGTGTGAATGCTGCTCTAGATTCTGCGACAAAAGATGCTGTTGCTGTATCTCTGTCCTTGGCGATGGTGACGATGTTCCAGGTCTCACATGGGCCCAAATGACCTTGTTGTCGATGGGCCCTAAAACACTACACACTCACTCACTCACTCACTCCAGGTCTCACATTTTAATCTGAGCTTTTGCTCAGATCCGGCGTCTCAGAATGAGCAATTCCTTTAGATGTTATACACGGCTGCTACTCCAGTCATTGCAAGAGAAAAACTCTTTGAATTCAGGCTTGATCTCGAGCAAGGGAATTATCTTTTCATCTATTGAGGAAATAATTCCATTTTTATTTTTGAATAAATGTAATTTAAATCTTTTAATTTTGAGTAATAAATTTATAAAATACATCATACGGTAGATATACAATGAACTTGATCAATGTTATTGAATTGCATTTACACAGAAATTGTTAATATAGTATATAATCTCTATAGATTCTTTTTTCTACATGCCATTCTGATATAGAATTATACGTCTGTTCTCTTCGACATTACACAATCAAAAGACCTATTTCTGCTGGCCGCTTGTACAAGATTGATTTTTTTTTCTCCTCGTTACTGTAATCATCAAAACTTCTTTCTCACTGGTCCACGTCAACATACTGTCATATCATTTCTGTAACCACCAATACTAACACATTACATTATATCATATACATACTGCATCACATCATGACCCACTGAATTTCACACTTTCATTTCTTGTGCACATTAACTTTTCCATATCAATCCTTAAACCACCATTAAGCATATTTAAATATTAAATTAATTATTAAATTATTAAATTTTAGATGAGTCGCATTTTTTAACACATCTGCTTCACTTTCGTACCTATTTTGAGGACATGTTTCGCAAATCTTCGCTTGCATCTACGGCTCTTGTGCGACTGACGCTAGATCCAGCGGTGTGGGTAATTCTGGGGTTGTTGCTGCCATCTGTTGATTTAGTGATGAACTGAAATGTGGGATTCTCTTCTAGCGGGATTTCAAAGTTCATTAGTTGGTTTTTATGTTTTTCTATGTATATCCTCTCCCATATGACGAGTTCACTATGTTTTTGTACGTATTTTAGTAATTCTGTGCTATCTTCAATTTCATGATTTTCAGACCAGAAATGAGCTGCTATTGTGGACTTATCAATATTTTTGTATCTTAAGTGCCTGAAGTGTTCTTTCCTTCTAGTGCCTATGTTCCTTTTTGTCCTTCCTATGTAAATTTTTTCACAGTCTTTACACTTAATTTTGTAAATGCCTGACTTTTCCTCTGGTTTTATCTTATCAGTATTATTACTGTGAAGTAGGTTTTTAATGTTGTAATTGTTTTTTGGTGCCAATGTTATATTGTATTTCTTGAATATTTTTTGGAACTTTTTTGTGGCCCAGGGGTGGTAAGTAAATTTAGCAAATCTACACTTCAGGCACTTAAGATACAAAAATATTGATAAGTCCGCAATAGCAGCTCATTTCTGGTCTGAAAATCATGAAATTGAAGATAGCACAGAATTACTAAAATACGTACAAAAACATAGTGAACTCGTCATATGGGAGAGGATATACATAGAAAAACATAAAAACCAACTAATGAACTTTGAAATCCCGCTAGAAGAGAATCCCACATTTCAGTTCATCACTAAATCAACAGATGGCAGCAACAACCCCAGAATTACCCACACCGCTGGATCTAGCGTCAGTCGCACAAGAGCCGTAGATGCAAGCGAAGATTTGCGAAACATGTCCTCAAAATAGGTACGAAAGTGAAGCAGATGTGTTAAAAAATGCGACTCATCTAAAATTTAATAATTTTTCGCTTCACTGTGGTGTTCCAATACAGTTGAATCTCGATATATTAAATTAATTGTTTTCAACACTTCCATGAAAGGATTTATATTTAAATATATTCAATTCTTGGGGCCTAAACCAAAACAATGGTTACATGGTGCTACTGTTTGCAATTCAAGTACTTCTTATTTGTGGTGGTTTTTTAATAAATGGTAAATTTTGCTCCTGAGGATGAATGAAGTGGATATTTTTTTTTTTTTTTTTTTTTTTTTTTTTTTTTTTTTTTTTTACCAACTTCATGTAATGCTATCTACCAGAATTATGCTCTTAAATCCAGGATGGGGAGATATTTGACATTTATCAAAAAACTGCAGCAGCCAACATCTTGCACAACATTTAAATGATGAAAAAACTGATAATTTTTTTCTATAAGATAGTTATATTCAGATACAATTTGCTATGAGAAAAGTTAAACTGTTGGCTTGCCTAAGAAATAAAACAATGTGCCACACATTTCCAAGTGCTCACAATATGGTGAGGGTATCTCTTTACCTTAATAAACTGGTGTGCATCCGGTCTCAATTCAGGAGTAGCATTCAGCATCATTTTAACAAACTCTCTCAGCCCTTCTGTAACATGCTGCAGACGATTTGCAGGCAACTGTTTCAGCTGTAATAAAAACATTTACATACAATATTCTCAACTCACCCTCAATTCTTTCATAATTGAAAAGTCCTATTCTACCAGATGGTCATTTCGGAAAGTTTGAACTTAATACAGGGATAGCTTTTCCTTCCCTAACAAATTTCAATTCCGTTTTGTTAAATATAACAATGATGATGATGATGATAATAATAAATAGATAGATACCACAGGAGATCTGTGTTTCAAATCCTGGCCATGGCATTGAAATTTTCAAGTTGACTCTATCCATAACCTTAGCCTATCCATAGCTAGTATAGAGGAGCGATTAATTTTCATCAATTAACTTAATAATAATGGTTTAATGATGATGCCTGGGAATCAAATACTTACAATAGTAAGTTGCCGCAAATGGTATCTCAAATACAGGGACCTCTAATGGTTTAGTGGAAAAACATACAAGTCAATTGGAGAATTTAATGTCACGATGGCACATTGGCCATGGCAGCTCAAAGGGTTAAGAGCGACAGGATGGAGACCAAGAGATCTGTGGTTCAAAGCCCAGCCAAGGCATTGAATTTTTCAGGTTGACTATCTAACCAAAACCTTAGCCTATACAGAATAAAAAGTATTTCAGAAAGTGGAGTGCCATTGTTACTGAAATTAGGCAAATGAGTCAACCTTGTATACCTTTTCTCCACTTACAAGTTTTTTAATGAAGACTAGTTTCTGGGAACTTCTCCATCCTCAGTTCTGTGGTAGACTCAATATTATAATTTTATTTCAAGGTGAAGATTTCACAAAAATTAATAAAGATCCTTTAAAATCTTGTATTTCAAATTTTAATAAAATGTTTAATGAAGTGAAAATTAATAAAGAAATAAAGAAAAACATTTAGTAAAGTTAGTAATCCTGTTTCACCTAGAATTTATGTTCTTCCTAAAATTCATAAATCTGGAAATAAAATGAGGCCTATTGTAAATTGTATAAATTCACCAACTTACAATTTAGCTAAATGGTTAAATTAAAAATTTAGTACTTTTTATAAATTTAAGAGTTTAACCACTTAACCGATGGCCATTTAAACCCTTCAGGGGCCGGAAACGGATACCCAATAAACAAAACAAGACATTTAAATTGTTAAATGCTGTAAAAATGCATCATAAATACAATTCCGTATCTTCTGTATTTATTAAGATATTTAAACGAAACAAAAACTGGTTTAAAACCCATTAAAGGCAGTATGCATCTACAGTAACAATAAAGTAGAGACTACATTAATAAATCGTCGAAATTTCACTACTTTGTTTCACTGTAGCAAAAGCCATTATTTGCGCCGAATGCGCCTAATATTTGAATCATTTTGTTTTGGGTGTATACAAACCAATGTATATATGTATGTTTAGCTAAGCAAGCCACTTCTCCGATTCAAGTTTAGTTTATTTATGCTATATTGTCACCCAATTGGCGGAAGACACGACCGGCAACAGCTGGTAGGAAACCAGAGGCAGCCGAGCCACGCCTCCCATTAGTCTCTGTCACTAACTGTGGGGGATTGCGGGCCACTGAGCCGTCTCTTTACACTCCCCTCAGGTTCTCGAACTTGCGGGTAGTTTCATCTAATCCAGAGATTTCTAGAAGAGGGTGATATTCCTATAAAATGGGCTGCAGTGAGTGAATTGAGTCTGTCAGTCAGTGCTTGACGTGCTAGTGAAGTAGCGCCGTGTTAGCGAAAGAGAAGACTGTGCAACGGAAGAATTTACATAATTGTGTATGTGCATCGGAACGGTAACGGACGAACTGGTGAATCGTAATTGTGTGCATTACGTAATTTTGTGTAATTGGCAAGTGTTCAACTGTAAGTCGGTGGAAATAAAGAACATTGTTGAGTTTGTGTAATTGGACTTTTCATTTCACGAACCCACAAGTCACACTGGTGTCAGGAAGCGGGAAGACAACAGCATCGAACATTACAGCCATGGACGCGGCATTGGAAAAGATTTTGGAGAAGATGATGGAAATGAATGCGGAACTGACAGAAATGAAGACGGCCAACGGCAACATCACCAAGAAGATGGAAGAAATGAAGGCCGAATTAACAGAGAAGACGGAAGCGGCAAGTAACAAACTGGCCGCAGAGTTGAAGGAAATGAAGACTGCAAATGAAAACCTCGCTGCGAAGACGGAAACGGCAAACAAGAACTTGGCCACGACAATGACTGCAAAGATGGCCGAACTGACCACGGAAATGAAGGTGGCGAACGAGGCTCTCGCCGCCAAATTTGAAGAACAGTTGGCCGGCGTGAGGGATGACGTGACGGGCCTGGGCAAGCGGATGGGCCAAGTGAACGAGCGCGTCGAGGACCTGGCGAGCCGCGTTAACGACCTGGAAGGGAAGGCCGACAGCAGCGTCAAGTCCCTGAACGCCATGGTGGAGGACGTCGTCGGCAGGAGGTTGAAGGAATTGAAGGTTGACGCACCGGTACGCGACACGACATCGGCGCGCGTCAAGCCTCCGAAATACGACGGCGCGTCAACATTTGAGGTCTTCCGTCGCCAGTTCGACACAGTGGCCAAACACAACAGATGGTCACCGGAGGAGGCCACACAGTTAATAGCCAGCCTCCAGGGACGGGCCGCGGAAGTCCTAAACGCGGTGCAGACGACGACGGCGCCCAAAGACATCTGGGAGGCCCTGGAGAATCGCTTCGGGAACCACCGCTTAGCCGCAGCATACCGCAGCCAGCTAAAGGCAAGGTCGCAGCAGCCGGGGGGGGGGGGGACGCTGCAGGAGTTCGCCATAGCGATCGAGCAGCTGGCTGGCAAGGCCTTGGTTGACCTGCCACTGGAGTTCGTATCCCGGGAAGCCGCCTACAATTTTGTCGACGGGGTACGGGACACGGAGATTCGTCAGCGCCTAATGCTCGGCGAATATAAAACCATCCGCGAGGCGCTGACAGCGGCATTAAGGATGGAGGCGGCCAAAGTAACATCTATCCCGACGTCGAGAACGAGGAGTGTCCGCTACGCCGGAGACCGAAGACCAGCTGAGGGACGCCGGCGAACACCTAGTGGCCTGTGTTGGGGGTGTGGACAGCCCGGACACCTGCAGAGAGACTGCCCACACCAGGAAGAGCAGCCAGAAAACGAGTAAGGGCCGTCGTGGAGAGGGGCACGTCGGCGCCATCACCACCATCCCCTCGAGTGACACTGCGCGCCGTCAGCCGGCGTATGGATGACAGCCTCATCGCGGACGGTTGGGTAAGAGGAAAGCCGTGCCGCGTGCTGGTTGACACCGGGGCGGCCGTGACCATCATCAGACCTGACGTGGCGAAGGGTTTGCCGACAAGGAAGCCAAGCCGACCATACCAGCGTGTCACGGCATCGGGCGACACCTTGCCTGTGGAGAAGGAGGCCCTGCTGGAGCTGAACTTGGGAACGAGTGCCGTGCGTCTGTGGGTGTTCGTCGCGAAGGTGGCTGAGGAGGTGATCCTGGGACTGGATGCCCTCAGGAGCCATGAGGCGACAGTCGACGTCGGCAAGAAGGTCCTGCGGCTTAACGGAGAAGAGGTTATACTCCGTCAAACCGAAGAGCGCCTTGGAATTTGCAGGGTCGTCTTGCACGAAGACGTGGTTGTCCCCGCGAGGAGCGAGGTGGTGGTGACGGCGCGACTGGAGGGCCAGAGAACAGGAACATGATGCTGGACCAGAAGACGCCTGTACACGGACTGTGTGTAGCCAGGGCATTGCTGCCGTGCCGAGAGGAGGTTCCCGTGAGACTGCTAAATCCAACGGACGCCGATCACGACGTCCAGGCCGGGACGGAGTTGGGAACGTGCGAGCCCGTGGTGAGCGTAACAACTATCGACGAGACACAGGAGCCGGCGCCGAAGCAACACCTGGGACCCCGGCTAGAAGGCTTGGTGGAGAGGGCGGCCGACCACCTGACCGCAGAACAGCTGGAGAAGGTTCGACAACTGCTAAGACGGTATCAGCGCGTCTTCAGCCAAGGTGATAGTGACTACGGCCGCACGGATAAAGTGCTTCACCGCATCGACACCGGGGACGCCCGGCCTATTCGGCAACCACATAGGCGCGTTCCGCTGGCGAAGCAAGGGGCGGTACGAAACATGCTGGAGGACATGAGATCCAGGGGAGTGATCGAAGAGTCTGACAGCCCTTGGTGTTCCCCTGTAGTCTTGGTGACGAAGAAGAACGGCGAGCTGCACTTCTGCGTAGACTACAGAAAGCTGAACGCTATCACCCGAAAGGACTGTTTTCCCTTACCCCGGATTGACGACACCCTGGACACGCTAGCTGGTGCACAGTGGTTCTCGACCCTGGACCTGAAGTCGGGCTACTGGCAGGTAGTTCTACACCCGAGAGACAAGGAGAAGACTGCATTCTCGACGGGCCAAGGGCTCTGGCAGTTCATGGTTATGCCCTTTGGTCTCTGCAATGCACCAGCTACCTTCCAGCGCCTCATGGAGTCAGTGATGAGAGGGCTGACTTACGATGCCTGCCTGCTATACCTGGACGACATCATCATCGTCGGGAAGACTTTTGAAGATCACCTCGAGAATTTGAGTAAGGTGCTATAGAGACTGCAGGCGAACTTGAAGCTGAACGCGAAGAAGTGCCAACTCTTCCGCAAGGAAGTTAACTACTTGGGCCACATAGTCTCAGCAACCGGAGTGGCCACAGACCCAGAGAAGACAAAGGCCATGAGAGATTGGCCTCGCCCAAGGGATAAGAAAGAGCTGCGCAGTTTCCTGGGGCTGTGCAGTTATTACCGGCGCTTCATAAAGGGGTTCTCCAACATCGCCAAACCCCTCACCCACCTGACAGGAACACCGGGCTTATGTGTGCACGGAGGACGCTGAAGACGCTTTCCGGCACCTGAAGGAAACCCTGTGCAGTGCGCCAATTTTGGGTTTCCCACAAGTGGGTGGCACCTTCATTGTGGACACCGACGCCAGCGACCATTGCATTGGAGGTGTCCTATCGCAATCCAGGATGGCTATGAGCGGGTGATAGCCTACTACAGCAAGACGCTATCCAAGGCAGAGAAGAACTACTGCATCACCTGACGGGAGTTACTGGCGGTAGTAAAGACATTGGAGCACTTCCACAAGTACCTGTACGGTCAGCCATTCCACCTGACGGACTGTCCATTCTGCCCTAACGTGGCTATTGAGCTTTAAGAACCTGGAAGGCCAGACAGCACGTTGGGTCCAGAGGCTGCAGGAGTACGACTTCACCTCGGAACATCGCAGAGGGAAGAGCCACGGTAACGCTGACGCCATGTCCCGAAGACCCTGTCCAGAAGAGTGCGGCCAGTGTACGAGAGTGGAGGAGAAGGAGCGTGCCGCAGCAGTCCGAGTGGTCACGGCAGTGCCTGCGGATGGCTGGGATAGCGCAGGCCTAAGGAGGGAGCAGCTGGCGGACGCAGACTTGGGACCACTCTTAAGGGAAGTGGAGGCAGGGACCAGACCAACCTGGGAGGACATCGCACCGAGGAGCGCCACCTACAATTCGTACTGGGCCCAATGGGACTCGTTGAAGACCAGAGAGGGCGTGCTGTTCCGGGTAGGGGAATCACCCGATGGGAAGATGCAGAGAGAACAGTTGGTACTTCCCCGGAGTAAGGTACCGGAAGTCTTGGAAGAAGTGCACGCTGGTACTTCAGGAGGACACCTGGGAGCGAACCGAACGATTGACAAACTACGGCAGCACTACTACCGGCTGAGGCTCCGAGCAGATGCTGAGAGATGGTGCCATCAGTGTCACGTGTGCGCGGCAAGTTGCGGCCCCTAGACTAGGAGCCGGGGTCGCATGCAGCAGTACAACGTCGGAGCGCCATTCGAACGGCTCGCCGTTGACACTGCTGGACCGTTCCCAGTTTCCGACCCAGGCAACAAGTACCTAATGGTGGTCGTGGACTACTTCACCAAGTGGCCAGAGGTGTATGCCATCCCAAACCAAGAGGCAAGGACAATCACAGACTGCCTCGTGGAGCAAGTATTCTGTCGGTTTGGGGTGCCGTTAGAGCTACACAGTGACCAGGGTACCAACTTTGAGTCCAACCTAATGAAGGAGGCACTACAAAGGCTTGGGGTGAACAAGACTCGCACTACGCCTCTACATCCCCAATCGGATGGCATGGTCGAAAGGTACATCAAGACCTTAGAGGAACACCTGAGGAAGGTCGTGGCCAGCCATCAGCGAGACTGGGATGTCAAGGTGCCACTGTTCTTGCTGGCCTACCGCTCGTCTACACACGACACAACTGGGATGACGCCAGCCAGCTTAATGTTTGGCTGAGAGTTACGCCTCCCTTGTGACCTGGCTTTTGGAAGCCCTCCGGAAGCGAAACATCCAGCGACCGAGTATGTGGAGAACTTGGTGGACCATCTCCACGACATGAACGAGATGGCTCGCCAGAACATCCAGAAGGCGAGCGACCGCATGAAGACCAGGTATGACAGGCAAGCCAACAGCCAAGGGTTCCAGCAAGGTGACCTGGTCTGGTTGTAACGTCCTACCCGGACCAAGGGACGCTGCCCGAAGCTCCAGCAGCCATGGCAAGGACCTTACCGGGTGGTGAAGAGGATTAACGACGTGGCCTACCGCATCCAGAAGGTTCCCCGAGGGAAGATGGTGATACACATGGATCGTCTAGCCCGCTACGATGGTGCTGTTCGGGACGACCAGCTTTGAGGAGGGAGCAGTGTCACCCAATTAGCGGAAGACACGACCGGCAACAGCTGGTAGGAAACCAGAGGCAGCTGAGCCACGCGTCCCATTAGTCTCTGTCACTACCTGAGGGGGATTGCGGGCCACTGAGCCGTCTCTTTACCCTCCCCTTAGGTTCTTGAACTTGCGGGTAGTTTCATCTAATCCAGAGATTTCTAGAAGACGGTGATATAACTATAAAAAGGGCTGCAGTGAGTGAATTGAGTCAGTCAGTCAGTGCTTGACGTGCTAGTGAAGTAGCGCCGTGTTAGTGAAAGAGAAGACTGTGCAACGGAAGAATTTACGTAATTTGTACGTGCATCGGAACGATAACAGACGAACTGGTGAATCGTAATTGTGTGCATTACGTAATTTTGTGTAATTGGCAAGTGTTCAACTGTAAGTCGGTGGAAATAAAGAACATTGTTGAGTTTGTGTAATTGGACTTTTCATTGCACGAACCCACAAGTCACAATATCAAGCAATAGTCATACGAGTATATGTTGCGTTACACTGAAAAGTAAACTCGCTGTCAGCATCTGTTACTACAGTGTTTCTCAACCAAAGTTTCTGGTAGCCTTATGCAGTTGTTTTCGCTCAGTATTTTAGCTATTTATACTCTCTCTGTGTTCAGAGTGATTTCTTATAGCTATCAAGAGCTAAATGAATGACACATTTGAAATTGTTAAATTTCAATGTTAACCATGGCTTATCCCTGTAATGTAGCAAATAAATTACCTTGCGTATGATGTATATAGGCTTCTGATATTACTGTAGAAAATCTGGAATATTTTTTGTGCGATTATGAAGGAGATGTTTAGGATATAGTTAGCAGTGATGTGTACTGGTCTACAGATGGCATGTTAGCTACTCCATTGTTTGGGGGAAGTGGCGGGTCAGATATGGGTGATGTGGTTCAGCTATTACTAGCTATCCCTCTTTACGAAAAACAGTTAAATGGTAAAAAAAGTATTTTTATACCATTGGATGTAACCATGCACAATTGTTTAGTAATTTTCAGAGCTGTAAATTCATGCAAGACATTCATCTACCTGTACTTGCACATATAAATAGCTCGTAACCTAATTGAGTATTATAATACTCAGAGGTAAGGGGTAAGAAATTCACCACTTCACCCCTCATACTTGAGAGAAAACACTTTCCTAAAAGCATACCACCCACAACCAAAAAAAATCACAACCGTTTCAAAAATGTCTAGTGTGTTGCGAAAAAGAAGTTCGCAAGGAAACCAATATTATTTGGTGTGAATCTGCAGATGTGCTCTTGGGTGTTTATCCCGGTTTGGAGGTGTACAATTCAAAAAGAAACCTTTAAGGTTATGTTTACATCCCATATAGAACTAATTTAAATTTATTGTAAAATAGGAAGATTAAAATAATTGGTGTTAAATGAGCATTAAATGCATGTATGCGCAGGATGTCTATACACGTCCATATCGGTGAAAGGGTTAAGTATTAAAAATTGTTTTGAATTAGAAATGAATATTACCAGTGTTATATTATGTAAAACTGACAAACTTGTTTCTTTTGATGTAACTGCCTCATTTCCCTGTATTCCTAGAGAAAAACTTTTGATTTATTTAAAAAGGTGGCTTAATTCAATAAATTTATATGCAGACTTAAGAGTTGATTTTGTTAAACTTACTAATTTTTGAGATTTAACTGTATTGGAACACCAAAGTGAAGCGAAATAATTATTAATAAATACGACTCATCTATAAATTAATAATTACTAATTTTTGTTTAGATCAAAATATTTTCATTTTTAATAGTGAATTTTTTCAACAAACTTCTGGCTTAGCAATGGGTAATCCTCTTTCACCTTTTCTTGCTGATCTTTATATGAGTTTTTTTGAAATGCAAGTCACTAAAGCATTCCCTTTAATTTTTAAAGCCTGATAGAGATATTAAATTTTAGATGAGTCGTATTTCTTACACATCTGCTTCACTTTCGAAAGTGAAGCAGATGTGTAAGAAATACGACTCATCTAAAATTTAATAATTTTTCGCTTCACTGTGGTGTTCCAATACAGTTAAATCTTGATAGAGATATGTTCATGATATTTTTGCTATTGCTCCTGATATATAAATGATGCTTTAATAAAACTAAATTTGCAAGATAAAGCTATAAAATTCACATCAGACACTGAAATTAATGTATTTCTTTCTTTTCTAGATCTAAAGATAATAATAAATTTCAAAAAAATTGAACTTTGATATTTATAGGAAATCCACTCATATCAATAATTACATAAAAATAAAAGTTTTGACCCTTTTTCACATAAATTTGCTGTTTTTAATAGTTTGATTTATAGACTAATAAATATACCCCTGAATAAAGAGGAATTTAATAAAGAATATAAATATATTATTAATACTGCTTTAATTAATGGATTTGACTTCATACATAAAAAATTGAATAATCTAAATATCAAAAAACTGTTAATGATATTTCTACCCTTAGAAAATAGAAGACGATTATAATTTTCAAAAATTAGTTACCTTCCTTAGGTTAATAAACATTTACAAAACATGTTTAAAGAGTTTGGTATAACTTTAGCTCCTCAAAATAAATATAGTATTAAAAATTTATTGCATTTCTCTAAAAGGATAAAACTCCTATTAATAAAAAATCTGACATTTATCAATTTAATTGTTTAGATTGTGATAAAGTTTATATTGGAAAGAAAAATTGTGATTTGGAAACCAGAATGACAGAACATTTTCATAACATTGAGTATAAACAAACTGATAAATCGGCCATAGCAGATCATTTTTGGTCATTTAACCATGAAATAAATCCAGAACACCTAAATGGTCCGACAGATTTAATGGTTTGAGAAAAGACATTTATTTTAAAAAATAAACATTGTGTAATGAATTTTGATATAGCGACAGTCAATTCTGTTTTTAAATTTGTTTCATTTTCAGATTTTGGTAGTACTGGCAAAGATAAACAAAAACATAGTGATCTCTAGTGAGCATGATCTTGACAATGAGGCTGTCTGAGCTGATGATGTAAGGAATTATTTCATGAAATCGCGATCCTCATCAATAAGAAAATGTTCATCATTTCTTATACGATAAGTGAAGTTTTATGTTACAAATTATTATATTTGTATGACATATGCTTGCTTTTATATTCACGAAACACAAAAGAACTTGACACTATTTCACTGTTCCTTTTGTAACAGAATCCTAATTTTTGCAGTAAATATAAGACATCTTTGAAATAAGATTGAGAATTATATTTTCCTTCTGCATGCTTACAAGACTGAATAAGCCAATGGTGTTCATTCATTCACATTCTTACAACAGGATTGCTTTATGTTATGATAGAAAGGTCATGATGTACTTGGTTTATCTAAAAAATAAAAATTAAGATATTTAAAAGTTGTAAGTCACATTTTCAATACAACTTTCATATGTTTCATACAGGAGAATGTGACAACACAACCAAAGCTAAATGCTTACCTCACAGGCATTTCTTTTATAGGTGCTCCAGTCTCCGTTATTGCAGAACAATGGCTGGCCGGAATTATGAAGAGCATATATCAACATTCCAAGAGAAAACATGTCACTTGCAGTGGAATGGCTTAGGGTAAGTGCATACTCTGGAGCCAAATAATCCAAACTTGGCTGTGCCAGAGGATGTAGCGTAGGCAAGTACTCCACAAACGGCCAGAATGGCTACCAACATACAAGCAATGCTTATCAGTACACTCCCAAACATCAAATAAATGGAGAATTCTGGGGTACACTTGGACTAAGGTAAAACTTGATAGAAGGATGCAATAATTATGGAAAACAATATGCCACTTAAAGTTAAAGGGTACAGCAATACTACCGGGTAGTTAAATTATAATGGAACCCACTCACAGCCTCTTTCTACTGCACCAGACAGGCGGCAGAGGTGAACTAGAATCCTTCCCTTGTTGCTGGAAATGTTGACCTTCTGCTCTCAAACAGACAGCAGATCTTGTGTAAATATTCTCACTCACTCTCCGAAGTTCAGCAGCAGCTATTCTTGTGATTTCTTGTACAATGCTATCCCTACATTCCTGTACTGTATGAGGATGGAACAATACACTTTGTCTTTTAAAGAACCCCATAAATAAAAGGCATAACTCGTTAGGTCATTAGAATGAGGGAGCCATTATTGTGTCATTAAACATCTCTCTTACTGCATTTAACGAATCAGCAGCACATGTGCTGTTGTAGAATCTTGCTGGAACCAACCATACAATTTCTCTTCTTCTATCAAGCAATTGAAAAATATCCTCAAAATTAATATCTGGTATTGCTCTGCATTTATTGTTTCATCAAAGTATATGGGCTCTAATATTCTTCATCACTTACCTCACACCATACTCCAACTTTCTGTTCATAATGAGGAATTTCATCCAGTAGCACAGGTTCTTCTGAAGCCCAGTATAAACTGTTCTGAGTATTTAAATGTCCAGTTAAATGAAATCAACATTCATCAGTGAGAAACAAAATCTATGGGTCAATGAAACCCCTTTCTACCTATTACAACAATTCATACATTTAGAGGGATCATTTGGCTTCAATGCTTGCATTTGTGTGTATTGACAGAGCTTCAGTTTCAACAGATGTATATTGTTCCAATCCTTATACACTACAGGAACTTAAGTAAAACATTGTGTAAGAAATCAAAGAATATCTGCTGCTCAGCTTTAGAGAGTGAGTGAGAATGTTTACACGAGATATGCTGCCTGTTTGAGAAAAGAAGGTCAATATTTTCAGCATCTATTATAAGGTAAAGACTCCAGTCCGCCTCTGAAGGCATAAGTCCCTGACAAATACTGGCAGTCTCGCACAGTAGAAAGAGGCCTTGAGTGGGTTCGATTATAATTTAACTATCCTATATTTGGATTGAAGTTTAGTTCTTTAATTACTCCACTTACATGGAATGGGTCAGATACCTGGATGCAGTTGCACAGTTCATGTCCATTGGGCTGCCACTACAAATTATCACCATATTCCACACTTATACATATATGCATTTTATAGCAAGGAGTGACAATCCCAAAGAACAATTTATGTACATTGGCATCGAATGATGATGAATGATGTGTATAAGGGCGCTGAACTGCAGAGGTTATCAGCACCCTTTAAAGTATTATTCATGGTAATAGCCAGATATAAATGTTTCTAAAACTGTATAAAAGTGTAAATAAACTTACAAAAAATACAGGCACATAACAAAATACAAAAACAAAATAAAAATAAATATAAATCTAAATTGCAAAAAAATTCTCTTCGCTAAATTCTAAAATCTAACCTAGAAAAGAACCTAAAAACCTTCTCCACTACCTTGTTATCATCCGCTAGCATTTCTGCAAAGCTGGCCCAGCAGCTGCAGAAACACTGGCATCTATCAAATATTATTAACAATGACTGGTTTATCTTATTTTCTACAGAAATTATTTTCAAATATTTTTATTGATTCACTTTCATGTTTGTTCAGTACAAATATCCAATCAATTTTAAAGTAGCTTCATGATGAGCTGAAGACTTGAAAATTTAAACAATTTGTCAAAAAGACTGTAATGATACAGATTAAAATACATATGTTTAAGATATTCATGATGAATGAAATGTACTTGAATTTTCTGGGAATAACCTCTAAAATCCTTTGAAACTTTAAGCATAGCTCAAGACTGGACGAAAAACAGACAGATAAGTTTTTTCAGTGTTAAATTATTTTAATAAAAACTGTAAGTTTTTTATAACCCATTTTAAAACAGAGTAAAAAGTGTAAAATAATTTCTCCCAGCCCCATACAGATTGTCCTGAAAATATGAGATTGTAAATTTTCAATAGGCATGAACACATACGTTTACATTGTGAGCCTAAGCTGGTACACTGGTGACTCGTCAAGTTATGTCTAAAACAAGAATTAAAATCAAAGAGAAAAATTCTAATTTACAGACAGAATGTAAGGTATTACAATTACAAGTAAGCAAGGTATAGTAATAAATATTGTGACTGTGTGGGTTCGCGAAATTAAAAGTCCAATTGCACAAACTCAAATGTTCTTTTTTTTCCACCGACTTACAGTTGAACACTTGCCAATTACACAGAATTACGTAATGCACACAATTATGATTCACCAGTTCATCCGTTACAGTTCCACTTCACAGTTACGTACACTCTTTCGATGCACGTACACAGTCTTCTCGTCCGTTCACTAGCACGGCGCTCCAAAGCGGCTCGTCAAGCACTCACTGAACTCACTCACTGCAGCCCCCTTTATAGGAATATCGCAGTTTCTCGAAGTCTCTCGTATCAGTGAATCACAGCAAAGGTTCCAGATGACAGGGGAAGGGGGAAGAGGCGGCCAGCGACCAGTGACACTTCCCCAATCATCCCCTCAGTTAGTGACTGAGATAAATGGGTGGGCGTAGCCCGGACGCCTCCGGTCCCCCACCCAGCTGCCGCAAGCCGTGCCTTCCGATAATTAAGTGACACTGCTCCCTCCTCAAAGCTGGTCGTCCCGAACAGCACCATCGTAGCGGGCTAGACGATCCAGGTGTACCACCAACATCTTCCCCCGGGGCACCTTCTGGATGCAGTAGACAACGTCATTTATCCTCTTCACCACCCGGTACGGCCCTTGCCATGGCTGCTGAAGCTTCGGGCAGCGCTCTTGGTCCCCGTAGGACGGTACAACCAGACCAGGTCACCTTGCTGGAACCCTATGATGTTGGCTTGTCTGTCATATTGGGTCTTCATTCGGTCGCTCGCCTTCTGGATGTTTTGGCGAGCCATCTCATGCATGTCGTGGAGGTAGTCCACCAGGTTATCCACATACTCGGTCACTGGCTGCTTCGTTTCTGGAGGGCTTCCAAAAGCCAGGTCACAAGGGAGGCGTAACTCTCGGCCGAACATTAAGCTGGCTGGCGTCATCCCAGTTGTGTCGTGTGTAGACGAGCGGTAGGCCAGCAAGAAAAGTGGCACCTTGACGTCCCAGTCTCGCTGATGGCTGGCCACGACCTTCCAAAGGTGTTCCCCTAAGGTCTTGATGTATCTTTCGACCATGCCATCTGACTGGGGATGTAGAGGCGCCGTGCGGGTCTTGTTCACCCCAAGCCTTTGTATTGCCTCCTTCATTACGTTGGACTCAAAATTGGTACCCTGGTCACTGTGTAGCTCTAACGGTACCCCAAATCGACAGAACACTTGCTTCACGAGGCAGTCTGTGATTGTCTTTGCCTCTTGGTTTGGGATGGCATACACCTCCGGCCACTTGGTGAAGTAGTCCACGACCACCATTAGGCACTTGTTGCCTCGGTCGGAAACTGGGAACGGTCCAGCAATGTCAACGGCGAACCGACGTTTACTGCCGTATGCGACGCCGGCTGCTGTCTGGGGGCCGCGACTCACCACGCACACGTGACACTGACGGCACCATCTCTCAGCATCTGCTCGGAGCCCCAGCCAGTAAAAGCGCTGCTGTAGTTTGTCAATCGTTCAGTTCACTCCCAGGTGTCCTCCTGAAGTACCGGCGTGCACTTCCTCCAGGACTTCTGGGACCTTACTCCGGTGAAGTACCAACTGTTCTCTCTGCGTCTTCCCATCGGGTGACTCCCATACCCGGAACAGCACGCCCTCTATGGTCTTCAACGAGTCCCATTGGGCCCAGTACGATTGTAGGTGGCGCTCCTCAGTGCAATGTCCTCCCAGGTTGGTCTCGTCCCTGCCTCCACTTCCCCCAAGAGTGGTCCCAAGTCTGCATCCGCCACTTGCTCTCTCCTCAGGCCTGCGCTATCTCAGCCATCCGCAGGCACTGCCGTAACTACTCGGACTGCTGCGACACACTCCTTCTCTTCCACTCTTGTGCACTGGCCACACTCTTCTGGACAGGGTCTTCGGGACATGGCGTCAGCGTTACCGTGGCTCTTTCCTCTAAGATGTTCCGAGGTGAAGTTGTACTCCTGCAGCCTCTGGACCCAACGTGCTCTCTGGCCTTCCAGGTTCTAAAGCTCAATAGCCAGGTTAGGGCAGAATGGTCAGTCCTCAGGTGGAATGGCTGACCGTACAGGTACTTGTGGAAATGCTCCAAGGTCTTTACTACCGCCAGTAACTCTCGTCGAATGACGCAGTAGTTCTTCTCTGCATTGGATAGCGCCTTGCTGTAGTAGGCTATCACCCACTCATGGCTTTCCTGGATCTGTGATAGGACACCTCCAATGCAATGGTCACTGGCTTCGGTGTCCACAATGAAGGCGCCACCTGTTTGTGGGAATCCCAAAATTGGAGCACTGCACAGGGTCTTCTTCACGTGCTGGAAAGCGTCTTCGGCATCCTCCATCCACACATAAGGCCGGTGTTCCTCTGTCAGGCGGGTGAGGGGTTTGGCGATGTTAGAGAACCCCTTTATGAACCGGCGGTAATAACTGCACAGCCCCAGGAAACTGCGCAACTCTTTCCTATCCTTTGGGCGAGGCCAATCTCTCACAGCCTGTGTCTTCTCTGGGTCTGTGGCCACGCCAGTTGCTGACACCATGTGGCCCAAGTAATTCACTTCCTTTCGGAAGAGCTGGCACTTCTTCGCGTTCAGCTTCAAGTGGGTCGCCCGGAATCTGTGTAGCACCTTATTCAGATTCTCGAGATGGTCTTCAAAGTCTTACCGACGATGATGATATCGTCCAGGTATAGCGGGCAGGTGTCGTAAGTCAGTCCTCTCATCACTGACTCCATGAGGCGTTGGAAGGTAGCTGGTGTGTTGCAGAGGCTAAAGGGCATAACTGTGAACTGCCAAAGCCCTTGGCCTGTCGAGAATGCGGTCTTCTCATTGTCTCCCGGGTCTAGAGCTACCTGCCAGTAGCCCGACTTCAGGTCCAGGGTCAAGAACCACTGTGCACCAGCTAGCATGTCCAGGGTGTCGTCAATCCGGGGTAAGGGGAAACAAGTCCTTCCGGGTGACAGCGTTCAGCTTCCTGTAGTCCACGCAGAAGCGTAGCTCGCCGTTCTTTGTCACCAAGACTACAGGGGAACACCAAGGGCTGTCAGAGTCTTCAATCACTCCCCTGGATCTCATGTCCTCCAGCATGCCTCGTACCGCCCCTTGCTTCGCCAGCAGAACGCGTCTATGTGGTTGCCGAATGGGCCGGACGTCTCCGGTGTCGATGCGGTGAAGCAATTTGTCCGTGTGGCTGTAGTCACTATCACCTTGGCTGAAGATGCGCTGGTATCGTCTCAGCAGTTGTCGAACTTTCTCCAGCTGTTCTGCGGTCAGGTGGTCGGCCGCCCTTTCCAGTAAGCCTTCTAGCCGGGGCCCCAGGTGTTGCGTCGCACCGGCTCCTGTGTCTTGTCGATTGCTGTCACGCTTACCACGGGCTCGCACGTTCCCAACTCCGTCCCGGCCTGGACGTCGTGATCGGTGTCCGTTGGATTTAGCAGTCTCACTGGCACCTCCTCTCGGCACAGCAGCAGTGCCCTGGCTACACATAGTCCGTGCACAGGCGTCTTCTGGTCCAGCATCATGTTCCTGGTTCTCTGGCCTTCCAGTCGTGCCGTCACCACCACCTCGCTCCTCGCGGGGACAATCACGTCTTCGTTCAAGACGACCCTGCAAATTCCAAGGGGCTCTTCTGGTTGACGGAGTATAACCTCTTCTCCGTTGAGCCGCAGGACCTTCTTGCCGACGTCGACCGTCGCCTCGTGGCTCCTGAGGGCATCTAGTCCCAGAATCACCTCCTCAGCCACCTTCGCGACGAACACCCAGACGCACGGCACTCCGTCCCAAGGTCAGCTCCAGCAAAGCCTCCTTCTCCACAGGCAAGGTGTCGCCCGATGCCAACACAAGCTGGTATGGTCGGCTCGGTTTCCTCGTCGGCAAACCCTTCGCCACGTCAGGTGTGATGATGGTCACGGCCGCCCCGGTGTCCACCAGCACTCGGCACGGCTTTCCTCTTACCCAGCCGTCCGCGATGAGGTTGTCATCCATCCGCCGGCTGACGGCGCAGATTGTCACTCGAGGGGGTGGTGGTAATGGCGCCGACGTGCCCCTCTCCACGACGGCCCTTACTCGTTTTCCGGCTACTCTTCCTGGTGTGGACAGTCTCTCTGCAGGTGTCCGGGCTGTCCACACCCCCAACACAGGCCATTAGGTGTTCACCGGCGTCCCTCAGCTGGTCTTCTGTCTCCGGCGTAGCGGACACTCCTCGTTCTCGACGTCGGGATAGATGCTACCTTGGCCGCCTCCATCCTTAATGCCGCTGTCAGCGCCTCGTGGATGGTTTTATAATCGCCGAGCATTAGGCGCTGACGTATCTCCGTGTCCCGTACCCCGTCGACAAAGTTGTAGGCGGCTTCCCGCGATACGAACTCCAGTGGCAGGTCAACCAATGCCTTGCTAGCCAGCTGCTCAATCGCTATGGCGAACTCCTGCAGCGTCTCCCCCGGCTGCTGTGACCTTGCCTTTAGTTGGCTGCAGTACGCTGCGGCTAAGCGGTGGTTCCCGAAACGATTCTCCAGGGCCTCCCAGATGTCCTTGGGCGTCGCCGTTGTCTGCACCACGTTTTGCACTTCCGCGGCCCGTCCCTGGAGGCTGGCTATTAGCTGTGTGGCCTCCTCCTCCGGTGACCATCTGTTGTGCTTGGCCACTGTGTCGAACTGACGGCAGAAGACCTCAAATGTTGACGCGCCGTCATATTTCGGCAGTTTGACGCGCGCAGATGTTGTGTCGCGTCCCGGCGCGTTGGCCTTCAAATCCTTCAGTTTCCTGCCGACGACGTCCTCTACTATGGCGTTCAGGAACTTGACGCTGCTGTGGGCCTTTCCCTCCAGGTCGTCAATACGGCTCGCCAGGTCCTCGACGCGCTCGTCCACTTGGCCCATCCGCTTGCCCAGCTCCGTCATGTTATCCCTCACGCCAGCCAACTGTTCTTCAAACTTCACGGCAAGAGCCTCGTTTGCCGCTTTCATCTCCGTGGCCAGGCTGTCGTTTGCTGCCCTCATTTCTGTGGTCAGTTCGGCCATCTTTGCGGTCATTGTCGTGGCCAAGTTGTTGTTTGCCGCTTCCATCTTCTCGGTGATGTTATTTGCCACTTCTGTTTTTGTTGTTAACTCGTTCATCTTCGCTAAAAGCATTTCCAATACCGATTCCATGGCCGTAACGTTCGGTGATGTTAGCATCCCACTCCTGACACCAGTTGTGACTTTGTGGGTTCGTGAAATAAAAACTCGATGTTATAAACACAAAAAAATTGCACTTTATTTTCGTAGCAATACACTGTTCACAATTACAATTTAATGCACACAATTAGTTGATTTTCCAACATCAATCTACACGTACGCTCGATGCTACTTACACAACGCACGCCACAACACTACACTCAACTGACTGTCGCTTCCGGTATCGATCGGCCCCGAAGTTTCTCGATTCTCCTTTTATGGAGGGGGAAAACATTCTCGAAGCTTCATGCAATTTTGAGCGGTAGGAGGAGGGGTAAACGAAGACCCAGCCACCCCTCCTGTCTCCCCTCCCTCCGCCGGCCTTCATTTATTGCTTGGCATCGCGGGCTTGTCGTTTGGGTAACACTATTGTGTCAGCCATGAATTCTTCTATGGAGTAATATGTCTTATCTAATAACAATTTGTTTACCCTTTTATTAAACAACTTTGAAGTTTTATCTGTTTGAATTGTTGAGACAATTTATTATATATTTTTATACCTATATAATACAGGTTTTTTGTGTAGTGTTAGTCTATTTTATGCTGGACTCTTTTCAAGTGCTGTGATGATGACATTTTTGTTGTTGCATAAATTTGTCATAACTTTATATAGAGAGTGTGAGCGACTGTACACACAACCAAAAAAAATTCTTTTCAGAGGAATTTGTGCATTTCCTACATGCTGTGTTCCACTTTTATCTGTGACTCCTCAAAGTAAGAAGCATAGGCAGCAGCTCAAATCATTATATTTATTACTAGGGCCTGGAAGTTGACCTAAAAATTCTCTAAAAATGAGCTATAAAATGCCCTTAAAATATAAAAATATGCACATAAAATGTAAAAAAATTAACCTAACAAAAATTAACAATTTCTTTCATAATAATAAATTAATAACTTTCACAGACAAATAATTAATATATGGTTCGAATAACCATATTGTAAAATTAACTTTCTTAGTAAATAATGCAATTGTTGCTACTAAACAATAAATAAATTCAAAGTTCATCAGGTCAATTTCAATTTTATAAAATAAAAAATAAGCACCATCACTGTTAGGATGCAGATCTGTGTTAATTACATGTTTATCACATTTACAAAGTTATTATTTCATAAAAAATGATGATATTAATGAACATTCAATTGCAGATTATTTAAAAAAAAAAGCCCATGGGTCAGGGTCAGGTCCACCACGGGAATTGAACCCGGTCCTCCTGAATGCAGGCTACAGATGAAAATGCCCTATAAATTTGAAAAAGAAAGATGACTGGAAAATGCACCTAAATGTTGAAAATTAACCTTATTATAAAAATGTGGAAAAAATGCATTTTGATGAGCTATAAAAACCATATACATCTAACGTATTTGTTCCAGAATGCACCAATTTCCAATAAGCATTGTCTGTGACTACTCAGAAAAAAGATGATTTTTCATCAAAATCTGGGCCCTATTTATTACTATCTAAATTATCTATTTGAGTGTACCATACCTGGGCTTCATGTGTGTTCCTATTTTGTATACAAAAATCAAAACCAAATATTTTCCATGCTCCCTGCTGGTTCACAATGATTACCTCTGGACATATGTTGTGATGCAGTAGCTTAACATCATTGTGCAGAAATGCCAGACCTTCACCCACCTGATAACAAAAAATAATAACAATCATAGATAAATAATTTACACGAGTATACAATACTTGGCAATTTGCTAATCTTTATAAATTATACAAGAAAGAAAGAAAACACCAAATACATTATTGACATAATTCCATGTAAAGAAACAAATAAAATTAAATACAATACAGTTTGTAGTTTAAAATACATGTTTTAGAAGTATATTTTTAATCATTTTTACTTTCTCTACTAAGTATTGCATTCTACCCAAAAATTTGATACAGAGTTTTCACTGAAATACACGTTTTGAGACCCATGATTCTGAAAAAAAAAAAAAAAATGCTGTTAGAAAACGGTTTATGTGTGTGTTTGTGAACTGTATAACTCAAAAAATAAAGGTCAATAAATACTAAACTCGGTATTGTGACAAAGTTGACCTTAACTCACTGCAATCGCTAGCCCAGTCACTCACTTTTTACAAATACATGTCAGTCTAATGCTTGTCTATGTCTCTGTTGTATACACCGATTTGTGCCACTTGTAATTTCTCCAACATATAGAACTAATAATTTGAAAATGCAAATTAGAATATAAGCTGTGAAGTAATGTAATAACTAAAAACTAGACAATGGGTCAACTGAGACACTCACTTCATATACCACAAATTTTCTTTCAATGTGTTTGGCCACCACTTGAACGCATTATCAAGAAGGTTCACAATTTCTTCATAATGGCTTCAAGTGGAGGCCAGATCCATTGAAAGAAAATTTGTAGTATATGAAGTATAGATTTCTTCAGTCAACTCATTGTATAGTTTTTCAATTACACAGAGAAATGTTTTCCTCTGCCACAACTCTGACATTTGTTAGTCGACCCACAATTACCAGCTATGCCTCTACACTGCACACATTTGATGCAGCCTCATCACTAATGAGCTGGAACATACTGTACTCACAGACTGGACTGGACTACGCTAAGGAGTGGATTTGGCACAGCTGTCTACAAACAGTTCTTTCAATTAATTTTGATGTCAATGTTACTAAATTCCTCCAATCATGTGTAAGTGTCTATTGTACCTATGTGACCACGTGGGGCAACCCTGGGAGGAAGGATGAGGCAAGAGGAGAAGGGCTGCCATCCCACGGAGTCACGACAGTGAAGAGGGTAGGGTACCTGTACTATGACAACAGACATTGGTATAAGACATTTAAATGTGTCGAACATCCATTTTTGACGAGTTACCAAGGAATTCATTGAAAAATTGCACGATATGATTCTTGCTGACCATCAAACGAAGGTTGGTGAAATGGGAGAGACTATAGGGGTATAGATAAAAATGGCAATTCATATTTTGCATGAGTTGGATAGGAGAAAGCTGTCAGCCTGATGGGTGCCGCATTTGCTCACAGTGAAAAACAAGCAGGTGCAACTTTCAACTTCGAAGCTGCTTAGTGAAAATCCGAGAGACCTTTTGTGTCGAGTTGTCACTGTCCATGAGACCTGGATTCATCATTATACTCTGAAAACCAAGCAACAATAAAAAAATGAGTTGCTTCTATAGAATCTGCTCCGAAGAAGTCAAAGGTGCTCTCATTGGCTGGGAAAGTGATGATGATTTTTTGGGATGTGAAGGGTGTCATACGGGAAAATGTGTAATTACGGTATGCGCATGTTTTCTTGAAGGCTGGATTTACATGTGTTCCGGACAGGGGGGAAGAAGCGAGAGCTAACACTTTTGTTTCTGCAGTGTGGTCAACCTTGAAAAACACAGTTCAGCAAAATAGCATGTAAGATCAGTGAAGATATCACAAGTAATGTTGCACCCTCTGAAAACATTCCTTAGTTTTTGCCACACCAGTTCAATTGCATTCAGATCACAGTTATACGAATAATAATGTGTCCCCTTACGAGAGGCATAACATCCACAAATATTCATGCAAATATAAATCATTTTCAAGTAAATACTGATGTACATTACCACCACACTCGTAACAAGGATAAACTGGCAATTCGAGCGCACCAAACGAGCGTTTATGAAGGAAGCTTTAACTACAAAGGGATACTGTTACACAATAAACTTCCAAATTCATTGAAACAAGCTGCATCATTAAAACACTTTAAGAATAAGGTTAAGAAATTTTTGCATGCACACTGTTTTTATACGGTTAATGAATTTTTACAACTATAACCATGTAAATGAGCACTGGGAGCATAGTACATTCACAAACCTGTAATATTCATATTATGACATTTCTTGTAGTAAATTAGTCTATGCAAATACCACACGAAACCATAGAAAAGCTACTTACTGGTATATTGTATATAATCAATTTGACTTTATGTATATACTGTAATTATACATTTTAACGTGTCTCGTAACACATATATGTTGCCAAGGACAAACTAAAATTCTAATTCTAATTCTAACATATGATTGTTGTAAACTGGTTAGCTAATTAACCTCGAAATTGATCAAAACGAAATATGGCAGACATGATAAAGTTTAGCGTATTACCCACTAGATGTCAGTGTATAGCACATTTCAAATTTCAAAGTTGTAATCTATGTTCACGGAGTTAAACGAAACTTACTGATGAGGGCTTGGAACCAAATCACTCTTCTTATCGTGCGCATACTGTACATATTGTATTATCACTAGTAGATATTCAAATTTGGATTATTATTATAATAGTTTACTTGAAACATGTTATTTAGTCATTAAATTTTAGACGAGTCGTATTTTTTACACATCTGCTTCATCGTACGAAAGTGAAGCAGATGTGTAAAAAATACGACTCATCTAAAATTTAATAATTTTTCGCTTCACTGTGGTGTTCCAATACAGTTAAATCTCGATATGTTATTTAGTGTTCTGATAGCGCATTGTTATTGCTTGTATTATTGCTGGTATTGTCATAATTAATCATCATGATCATCATTATTTAGGTTGGTGTGTAAATTTAGTTAGGTTTTGATTTGAATTATTTAGGCTTGATGGGAATTTATAAAGGTTTAGGTTTGACATGTAATTATTTAGATTTACCTTGTAAAAATTAATTTTGACAAAAGCTGCCACCAGGCCGTGCCCTAAGTGGTGAAGTTATACATATGGCATAGTACAGTCAGCTATTGGCCCAATTCACAAGAAGTTGAAGGAGAAACATGAAGAAATGGCTCACAGGAACAAAATTTAGATCAAATGAGATCATATTTTGCAGAGCTTGGCAATTATTTTTTGGAGGGGTTAAACAAATGGCAGGACTGTTATCAGAAGTGCATATCCATAAAAGGGACTATATTGAGAAACAAATAATTTGAGTTTGAAAAACCTGGCATCTTCATTCCTAAGACAGGTACTGATTGAACTACCCTCGTATATTACAGTGGAACCGAAATATTTGGCAAGTATGTAGTTAGTGAGACTATATTCTTACCTGCAATAAACCATATTTTATTTCTACTTCATATAGCTTGTAGTCCTTAAGATGGGCTGGAGGTGGAGTGGGCATGTTCTCCATAGAACCCAAAATGTTGGCTAGACTTGCAAACACTGGCTCTGTAGCAAAGGCCAAGCTTTCCCTGAGAACAAGCAGCATAATATCATCAGCAAAGAATACTGCTATATATAACTGGAAGTTAAGCCTATGTCTGCTAGCAATAGAAATTCCAGATGTTTATTCCACAATTGCAGTTGACATCTTCAGACTTTCAAACATTGTCTCAGTAGCAAAGGCCAGGCCAAGCTTTCCCTGAGAACAAGCAACATAATGTCATCAGCAAGGAATACTGCTATATATAACTGGAAGTTAAGTCTACGTCTGCTAGAGATAGAAATTCCAGATGTTTCTTCCACAATTGCAGTGGACATCTTCAGACTTTCAAACATTGACTCAGTAGCAAAGGCCAAGCTTTCCCTGAGAACAAGCAACATAATGTCATCAGCAAGGAATACTGCTATATATAACTGGAAGTTAAGTCTACGTCTGCTAGAGATAGAAATTCCAGATGTTTCTTCCACAATTGCAGTTGACATCTTCAGACTTTCAAACATTGACTCAGTAGCAAAGGCCAAGCTTTCCCTGAGAACAAGCAACATAATGTCATCAGCAAGGAATACTGCTATATATAACTGGAAGTTAAGTCTACGTCTGCTAGAGATAGAAATTCCAGATGTTTCTTCCACAACTGCAGTGGACATTTTCAGACTTTCAAACATTGACTCTGTAGCAAAGGCCAAGCTTTCCCTGAGAACAAGCAACATAATTAAATCCTTTCATGGAAGTGTTGAAAACAGTGTTGTTGTATAAATTAAATTAATTGGGAGTCGATTAATGACACTAAACAACACTTACTTTTAAATTTTCCCGGAACTAGTTTCAGAGGCCTTCCCTCTATCTTCAGCCGGACATCAACTGGTTCTCATTGGTGTAGCTGGCAATATTTTGTCATCGGTCTCCTCTGGTGGCGGTTCGAGGAACTTGCTGAACAAATCTTTCTGGGGGATGTCGAAATTGAATACTTTGTTCCTATTTTTTTAAATAAAGATTTGTTCCCATGTGGACAGTTCTTCTTTTCCTGTTGTATGTTTTAGTAATTTTGGTTCTGGATTTATGTTGTGGTAGTCAAATTTATATTGGAAAAACCAAAAGAAATTTAGAAACAAGAGCAAAGGAACACTTTAGGAACATAAAATACAAACAATTAGAAAAATCAGCAGTTGCCACGCATTTTTGGGAAAAAAACTACAACATAAATCCAGAACCAAAATTACTAAAACATACAACAGGAAAAGAAGAACTGTCCACATGAGAACAAATCTTTATTTCAAAAAATAGGAACAAAGTATTCAATTTCGACATCCCCCAGAAAGATTTGTTCAGCAAGTTCCTCGAACCGCCACCAGAGGAGACCAATGACAAAATATTGCCAGCTACACCAATGAGAACCAGTCGATGTCTGGCTGAAGATAGAGGGAAGGCCTCTGAAACTAGTTCCGGGAAAATTTAAAAGTAAGTGTTGTTTAGTGTCATTAATCGACTCCCAATTAATTAAAGCAACATAATGTCATCAGCAAGGAATACTGCTATATATAACTGGAAGTTAAGCCTATGTCTGCTAGAGATAGAAATTCCAAATGTTTCTTCCACAACTGCAGTGGACATCTTCAGAGTTGCTAACAGTGGCTCTGTAGCAAAGGCCAAGCTTTCGCTGCAAGGAATACTGCTATATATAACTGGAAGTTAAGTCTACGTCTGCTAGAGATAGAAATTCCAGATGTTTCTTTCACAGTGGACATCTTCAGAGTTGCTAACAGTGGCTCTGTAGCAAAGGCCAAGCTTTCCCTGCGAACAAGCAACATAATGTCATCAGCAAGGAATACTGCTATATATAACTGGAAGTTAAACCTACGTCTGCTGGAGTAGAAATTCCAGATATTTCTTCCACAACTGCAGTGGACATCTTCAGTGGTGTGGTTGAAGTCTTCTAGAATTCAATTCAATTCAAGGTTGCATCTGATGTGTTGACTGTTCATCCTGCTATATTTAAACTGAGAGAGTACTTAATCGATTGATTCATCCAGTCACTGAAGACAAGAAACGTTACATAACAGGAAAAAAAGGAAGCTAAGCCCCTCCCACCAACTGTCCTACAGCAGAGTGTGCTGATTAGGTTTTTAGGATGCAAAAGAAAGTGAGTGAGTGAGTGAGTGAGTGTGTGGTGTTTTAGGGCCCGTCGACAACAAGGTCATTTGGGCCCGCAAAAGAAAGTAATAAGAATTACGACTGATGTCTTGAATAAAATTAGCTACAAACCAGATTTGAAAAGTAATATTTATATTGCTTCACTGTTATTAGCTTCAGTTTTTTACTATTAAGACCTTTTACTATATTTCTATATCCTTTATTTTATGAATTAAATCCAGAGAATTTTTATGCTTTATGTTTTGAAGGCATTTTCTTAATTTGTAACTGGAGGCATTTACATGATTCTGATTAGCATTCAGCTGTCTAATTTTGTATTTCTCTTTTTTGTCTATTAATTTACAATCTAAAATTGTTGTATTCAATTTGTTTGTACATTGTTTAACTGGAAAAAAATTAAATATTCAATTATCACCAACATTTTATTATACAGTGGATAGTAGGCTTCCAAGACCTATTTTTAGCTTCCTGAGAAAACCAGAATTTGCCAACATTTCACATTTCCATTGTTCCTGCTTACATATTATTGGCTCTATCCCTTTATTCCAATTGGTTGCCTCTATGTCAATCAATGTTAGTCACTACATAAAATATCATTATTTGTAATATAACTTCACTTATCTTTAAAGACATTGATGAAAATTTCTAAGATTTCCAATCAATTCTTTGAAATTTTCATCAATTTCTTTAAAGATAATTTTTGTTACATATAATTATATCTGTTGCTTCACTGTTGTTAGCTTCTATTTTTACATATTAATTAGATGTTAGTCACATTGTCACTATTTCTTGAATGGTCTAGCGGATGAGTTTTAATGCCTTTTCAAATTAAACATTATCTTATAAATTTTTTGTAGGTACAAGAGAATATATGAATACAGTAGACTTTAAGTGATAGTCAAATGTTTTAAACAGCTGGTCGTTATGTGATACTTTGAAAATATTGAAAAATTCAGAGCAATAACAAGGAATATCTTGAAAATGGTAAAAACTATTTAACAAAAACTGTGCATTTTAACAATGTATACATTATGTGTGTTTGGAGGGATTTAGTAACAGTGACGTCCAAACTAACTGAAAAAATTATTTGTAGCCAGTTTTTAATACTGTCACCCGAACATCGGAATTCCCGAGAGAACCAGCTGGCACGTAGGGGCCAGATGGGAAGCATTCAGGCCACGCCTACCCATTTATCTGTGTAACACTCAAGGAGAGGATGGTTAGAAGAGCGGCACGAGTCTCTTTCCCCACCCCCTGACATCTGGAACAGTCGGGATGATGTTCCGAGCCGCGAAGCTTCCAGAAACAGCGATCTTTCTATATAAGGGCTGCAGTGGGCGAGTCAGTTCAGTTTCTTGGCGAGCAGCCGTGAAGGGCACCGTGCTAGCGAACGGACTGGAAGACTGCGTACGTGTATCAGAGGAGTTGTACGTAATTGTGAGTGTGGAGTGGACCTATGACAGATGAACTGGTGGATTGTAATTGTGTGCGCTACGTAATTCTATGTAATCGGCAAGTGTTCCAAATGTAATTCGGTGGAAATAAAGAACATTTTGAGTTTCTGCAATTGGACTTTTAATTCTACGAACCCACAAAGTCACAATATTCTGTCACTTACACTACTATATTATTGAGGAATTAGTTTAAGAAGCTGTTGCTGACCAAGTAATGAACTTTGAAATCCCACTGATAAAGAAGTTCATAGTTCCACCATAAGAGAAAAGATAGCAAACGACAACAGAGGACAGTTGCACCTTCACCATTAAAAAGGTAAGCCAGATAATTAATCAATTAATAATAAATAGCAATAAATCAATCCACACATACACTATAAATAATACGATAACTCAATTAACAAAATTGGTATTGCAATGGATATCAGCACGTTGTGGTATACAGCAGACAGCTTAGCCAAGAAAAGCATGAACCAACTAGAAAATTAACATCTGATTCTGTATAACAATAAAATATCAATATAAAAATTTCAACAAAATCAATAACATTATATCATCTCAAGAAAAAAAATGGGAAGTTCTTGCCCATAATCCGAAAGTAATACGAGATCTACCTAGGAAATCAGCAGTTGTTAACAGGACATGATTGTTTGGCTAAACATTTACATAGAATCGGAATACACGAGTCCCCAGTTTGTCAACTTTGCAGTCTAAATGAAGAAATGAACTACCTAATCTTCAAAAATCTACATCAGTTCAAAGCATACACAATAATTATGAAAAATATTGGAGTCAACCTTCAGGTATTACAAAATAACATTTCCTTTTCATGAAAATATCTTAAATATATGGTATATATTACATATATGTTGAATATATCTTAAATTATTAGACATTTTTGAGACATTTAAAATTTTCATAAAAATTCCATTGAAAAGTAGTCTGGGCACGGTAATATTCCTGAAACTGTATCACATCCTTGGAACTTAAATAACAAGTTTGTTACATTACCATTGTATGCAAACATGGACCTTTTTCTAAAATGTCTTCTTTTGATTCAGGGGACTGGACAATTTATGTTTTCTGTGAAATCTTGGCATGCAACACTCTTTTTCGTACTATGAATAATGATAAGCAAACCTTGATTCCTCCAAAGGATGCTGCACTATTAGAATCTGTGGATGTCGAAGTCTTGTCAACTGGGATACCCCTCTTCTAATGGTATCCAGCATTGCATCTCTATCACCCTTTGGCCATTTCTCCAATTGCTTCTTCTCAAACACAAAAATAGCTGCTTCCTGTTTTGTTGATTTCTTGTATCCTTGGTACACCTTCCAGAGTAACCCTAACAACACAGAGAACATTATAATGATAAAGTACTTACCCAAGGAAAACTTATAATGGGAAAGGAAAAATTATACAGAAAAAGTAAATCTGGTATGGGATGCGTAGAAAATGAAGCTAGCTACAGTGAAGCAATAAATATTACATAAATAAAAATATTTGCCACTACGGCTTCACTTATCTTAAGAAATTGGTGCTGATACTTCTTTTCAAATGGAAATCGATTTCCATTTGAAAAGAAGTATCAACACCAATTTCTTAAGATAAGTGAAGCCTTAGTGGCAAATATTTTTATTTGTGTAATACTGGTATGGAATGTTCACATAATCTTCCCTTTCATTGCTTATTAATGTGTAAACAAACTTACCAAAAAGCTATTGTCCTACCTACTAAATTTTAATTGAAATAGAAGTGCATTCAAGTTAAACAATGGTTTATTTACATTATTGTGAATTTTTCCAAGTTTTGATGAACATAAAAAAAAATAATTACAATGCTGAGACTCGAAAATGTGTCATTGGGGGTTAGGGCATATGAGACATCATAATCCTATTCAGCTATTTCGGGACTTAATTGATAGCACATTCTACATTCAATAGTACGACTTGTATGCCTGGCACTATGCCATGGCCACCTCGTGAGCTTTTGTGCTTGATTTAGCCTTTTTCTATTCGTGGAACATGACTACTCTACTGCCTCACGTTCAAGAGGTCCCGAGTTCGAATCTCGGTCATGGTGAGTTACCTGGATAAGGTTTTTTCCGGGGGTTTTCCTTATCCTTAAAGACAAATTTGGGTAGCTCTAAGCCCCATGGACCCTGGGCACATTTAGGCATCATTTCAGCCATCTCATTCACCGTCCGATATGACAACGTTGGAGGACGTAAAATTACACCAAAAAAAAAAAATAATAACGAAGCAAGTGCTTGAACTGATGACCTTCTTGGGTAATGCATGCCCTCAGGGACTTATTAATTACATTATTGAGAATTGTATTATATTTTACATGTTTGCATTTTAATACTATGGCAACAGCTCTTATGTATATTAATTGAGATGCACGAGAAGTAATTTATGTAAAAATGTAAAAAAAAAAAAGTTTAATAATATGTAGATTTTAACTGTACAGGTCCATGATGCAAGAGGCATGTCTAATTTTTGGCAACCAACCCCTGCTCTAAATACAGGAATCTGCCATTTTCTTTTTAGCTGACGTTGTTAGTGTTCTCATATGATAGTCTATTTTTCTCAAGGCAGTTACTGATTACTTTGCCATTTATACTCTAATAAAAAGTTTGTAAAATTGGCTGGAAACCGGGATTTGCTCTCAGTAAAGGAGTCGTATGTTTTTGAAGTGTACTTTAGTGAGCAGTATATTTTGTTCCTTAAGCCGCTATTCCTCAGAATTTTGCACATTCCTCTCTCTAAGAACCTCAAGCAATACAGTTTAGTAAGTGCAAAACTGGACTAAGGCCCACAAGCCGTTTGATGCATGACCTACCTTGCAAAAAAAATAAGATGGGGCTGACTCACCTGATATAACATCGATGATGATGTTCAAGGACACATTTGGCTTTGGTTAGCCTTAATAATGTTCATTTTGCACCAGTACAGGGATTCAATATATCACTACATAACTGGAAATAGCATAACAATTTTCAGTATTTAAAATGCTGTATGACGTTGTGTAACTTGTGAAGCAACATTTATTACCTTAAATCCCATTTCTTAAGTATTTCATTCACAATGTACCTTCTAGCAAAAAAATAACATTGTTAATTTTTCTAACATTCTTTACTCTTGAAGTCAATTACACTGCCCACTGTTAACTGCACTTACTTAATATCAAAACACTATGAAACACTGCCATCCCAGATGCTAAAAGATATATGACAGAAGAAGAGGATCATGTGCATTTAATTGTATTAAAAATCACGCAACACAAATAACACTTTTTTCTCTTCCATTACATTTTACAGGCTCATTTTGCTTTTCTGTTACATGCTTTAAAATATGTAAGAAATGAGAACATTTGAAACATCAAGTTGCCATTGTGCAGTATCACAAACATGCTGTTTTCTGTGACACTTACACAACATTTTCTTTCTCAACAGAGAGGCCGAATATGCTAAATATTTAAGCTAATTAACAGGAATTAATATTTCTTCACACTAGCTGTATATAGGCTAAGGTTTTGGATGGATAGAGACAATCTGAAAAATTCAATCCCACGGCCGGGTTTGAACCACGGATCTCCTGGTTTCCATCCAGTCGCTCTTACCCATTGAGTTACAATGGCCAACATGACATTAAATTCTCCAGTTGACTCGTATATTTCCCCGGTAAACCACTAGGGGCTCTCGTATTCCAGATACAACGTTTGTGGCAACTTACTATTGTAAGTACTTGAGTTCAAGGCTTAATCATTTAACTCTTATTATTTAAATTATTTGACGGAAATTAACCAGGAGATCCGAGGTTCAAATCCCGGCCATGGCATTGAATTTTTCAGGTTGTCTCTATCTATGCCAGGTATTTACACATGCAAACTCATAAATTAGTAAAACACAGGTTAAACTGCAGGAAGTCAACATAGCAATACGGCTGTTATGACGTCATTGCTGGAGTGTTGCTAACAGTGAAAGCATGCTTTTGCTGAAAATACCAACACTACATATGCAAACCAGCGATACTGTAATATGTAAGGAAACTGCCAGTGCATCATTAACTACCAAATATAACTTGCTTGCCGGTTTGCGATCTGAAAGGTGTTTTTACTAATTTTAGTGAATGATGCTGTCCATTTTCCTCTATCACGTAAGGTTTTCTCACAAACCACAAAATAATAATTTGAAAATAATGTTTTTATGTAATAATCATGTGTTATAAAATAAATAAAAAACCAAAATTTATGGTTAATAAATACGTAAAAATATTGTATATCTTAAAATAAAGTGTGGAGTTACATTTTCCTTGGCCAGAAAGTTACTTGCACTGATTTACGTTTTCAGTCGTGATTAAGGAACTTCCCTTTTTAAGCTCCAGCAGTAGTCTGTTTACAATGTTCCATTGACCCTGATATTTCGAGTCCATCTCCTTGATTTCTTGATGAAATCATTCACCTTGTTCATCTCTCAGGCATCCAAAATTATCAGGAAAATAGTTCATATGAAAGTACAAGAAGTGCAGGTTTATTTGCATTTTACCCTGAATTCCTTAGGCATACAGTATCTCTAGTTTATAACAAGAAAAAGAAAATGTGTTGGCAACATTTTGCTGTGTTTGCATAATTCAGAACTCTGCAGTTGGAAACAACTCTGCAGTTGTTTCCGTGACGTCATTCCATGCCAACCTAAGTCTATGCCATCTTTCTGCAGTTTAACCAAAGAATGTTATTCATTATATAATAATACAACATGCAGAACTTACCTGGCCCAGCACTGGCTATGTGACATGTTGCTTCAAACTCTCTGGTCACCGGATTCCCAGGCAGAACACCCGACAGCTGAGAAACAGTGCTACTCACGGTAGAACAGAACTTGTTTAGGACATCCATAACCTAACTCTGTTAAACTGACAACATAAAATCAACATTATCACTTTTATTTTGATGCTTTTACATACAAACATTCCATTTTACATCAACATAACATTGATCAATACAACCATTTTATTCTTATCCAATTACCGACATAAAACTAACGTCAATACCAATGACATTTAATTGTCTGCCTAAGTAGCGTATCTGCCTCACGTTCAAAAAGTTCCAAGTTCGAATCTCAGTCAGTGTGATTTATTTGGAATGAGGTATTTTTCCCGTTTTTTTTCCCCCCTCATCCTGAAAGATAACTATAGGGTAACTCTAACCTCTATTGAACCGGCGCTCATTTGCGATATCATTTACGTTGAAGGACATCAAATTGAAATGATAGTAGGTTCAAGGACAATTATACTACAGAAAAGATTACTAAAGCAATTAACAGTAAGTGAAATAAATGGAAAAGGTTTCAGAGCTACAGCAAGCAATGTATCATCAAAATTATATAAAAACCTTGAAACATAACCTTGATCCCATTGCAATGCATTCAATGTATTCTTTATAGAAACACTTCGTCGTAATATCTTTAAATACTTTGAAGTTTTGAAATAAACATTTGCTTTTCATAATGCACATTTAAAACCTGCTTCCAAAAGTATATTCGACGAAATGTTATACACACTGCACTTGGATGAAAGATATAAATTCAAAATATTGTCAGAAAATTGTTGGTTCTCAAAAAGTTATACACGAAAATAATTAAAACTTCATGGGCATTTAATTCTGATAAATGTATTAATAGTATTGCGACTTTTAAGTTAGGTATTTCAAAGAAGAATGTATAATTTCTGAAGTGCAGATAATGCTGGTCTAATACAAGGCTTATTTCATACCTTCATAACACAACTGGATTCAAATCACCTCTGTCTTACCGTTCTGTTATATTGGATTTCTTTCAAATGTCAAACTTTAATTCCATCTTTGCCTAGCCCTGTCATTCTTGACATGCGTTTACAACACAGAAGGATAACACTTGTCATTGGTCCATTTCACCAACAGTATTGCCAAATAGTGTTAAGCAAATGTAACTAAATTAAAATACTATAATTAAATGAAAGATTATAACAATATATAATAACAGTTGATAATTTTAAGATAAAAGTTAACTTCCGTAATCAAAAGAGAGATTCCACTTGTTTCTCAGGCTCCCCCACAGTAAATGATGTATAAGTTGCCTTGTGTACGCATATTATGTACCTATAACTTTTAGGAACGAACTTCTGTGAGATTTCGAAAGATTAACATGTACCTACTTTGTAAAATATTAACAGCATTTCTGTAAACTTGCTATAGTTGGAACGTTCAGTATTCAGTTTAGTGATGGGCAAAATCGAATTCTATTAAGAATCCAGTACACCGTATACGGATGCCATGAGCATCATCATCATCATCATCATCATCATCATCATCATCATCTTCATCATCATCATCATCATCATCATCATCATCATCATCATCAACAACAACATCATCACCATCATCATCATCATTATTATTATGAAAAATTTAAACTTTCATTCTAATACAAGTTCTCGGATATTACAAACGAGAACATTTTGTTTGTATTAGATGCAAATTTGGATACTGTCTAATCGGATATTGTGTATATGAAAACAAGTTTTACTTTTAAATGCTGTTAATCGAGAACATTTGCATTTTAAGTGACGTTCAACATCAATTAAACTCCACCACAATGTTATTTATGAAGGTTTAGAAACACAGCATAGTTAGCTGATTCGTTTTTGTTTGCCAACTTTTCTCAGCCGTTAAGTCATGAAATATATTTGTTAGATTCTCTACATAACAAATGCCATGATTGGTATAAGGCTTAAATATGAAGTTATTAAACAACAAGATTGTTCTTACACCTTTCTCAGAAATGTAGTTTATACCTTTAATAAATACTACATGCACATATTAAAATATATATAAATTATTAGTACAACAGGTACTACATTATTTCCATTGTAAAAATCGCATCAATAGGACTTAACATGTAACTAAGCCACATTTCACGTATGTCAGCATTATAGACATGCATTTGATTACGAATTTATAACACAGCTATTCTTTTATTCTTTTCGTTTCACCCTCTTTGATTCAATCATTTCCCTCTGTGTTGTTCTTTTCTTCGTTTCCAGTATTTCTTCATTTTATCTGATTTTTGTTTCTTTTCTTCTGCCGAGATAGGTTTTGGATTTTAATGTAGACTAATCTTTGAACCTTATATTTTCGTCGTCGTCGTCATCGTCGTCGTCGTCGTCATCGTCGTCGTTGTTGTTGTTGTTGTTGTTGTTGTTGTTGTTGTTGTTGTTGTTGTTGTTGGCGTCGTTGTTACTTTCGCTGTCCCGTAAAGTAATGAATTTTCTGTGATTTTTAATTCTGCTGAGTCTTTCTCAGTTTCTTTAAACCAGTTAGGCTTTGTTTTACGGTTACGGAAGAATTCAACTATTTGTGTGGTTAATCTGCTAGAGTTCATTCTGAGAAGATGGCCATAAAAGTTTATCTTCCTTTTTAACATAGCTTCTGAGAGTTTTTCAATTTTCTTGTTTTCTTCATTCATCATAGTACACATTTCGTAATGCTCATTCCTTTTTCCCTTGATGCAGTAATTTAAATATTATGATCACATATAAGAAATAATCGTTTGGACAGTCCGATTGCTTTGCTTCGTTACGTGTAAACAGTATATTTTGATCTACATACAGTAATCTAACTCAAACGAAGTGTATTTATCACCCGGATTACTTCTCCTCTCTATGCTGGTTGATTGTTAAGATGTGAATCTGTGAGCACCAATCACAAAGAATAAAAATCAATCGAGATCTGGTTCACCTATCCGAGAACAATAAACGAGGACTTTGTTCTATCCGAGAAGTATTCGAATATGCTTCAGATTTCTAGAACATCCGAGAATACATCGATTTTTGTATTCGATAACTCCCACCAAATGTTCAGTTGGTTCTCTACTTCCGCATTAGAAAGTTGAAAGAAGGTAATTGAGATTTCAAAACTACCTGTTCTATCATCGCCCCATCGTTGTATCAAAACATCCACTCGTTGGGAAGGACATCACTCGCAATATTTCTTATCGAAATAATTTTATAGTACATTTGTTTTATATAGGTTAGTTAAATTATATTCGAACCCACTCGCGGCATCTCTACTACGCGAGACGACTGGCAAAGGCCGTTATTCCTGATAATAATTGCTGGAAATGTTTACTTTCTCCTCTCAAACAGGCAGCACTTCCCGTGTACATACTTACCCTCACTCTAAAAGCTCAGCAGCAGGCAGGCGCGGCTCTGGGCGAATTAATTAGATGACTCAGAAAATTCGCTAACTTACATTCGCAAAATGAGCATAGCAAAAATGGATTTTATACTGGAATGTCTTTTTTAATTTCAATCGAGCTTCCCTCTTTATATGACTCCAAAAGTTCCTTAAACTTACCTTTATTTAACGAGTCCCCGCTTTCATTATGTCCAGGAAATGTCGTTTTTGTCTACTTCTCTAATGGGATATTGAATGAAAAGTCTGTAAGTTTAACGTTCTCAATATATTTGACAATATACAGACGTGAGCTTTTCCGAAGAGCATCTGCTATTTTGTTAATGTTTTTTCCGCAGCTTCTTCAAACCGACATAATTATGTTCCTCATACCAACGAGTCTTAAATGTCCTGCTGTGTTTTGAAGATGTTCTGTCACAAAGTTTTTTCAAACATAGTTCTGGTGTTGGTCTATCGACATTTACCACGACGCGTTTGTCATCATTTTTCCATAAAGAAAAGATTGTTTGGAAAGTGGAACACACCAAGTGGTGTGTTGGATTCATTGTAAATCCCTTAAATATGAAAAATTAAACACTTCACATATCAGATAATAATCAGTGATCACATAAAAAATTACGCATTTACACAAGATGTAAACTGATAATAAACAGTAGCACATATTACGCAAGGCTCGTTTCAAAAGGGGTACCACTTCTACCAACAAATTTCTTTTAAAATAAATGAGAAAGTAGGAAAAATGTCCTGTATTGTGTTGGCACACAGAATATATGCCCGGCTCGGTAGTGTAGATGGTAGTGTGTTTACCTCACCTTCAAGAGGTTCCGAGTTCGAATCTCGGTCAGGGTGAGTTACCTGGATAAGGTTTATCCGTGGTTTTCCCTTATCCTCAAAGACGAATGTCGAGTAACTATGCTCAATGGACCCTGGGCTCATTTGAGCATCATTTCACCCATTCCATTCATCGTCCGATATGACAACGTTGCAGGACGTAAATTATACAAGGAAAAAAAGCACGGAATATACGGCTTCTATGAATCGAATACGTATCCATGGTAACCAGCAATGCATTCTGCCCCTCCACCACAAGTGTTACGGTCAGCTTGGCCTTTTAATAACGAGTAACTAATCGGGAAGTAAGTTAGCTGCATTATCGCCACGCGAGCACCAAGAGAGCGGTTCCATTACAAAATATAACTTGGAGAACTTTTATAAAGGAAAATAAAATGTTATAACATAAAACATAATCATGTAAGTTATTAAAAACAAATAGATAACTCAGTGATTCCAACACAACAAGAAGAACCACCCCTGTCAGCTGGTATCTTGTAATTTCTTACATAACGTTTTACCTCGGGCCCAAATGACCTTGTTGTCGACGGGCCCTAAAACACCACACACTCACTCACTCATAATGTTTTACCTAAGTTCCTGTAGTGTATGAAGATTGGAGCGATGCATATCTGTTGAAACTGGAGCCTTGTCGCCACACACATCTGTGCTACACACGTTAAAGACAAATGATCCCGCTAAACTTGTGAATTATTGTAACTGGGGTTTCATTAACTCAGCTTTTGTTTTGCACTAATGAATCTTGGTTTCGTTTAACCGGACGTTTGAGTACACATATCTGGGCTCCAGAAAAACCTGTGCTAGTAAATGAAACACCTCAATATGATCAGAAAATTGGAGTGGTTTGCGATAGGTGCTGAAGAATAATAGAGTCCATATTCTGTGATGAAAGAATAAATATAAAGCAACACCAGAGGTTAATGCTGAGCCCATTTTTATATCGCGTGACAGAAGAGAAATTGTGTAGAAGGTTCCGTAAGATTCTACAACAGCACATGTGCTGCCGAATGATTAAGTGCTGCAGTCTGTTTGATGACAGAATAATTAGCGTTGATTTGTGCCCCCCTCTTCCTCTTGACCGAACGAGGAGTGACCTTTATTTATGATGTTCTTTGAAAGACAAAGTGCATGTTCTATCCTCATACGCTACAGGAACTTAGGGAAAGCATTGTGCATACAAGAAATCACAGAAATACCTGTTGCTGAACTCGGAGAATGAGCGAGAATATTTACACGAGATATGCTGCCTGTTTGAGAGCAAAAGGTCA
Source organism: Mantis religiosa (assembly GCA_030765055.1). Taxonomy (NCBI): domain Eukaryota; kingdom Metazoa; phylum Arthropoda; class Insecta; order Mantodea; family Mantidae; genus Mantis; species Mantis religiosa. The sequence continues at coordinate 445,145 of CM060957.1, forward strand.
GCAACTATTATAAATAGAGGTAGTGATATTTAGCAATTTGAGATCAGAAATTTAGCATTTTAATTTTTATATTTGGCATTTTTTAGCATTTTGAAAAAGAGTTTAATTTGAGTTAATTGTTTTAAATGATGAATATTAATATTATTTATATGAAATTTAAAACACCTTTATGGAGGGTTATTAATGACAATGAGTTAAAGGTGCATAAAGCGTCCAATTATTTTACAATAATATATTGTGACTTTATGGGTCCGTAAAATTAAAAGTTCAAGTTGCAGAAATTCAAAATGGTCTTTATTTCCGTAGAAAGACACTCGTACAGCTCTGCCAATAGCATAATGACGAAAAACACAAGATGTACGCTGTTCTCTGCAGCGGTAACAACTACCAACTACGTCATCTCTCTGTATGTCCCTCCCACTGATGCTCAACTCCGTAGTAAAGTTTGAAGCCGCATAGGGCGCCCTTTCCTGAACCTTTAGACCCCGGCGACCTTGGGAACTAAGGCCAATAATGTAGTAAGCTTCTATGATTGCGACTGAGCTATGGTGCATTCGCTTCCTCTCCCGTGCTCAGCGACTGATAGAATCCAACTTCTTTCGAAGTCACATCTCGCCACACATGAATAGTTTACGCGCATTTCAACTATCGCATATTAGCATAATAAGCGTCAAATACGCTGAGGAAATATGTGGTAAACTATTCATCAGTGTGTGAGATGTGACTTCAAAAGAAGTTGTCCAATGAATCTGTGAAAAAAATATCAAGAATCCACTTGAACGTTTCCTGTTAAATATGAATAATTGACTTCCACCAAGCCTTATATCTTTAATATTTCTGTTGCAGATTGATAATTTTGTCTTTACAAAACAATTACAACTTTAAAAACGAGAGAGTGAGATCACTCAAGATGCTGTTGAGGTTATAAAAGACATCTGTATCCCCTTTCCCTCAACCTTCTTAGTGTAATACTTAAAATAAAGATAACACTAAAATAATGATTCTGTAGATACAGGAAAATAGGAAAGGATACCATAATGTTATGTGTAATGCAATTTCTTTGTACACAGAATGTTGAAAAATTCTCTGGAATAAACGTGTAAAAAGCACTAACGAAATGGCACTAGCTCTTTAAAATGACAACACAGCAGCTCTGTTAATTTTTATATTTAATAAGTAATTTAAAAGCTCTATAGTACATACATTACTTTCAGCACAAGTATACTAACGTATATTCAGAGAAAACCCTGAAATTTGTGATCGATTCATATAAGATTAATAATGTCATCAAATTAGTACATGAGTCAGTGTCAGCAACTCATGACATAATTAGCATAATTTTATATACCTCTAATCACTATGGTTGAATTATCATTCACAAGTGCAGAATAAATTATGAAAAATAATAATTACATTAAAGCTGTATCATTCATTTATTGTCCTAAGCTTAACTTTGTCTTCACAACACAAGAATATTACGGCGTTGAATTTTTAAATACTTCAATGACATGCATATGCACAGTAATGAATGCTGAAGAAGAAAATGTGCAGTTTTAAAAATAAAATTTAATGCACAGTGTATCTTCCAATAAGAGATTCTTTCATGTAGTTATCTGAGTGTGAAGTATAATTTGCTCAATGTGCACAGCAATTGTTTGGATAAATGGCTTGCTTTAACTTGGTAAGACTTTAAGCAAAGTACTGTCACCCGAACGTCGGAGCTCCCTGTGGGGCTGGCCGCAGGTGGGGTCGGGTGTGGGGTGTTCTGGCCGTGCCTAACCATTTGTCTCCTGTCACTAACTGAAGGGATGATTAGGAGAGGGATTGCGGGCCACTGTGCCATCTCCTTCCCCTCCCCCTGGGTTCTCGAACGTGCGGGGGGTTTCCTCTAATCCGGAACCTTCTAGATTGGCCAGTTGGTCTTATATAAGCAACGCATCGGGCTGGAACAGTCAGTTCTTGGCGAGCTGTGAGGAGCGCCCAGTGAGGGGACGGACTGCGTACGTGCGGCGGAGGAGTTTACGTAATTGCGAGTGCAAGTGGAACTGTAACGGACGAACTGATGAATCGTAATTGGGTGCATTACGTAATTCTGTGTAATTGGCAAGTGTTCAACTGTAAGTCGGTGGAAATAAAGAACATTTTTGAATGGTGCAATTGGGCTTTTCATTTCACGAACCCACAAAGTCACACTGGTGTCAGGAAGCGGGACGACAACATCACCGAACATTACAGCCATGGACGCGGCATTGAAAAAGAGTTTGGAGAAGCTGACAGAAATGAAGACGGCCAACGACAACATCACCGAGAAGATGGAAGAAATAAAGACCGAATTGACCACAGAAATGAGGGCAGCGAACGACAGTCTGGTCACGGAAATGAAGGTGGCAAACGAGGTCCTCGCCGCCAAATTTGAGGAACAGTTGGCCGGCGTGAGGGATGACGCCGCGAAGCTGGGCAAGCGGATGGGTCGAGTAGACGAGCGCCTTAATGATTTAGAAGAAAAGGCCGACAGTAACGCCAAGTCCCTGAACGCCATGGTTGAAGACGTCGAAGACCTTGCGAACCGCGTAAACAACCTGGAGGGAAAGGCCGACAGCAGCGTCAAGTCCCTGAACGCCATGTTGGAGGACGTCGTCGGCAGGAGGCTGGAAGATTTGAAGGCCGACGCGCCGGGACGCGACACAAAGTCTGCGCGCATCAAACCCCCAAGTATGACGGCGCGTCAACGTTTGAAGTCTTCCACCGCCAGTTCGACACAGTGGCCAAGCACAACAAATGTCCCCCAGGGGCCTACTACGGTAGGTACGGGCATTGGCGATCCCGGGGTCCCAAGCCAATCATCCCCATCGTCACCCTCTCACCCCATTTTGGTTGTGCCACGTTGGTCACCCTTAGTTTTAAGCTTCTTCCTCTTCTAGGTTTATTGTTCTATTTTAGCTTTAGCTGTTTAGGTTTATAAACTCCTGCCTCACCACCAGGGATCTTTCTTCTGTCTCCGTGGTTCCTGACCCTTGGTTCCAGTGCGGCTTCCGACTTGCGTGCTCTCCGGGGGTCTCAGGCGTGAAGGTTGTAGTGGACTCCCTACTGACCCTGTGTGTGACCTTAGGTGCGGAGCCCGTCCACACCATCATGTACACTCACGTAGTCTCCATGAGGCCCGGCTGGTTTTAATGGTCCGAAGGCCGTGAGTCATTGGGCCAGTATTACCAGCCGGACGTGTTACCGCTGACGGGAGCCCCGGTGTAATCAACCACAAGCCCCCTGAATCCGTGCATGCGTCTGTTGACTGCTGCACGGCCTAAAGTGGGGGGCCACAGGCGGTTATTCCTGTGGTAGGGGTCTAAAGCCGGGGTGTCACGTGGTGAACGGTTCTCACATTTGGGCAACAGTAGTTGGACGGTAGCTCTTCTGAATTACAACTGAGATCGGTTGTGGGAGGGGTCTCCCATGACGGCGCAGACCGTGAAAGTTTGGTGTCTTTTTCTTTCACCCCCGGATGGCAGGCTGACGCCGACGGTTCCGGAAGGGGGTCCTCTAAGAATGGCTCCTCCGCGCAAACCTTCCCCATTTGATTACTTTTTAGTCGTGACCCTGACTTGTGAAAACAAGACAATGTTTGACATTAGTCCTTTTTATATCCAACGCGAGCTTGATCGGATATGTGGCGTTTTAAAATCTGCAACTCGGTTAAGAGACGGTCAGTCCAGAAAGCTCCTGAAGGCTTGCTTGCTGGGTTCCTACCCCATCCGAGTAGCCCCACATAAGACGTTGAATACCTGTAAAGGGGTCGTGACAACCTCCAGTTTGGATGGCCTCTCTAACGAGGAGATAGTATCTAATTTGACTGACCAGAATGTGTGCGAGGCGTACCGTCTACTTGGGAAACGTGATGGACAGTCTTTTCCGTTGCGGACAGTCTTCCTCACTTTCAAAGGTACCACATTGCCTGACGCTATCTATTGTGGGTACGAACGTGCTACAGTGCGACCGTATGTCCCAAACCCCATGCGCTGTTTTCGGTGTCAGCGGTTTGGGCATACTCAGGCCCGCTGTACCTTTGATGCTGTATGCGACCGCTGCGGTTTACCTCCCCATGGCGATGCTATCTGCACTCGTGACCCGGTCTGCGTCAATTGCGGTGGTACGAATCCCTCCAGCTCCCGGCAGTGTCCGCAGTTTCTTGATGAGAAGGCCATTCAGGAACTGCGCATCAAAGAACGTCTGTCCTTTCTAGAGGCAAAAAGACGGTTTGAGCAACTAAAACCCGCTGCCAGCTTGGGTTACGTATCAGCAGTTCGTCACTCTCCTGTGCAGGCGACGCAGTCTGTTGCCACACGGACCCTCAATGTTTCGGATGCGTCAACCCAATGCGACTTGCTGGAGACTACCATTCCTTTTAAGGCGTTGGCATCAGCAGCCTCGTCTAGCTTATCCACTGCCCCAGCTGCAGTTTCACGTTCCGTGTCGGTAAGCACTACTCCCGGTACTTCTACGGGTTGCCGCTCCCGTAGTCGCTTTCGAGGAACCGGCAGGGCTTCTGTTCAGTCGGCTTCCCGATCCCCTTCTCGAAGGGACTCTTCTGACTCCCGCACATCTGAGGAGCCGCCCATGGAGCGACCGTTTGTCGGTCCCAAGTCCGCCAAAGTGCGAAAAAAAGAGAAACGACGTCCGACTACCTGAACCCGCATCTCTCGCGCTCTTGCTATCTTGAATTTTCTCCCTAAAATCGCCTCTCCCCCTAGTTCTTTTCCATGGCTCATTTAACGTGGAACATTCGTGGTGTGCGCTCACATAGGGCAGAGCTCCAGCTCTTGTTGCGGTCCTACAACCCCATAGCGGTTTGTTTACAAGAGACCAAACTTCGCCCTCAGGATGCTTTTGATTTGCATCATTATATTCCGGTGCGCTTCGACCTTGTGCCGGAAGTGGGCTCTCCTGCTCATGGTGGTGTCATGATCCTTACACGTTCTGATGTTTTTGGTCAACCTCTACCCCTTAACACTACTTTGCAAGCTGTTGCTCTTCGGCTCAGTCTTCCAGGTTTATCGTTTACCTTATGCACAGTTTACCTCCCCCTTCAGACACCGTCCTTCCTGCCGACCTCTCTCAACTAGCTTCGCAGCTCCCCACACCCTTTCTTCTTTTGGGGGATTTTAATGCCCATCATCCGTGTTGGGGCTCTCCTAGGGCGTGTGCAAGGGGAACCCTACTTGCTGACTTCTTTGACCAGTTTCCTCTCCTTGTTTTAAACACTGGTGAACCCACCTTTTTTCCGATTCCACCTCGATTTTTCTCTCTGCTCCACACAGCCTGCTCATTGTTTCCAATGGCATGTAGTATCTGACACTCATTCCAGTGCTCACTGCCCATGTGTGCTAACGTTGCTCTCCCACAACGTTCCCCGCTCGCGTGCAGCCTCATGGCAACTCTCCAAGGCTAACTGGGCGCCATTTTCCGAAGCTGCCACATTCAAGGATTCAGAATTTACTACTATTGACCTTCTGGTCGGCCATTTCACTTCATTTGTTGTCTCCGCTGCCGAACAATCTATTCCGAAATCCTCCACGGAGCCTCAGCGTTTGCCTGTCCCGTGGTGGACTCTTGAGTGCTGCGATGCCCTTCGCACACGCCGGAGAGCTCTTAGGGTATTTAAACATCACCCCACCGTCGAGAACTTGGTAGCTTATAAACAGCTGCGCGCACGAGCCCGACGTGTTTTTAGGGCTAGCAAAAGAGCGTACTGGACTTCCTTTGTGGCCACTTTCTCGCACACCACCCCTTCTTCTGCGGTTTGGGAGAAACTCCGTAGTGTTGCCGGTAAACGGCCACTCTCATTCATTCCTGAACTTCAGGATGGACTTCTCACTGTTGTAGATGCGGTTGATGTTGCTAACTGCTTGGGTAGCACTTTTGCTGCCGCCTCCAGCTCTGCCAACTACGTTTCGACGTTTCGGGTCCTCAAGTCTCAGATTGAGGCCCAGGAATTATCTTTCCGCTCAGCTAACCTTGAGTGCTACAACGCCGAATTTAGCTTACGGGAGCTGGACTTGGCGTTATGCTCCTCTCCCTCATCCGCTCCTGGGCCTGCTGGTGTTCACGTGGCTATGCTTCAACACCTCTCCTTTGCTAGTAAATACTTTCTACTGCGCATGTACAACCGCATCTGGCGTGACGCAGTTTTCCCTACAGCTTGGCGCGAGGCAACTATCATTCCGATCCCAAAACCGGGTAAGGACCGCCGTTTGCCCTCCAGTTACCGCCCCATTTCCCTCACCAGTACAGTGTGTAAGGTGATGGAGCGCATGAATCCTGGGCGCTTACGATGGTGGCTTGAGTCGGAGAACCTTCTGTGCAACATCCAATGCGGATTTCGCCGTTACGTTCCAGCACTGATCACCTGATTTCCCTCTCGACTCATATCATGAACGCCTACCTGCGCCGCTGCCAAACTGTGGCCGTCTTTTTTAACCTTACGAAAGCCTATGACACCTCTTGGCGGACTGGCATACTACGCACCATACATCAGTGGGGTCTTCGTCCTCGACTTCCCATTTTCCTCCGGGAATTCATGATGGAGCGGTCCTTTCGAGTTAGGGTGGGGTGTAATTTATCCCGCGTTTTCCATCAGGAAAACGGGGTACCCCAGGGTTCAGTCCTCAGCGTTACCCTCTTTACCATCGCCATCAATCCTATCACTGAGTGTATTCCCGCTGGAATATCCTCTTCTTTATTTGTGGATGACTTCGCCGTATATTGTAGCTCTCGGCCGACGAGTATCTTGGAGCGTCGGCTCCAGGTCTGTTTAGATCGCCTTTACACTTGGATCTTCCACAACGGCTTCCATTTTTCCACCGAGAAGACCGTGTGCGTGAACTTTTGGCGCCGTAAGGCGTTTGATTCACCCTCACTCCACCTTGGTCCCCATACGCTTCCTTTTGCAGAGGAAGCTAAATTTTTAGGATTGGTGTTCGATAGGAAGCTTAGCTGGGATTCTCATATTGCTTCCCTGAAAGGTCGCTGTGCCCGGTCCCTCAATATCTTACGTGTCTTATGAGGTACATCCTGGGGAGCTGATCGGACAGTGCTCTTACAGCTCTATCGGTCCCTGGTACGATCAAAGCTGGACTATGGGAGTGTGGTATATTCGTCGGCACGGCCTTCCATTTTGAGTCGTTTGGATCCAGTGCACAATCGGGGGATACGTCTAGCTACTGGTGCTTTTCCAACCAGCCCCATCCCCAGTCTGTATGTTGAAGCAGCTTAACCTTCCCTGTGCTATAGGAGAGATATTCTTTTAGGCACCTACGCATGCCGTCTATCCTCTCTACCCACGCACCCAACGTGCAAGCTTTTCTTTGACTCGTCTCTTGATCGCCAGTACGCTGTCAGCCCCCTGGCATTACTTCCGCCGGGTGTTCGCTTTCGCCTGCTTCTTCGGGCCCTGCACGTCACACTACCGCCAGTATTACCTCGGAGGGAATCTATTTTCCCTCCTTGGTCGCGGTATGACACCCTATTCCACCTTTATTGACGTCCATGCCCAGGTCTGCGTTTCCGACCACTGGCATCCAATCCGCATTTTTAGAACTTCAGCAGCATTTTAAGAACTACCGTTTTATTTTTACGGACGGTTCTAAAACCGACCGTGGTGTTGGCTGTGCCTTCGTAGCTGCTGCGGAGAGTTTTACGTTTCGTCTTTCCGGACAGTGCTCGATTTTTACCGCTGAACTTTTTAGTATCTATGAAGCCCTACTTTTTATCAGCCAGCAGCACTCTAACCACTTTGTCATATGTAGCGATTCTCTGAGTGCTCTACAGAGCATTCGTTCGCTGTATCCCAGCCATCCACTAGTACACCGAATACAGGATCGGCTGCATTCACTCGCTAATTTAGGGTTCCACGTGTCGTTCGTTTGGGTTCCCGGACACGTGGGCATTCCGGGCGACGAGGCTGCTGATGCCGCCGCGAAGTCTGCTACTTTATCCCCCACTGTTTTTAGCAATTCTGTTCCTTTCGAGGATCTTAGTGCTTCCCTTCGCCGAGCCATCAATACTCGCTGGCATGATGACTGGTCCGCGCTCGTTGGGAACAAACTCCGGGAGGTTAAACCTCTTCCGATTCCCTGGGCCACATCTTCACGTTCTTCTCGCAGGGAAGAGGTTAGTTTAGCTAGACTTCGCATAGGGCACTGCCGTTTTAGCCATCAACACTTGTTATGCCAGGACTCAGCACCTCATTGTTCTCACTGCGGTGAGCCTTTGACGGTGCAGCACCTTTTAGTGGAGTGCCGATTTTACTCCACGTTGCGCTCCTCCTTGTGTTTGGCACCCAACCTCAGCGCAATGCTGAGGGATGATATTGCTGCTTTGGAGGGCCTCTTCGACTTTTTACAGCGCAGCGGAATGCTTCGTTCCATATGATTTCAACATCCCTCGCCGTGCCTCATTTTAGGTTCATCTCGGCACTCCTATTTTAGCTATTTTAACAGTTTGAGCATCTTTTATGGTTTTTTTGTGTTTTGGACTTCTTAGTGGATTTTATTGTTTTTAGCGTTTACATTTCAGGTGGGCTTTTCCTAGTCTGAGCTCGGGCGCTAATGACCTCAGCTGTTGTGCGCCCCTACGCCCCACTACTACTACTACCACCACTACTACTACTACTACTACTACTACTACTACTACTACTACTACTACTACTACTACTACTACTACTACTACTACTACTACTCGCGGATGACGAAACGGCGGTTGGCAAAGTCTTAGCGTTTGTTTCAGCTGTGGATTTTAGAATTTAACCTCAAGTTTCTTGGGTTTTTTGGCCATTTATCCCTATCCTGATTTTACGATTTTAACTTCTATTTTAAACAAGGCCTCTTCGTTATGGCGGTGTTTTTACATTGGTTTTATTTGATTGAGTAGATTTCTAGTGTTTTAGACTTTGATTTAGCTTTTAGCCCACTTGTTTTTAAGGGCGCTGATAACCCAGATGTTCAGCGCCCTAAAACACAATCATCATCACCAGTGGTTGTTGTTGTTGAGAAGCTGAGGTTGGTTGCTGTGAATTGTGACGGGATAGTATTGCCTGGTGCTGAAAGCGCTTAGACTGTCGTTCCTTCAGCTGTAAGTAATGAGAACAACTGCGATAGTTTGCCGGATGATCTTGTTGGCAATTACACTGAGCTGGTGTAGTAGAGGACTTCGTGCACTTAGAAAAGTGACGGTTGCCTGTGCAGCGAACACAGCTGGGCTCTAGGTGGCAGTAATTTTTGGTGTGTCCATAGTTTTGGCAGTTAGTACACTGAGGCAATTCCGTATTGTGTCGGCGATGTTCTACTTTGACTACGCTGTAGAGTAGTCGGGATAAATTAAGAATATGTTTACCTTGGACATTGCTAAGGAGGTCAACCACACAGATAGGCATCGGTTCCTTGTTCTTACGTAGTAAACGTGTAACTTTACGAACAGGGAAGTTCTGAGCACAAAGTTCATCATAGGTATCTTGGTCACTGAGGGAGCACGGTAGGTTGCGTATGACGACTGAGAAAAGTTTGTCTGAAGGGTTGTGAAATGTGTAGTATTCTTGTTTAATTGATGTCAAGTATGAGGTAAGGTTGCGGTAGTCTGTGGACGTCGAAGTGTAGATCTTTAGAATGGCTCCCCGTAGATCAGTGTGAAAGTCAGATAAGACACATTTTTTACATCTTGTAGTAGCAATTGATAATTGTGCACATTGCGGACACATATAGGAGGAATTTTCTCTTTCTGAGAGATTGGAGGCTGTGTCAGAATAATCGTGGCCTAGTGCTTCACTTAAAGGATTGAAGCGATTAGATGTAGGAATTGGGTATGCATAGCGTGAGAGAGTAGGTTGTTCAGAAACAGAGGCAGTGCATCGGCGTTTGTTTTGTTGTGAACCCTGGGTGAGAGAGGGCTGTGAGCATTGGCTGCGCTCTAAACAGTCAGGTGGGGCACAATCTGCCATTGTATCATCGTCGTGCTGCACGGAGTTATTAAGGGGCTGAATTGAATGAAGTTGATATGGTCGTAGTATTGGTTTACTTACTGTATTATCCCCTGTAGCAGAAGTCACTTGAGATTGGTAGTGCTGATTAGATTACGTCAGTTGTAGCGTAGAATTGGAGCTTTCCCGGAAGTTCGTGTCGTTATTTAATACATTTAGCGCTGAATATAATATTCTGCCGGTATCATCCGTTTGTAGAGCCATGTAGATATACCATATATAGCAATGAACAATACACAAAAGCTAGCTGACACAGCTAACTACAAAAACACGCGTTTTGTAAGCAGAGCGTTCAGGGACAACCTGCCAACAAACTTCCTGCACTGATTGTGAAAATACGGGTCACAAGAAGAAATTTAATTCCACAATTAAACACAGTGTAACTTGAAACACACGGAAGTGCGCACAAAAAAAATACATCCGTCCGCGTCGTATAACTGCACTCAACTCCCACGGATAAAAATGCGTAATGTAGAGGTTAGCTGCGAATTCCTTCTTCCACTAACGAAAGTGACCACACTATACACTTAAAAATTACCCTCACTCGTTAAGGGTTTCTTTTATACTTTGTCTTGATGTCTCAGTGTTAAAATTGAAGCTTAGAATTATAGAAATACGATAATTCTACTCAGCATTATCACACGCAAACATGACAAGTCACGGCCTCGTGGAATCCTCCAGATGTAATCTGCTGTCAGTGTTTGTTATTGTGATCGACCTTGGAAGATTGTGTTGTATTGGTGATGTTATGTTGTTACGTGAGAATTGAACATTTAGAATTTCGGCAAATTAGACTTTTAATTCTACGAAATCACAAGGTTATAATTGGTGTCAGGAAGTGGGACAACGGCCATTGAATCGGCATTGGAAAAGATTCTACAGAAAATAGAAGAAATGAAGACGGCAAATGACAACCTCGCTGCAAAAACAGGAGCTGCAAATAGCCTGGCCGCGAAGCTGGAGACCACAAATAACAACTTGGCAGCGGAACTGAAAGAAATGAAGGTGGCTAACGACAACATCGCCGAGAAGATGGAACAAATGAAGGCCGAATTAACCACATAAATGAGAGCAGCGAACGACAGTCTGGCCACGGAAATGAAAGTGGCGAACGAGGCTGTCATTGCCAAATTTGAGGAACAGTTGGCCAGCGTGCGGGATGACGTGACGGAGCTGGGCAAGCGGATGGGCCAAGTGGACGTGTGAGTTGAAGACCAGGTAAACCGTTTCAATGACCTAGAGAAAAAGGCCGACAGTAACGCCAACTCCCTGAACGCCATGGTGGAAGATGTCGAAGATGTTGCGAACCGTGTTAACAACCTGGAGGGAAAGGCCGACAGCAACACAAAACCCCTGAACGCCATGGTAGAGGACATCGTCGGCAGGAGGTTGAAGGACTTGAGGGCCGAAACGCCGGGCCGCAACACAACATCGGCACGCGTCAAACATCCTAAATACGACGGCGCGACAACTTTCGAAGTCTTCCGCCGCCAGTTCGACGCAGTGGCCAAGCACAACCAATGGTCACCGGAAGAATAAGCCACGCAGTTAATAGCCAGCCTCCAGGGACGGGCCGCAGAAGTCCTGAACGCGGTCCACACAGCGGCGTCGCCCAAGGACATCTGGGAAGCCCTGGAGAATCGTTTTAGAAGCCACCGCTTAGTCGCAGCGTACCGCAGTCAGCTAAAGGCAAGGTCACAGCAGCAAGGGAAGACGCCGCAGGAGTTCGACTTGGCAGTTGAGCAACTGGCTAGCAAAGCGCTAATCGACCTCCCACCCGAGTTCGTATCCCGAGAGGCTGCTTACCTATTCGTTTACGGGGTGCGAGACACAGAGATTCGTCAGCGTCTAATGATCGGTGACTACAAAACCATCCACGAGGCGCCAACGACAGCATTAAGGATGGAGGCGGCCAAGGTGTCAGCTATCCCGACGTCGAGAACGAGGAGTGCCCTCTACACCGGAGACAGAAGTCCAGCCGAGGGATGCCGGTGAAGATCTAGTGGCCTGTTTTGTGGTGTGGACATCCGGGACACCTGGAGAGAGACTGCCCACACCAGGAAGAGCAGCCGGAAAACGAGTAAGGGCCGTCGTGGAGAGTGGCCCCGTCGGCTTCATCACCACCATCCCCTCGAGCGACACTGCGCGCTGTCAGCCGGCGTTTGGATGACAGCCTCATCGCGGACGGTTGGGTGGAGGGGAAACCGTGCCGCGTGCTCGTAGACACTGGGGCGCCCGTGACGATCATCAGAACTGACGTGGCCAAGGTTTTGTCGACTAGGAAGCCGAGCCGACCATAACATCTTGTGACGGCATCGGGTGACACCTTGCCTGTAGAGAAGGAGGCCCTACTGAAGTTGACCTTAGGAAGGAGTGCCGTACGTCGCGGGTGTTCGTCGCGAAGCTGGCTGAGGAGGTAATACTAGGATTTCATGCCCTCAGGAGCCACGAGGCGACGGTTGACGTCGGCAGGGAGGTCCTGTGGCTCAGTGGGGAAGAGGTGATACCGCGGCAAACCGATGAGCGCCTTGCAATCTGCAGGGTCATTTTGAAGGAAGACGTGGTGGTCCCCGCGAGAAGCGAGTGGTGGTGAAGGCGCGATTTGAAGGCTAATGGACGAAGAACGTGATGCTGGACCAGATGACGCCTGTGCATGGACTCTGTGTAGCCAGGACATTATTGCCGTGCCGAGAGGAGGTACCAATGAGGCTGCTGAACCCGGCAGACACCGATCACGACGTCCAGGCCGGAACGGAGCTGGGGACGTGCGTGCCCGTGGTCAGCGTAACCGCAATGGACAAGACACAGGAGCCGATGTTGACGCAACATCTGAGGCCCCGGCTGGAAGTCTTATTGGAGAGGGCGTCCGACCACCTGAACTTAGAACAGCTGGAGAAAGTTCGATAACTACTGAGGCGATACCAGCGCTTCTTCAGCCAAGGCGACATTGACTATGGCCGCACGGATAAGTGCTTCACGGCGTCGACACCGATGACGTCCGGCCTATTCGGCAAGTCCTAGACGCGTTCTATTGGCGAAACAAGCGGTGGTACGGCATATGGTAGATGACTTGAAATCCAGGGGAGTGATTGAAGAGTCTGACAGTCCTTGGTGTTCCCCTGTAGTTCTGATGACAAAGAAGAACGGCGAGCTACGCTTCTGCGTAGACTACAGAAAGTTGAACGCTGTCACCAGGAAGGACTGTTTCCCCTTACTCCGGATTGACGATACCCTGGACACGCTAGCTGGTGCACAGTGGTTCTCGACCCTGGACCTGAAGTCGGGCTACTGGCAGGTGGCTCTAGACCGGAGAGACAACAAGAAGACTGCATTCTCGACAGGACAAGGGCTTTGGAAGTTCACAGTAATGCCCTTTGGCCTCTGCAACGCGCCAGCTACGTTCCAACGCCTCATGGAGTCAGTGATGAGAGGTTGACTTATGACGCCTGCCTGCTATACCTGGACAACATCATCATCGTCGGTAAGACTTTCTAAGACCATCTGAGAACCTGAGTAGGGTGCTACTGAGACTGCAGGTGACCAACCTGAAGCTGAACGCGAAGAAGTGCCAGCTCTTCCGCAAGGAAATGAACTACTTGGACCACATAGTCTCGTCAACCGGAGTGGCCACAGCCCCGAGAAAGACACAGGCCGTTAGAGATTGGCCTCGGCCAAAGGATAAGCGAGAGTTGCGCAGTTTCCTGGGGCTCTGCAGTTATTACCGCCGCTTCATAAAGGGGTTTTCCAACATCTCCAAACCCCTTGCCCGCCTGACAGAGGAAAAGCGACCATATGGGTGGACGGAGGACGCTGAACACTCTTTCCAGCACCAGAAAAAGACACTGTGCAGTGCTCCTATTTTGGGATTCCCACAACCAGGTAGCTCCTTCATTGTGGACACCGACGCCAGCGACCATTGCATTGGAGGCGTACTAACACAACTCCAGGACGGCCATGAGCAGGTGATAGCCTACTACATCAATATGCTATCCAAGGCAGAGAAGAATTACTGCGTCACCCGCCAAGAATTACTGGCGATAGTAAAGACCTTGGAGCACTTCCACAAGTACCTGTACGGCCAGTCATTCCACCTGAGGACTGACCACTCCGCCCTAACCTGGCTATTGAGCTTCAAGAACCTGGAAGGCCGGACAGCACGTCGGTTCTAGAGGCTGTAGGAGTATGACTTCACCTCGGAACATCGTAGAGGGAAGAGTCACGGTAACGCAGACGCCATGTCTCGAAGACCCTGCTCAGAGGTGTGCAGCCAATGCACAAGAGTGGAAGAGAAGGAGCGTCCCGCAGCAGTCCGAGTAGTCACGGCAGTGCCTACGGATGGCTGGGATAGCGCAGGCCTGAGGAGGGAGCAGCTGGCGGACGCAGACTTGGGGCCACTCTTGAGAGAAATGCAGGCAGGGACAAAACCAACCTGGGAGGACATTGCACCTAGGAGCGCCACCCACAAGTCGTACTGGGCCCAAAGGGACTAACTGAAGACAAGAGGGGCGTGCTGTTTCGGGTATGGGAATCACCCGATGGGAAGACGCAGAGGAAGCAGCTGGTACTTCCCCGAAATAAGGTCCCGGAAGTCTTGGAAGTGCACGCCGGTACTTCAGCAGGACATCTGGGAGCAAACCGAACGATCGACAAACTACGACAGCGCTACAACTGGCTGAGATTCCGAGCAGACGCTGAGAGATGGTGCCGTCAATGTAATGTGTGCGCGGCGAGTCGCGACCCCCAGACTAGGAGCCGGGGTCGCATGCGGCAGTACAACTTCGGAGCGCCATTCGAAAGAATTGCCGTCGACACATCTGTACCATTCTCAGTGTCTAACCGAGTCAACAAGTACCTGATGGTTGTCGTGGACTACTTCACCAAGTGGCCGGAGGTGTATGCCATTCCGAACCAGAAGGCGAAGACTATCACAGACTGCCTTGTGGAGCAAGTGTTCTGCCGATTTGGGGTGCCGTTAGAGCTCCACAGCGACCAGGGCACCAATTTTGAACCCAACCTGATGAAGGAGGCACTAGAAAGCCTTGGGGTGAACAAGACCCGCACCACACCCCTACATCTATAGTCGGACGCCATGGTGAAGAGATAGATCAAGACCTTAGAAGAGCACCTGCGGAAGGTCGTGAACAGCCATCAGCGAGACTGGGACGTCAAGTTGCTACTGTTCTTGCTGGCTCGTCAACACACGACACCACTTGGATGACGCCAGCCACTTAATTTTCGGCCGAGAGTTACGCCTCCCTTGTGATCTGGCTTTGGGAAGCCCCCTCCGGACGCAAAGCAGCCAGCAACCGAGTATGTGGAGAACCTGGTGGACAATCTCCACGACATGCATGAGATGGCTGGTCAAAACATCCAGAAGGCGAGCGACCGCATGAAGACCCGATACGACAGTCAAGCCAACAGCCAAGGGTTCCAGCATGGTGACCTAATCTGGTTGTACCATCCTACGCGGACCAAGGGATGATGTCCGAAGCTCCAGCAACCATGGCAAGGACCGTACCGGGTGGTGAAGAGGATTAACGACGTGGTCTACCGCATCCAGAGGGTGCCCCGAGGGAAGATTGTGGTACACCTGGATCATCTGATTCGCTACGATTGTGCTGTTCAGGACGACCAGCCCTGAGGAAGGAGCAGTGTCATGGCAACAGAAATTAAATGTTTGGCACAAATAAGGAAACAGTCGGCGGATAAAGTTTCATGGTAATAATGAGCCTTGCTAAGCTGTTAATGATAACGCGGCTATTGAAAACAAGCGCCGGCAAGCAAAAGATAACTGAGGTAAAGTACTTTCTGGCATAGATTAAGTTACGCTTCTGGAATGTGATAGAATATTTGGTTCCCTTATTCTTCCGGAAATTTCTGGACTGATATTGTTCGGGTTCTGGTTTATTGTAGAATAATCTAGAATTACGAATTAGGTGTTTAAGGACGTGACGGCTCGCAAAGTTAGTTGTGAACAGTGTTGTGAAATGAGAGACAGCCAGCTGTGTAACGAGAGCGAGAGATGTAATCTGCTGTCACTCTTTGTTATTGTGATCGACCTTGGAAGAGTGTGTTGTATTGGTGATGTAATGTTACGTGAGAATTGAACATTTAGAACTTCGGCAAATTGGACTTTTAATTCTACGAACCCACAAAACTACAATGTTCTTTCTATTGTACAGTCACACGTAGATCCAGTAGCGAGGCGTGACTTTCAAAGCGAGGAAAAATCCAATTAATAATATTCACTAAAATAAGAGAGAATAACAACTCAAAGAACTGAGGCTACTCTTCAGTACTGTTTCTATTGTATAGTCACACGTAGATCCAATAACGAGGCTCCAAATAATAGTTTTCATTAAAATAAGAGAGAATAATGACTCAAAGAACTAAGGCTACTCTTCAGTACTCTTTCTATTGCACAGTCACACGTAGGTCCAGTAGCGAGGCGTGACTTTCAAATCGAGGGAGCTCCAAATAATAACTTTCATTAAAATAAGAGTGAATAATGACTCAAAGAACGAAGGCTTCTCTTCAGTACTCTTTCTATTGTACAGTCACACTTAGGTCCAGTAGCGAGGCGTGACTTTCAAATCGAAAATTATTTCCATTAAAATAAGAGAGAATAATGACTCAAAGGACTAAGGGTACTTTTCAGTACTCTTTCTATTATACAGTCACACGCAGGGCCAGTAGCGGTGCGTGACTTTCAAGAACTAAGGTTACTCTTCAGTACTCTTTTTTTTTTTTTTGTACAGTGACACGTACGTAGAGTGGCGAGTGAGAGGGTCCCCTTGCAGTACACCGTTTGTCTGTTATTTTCCTTGTTTCAGAAACCTCGTCCTTTATTGTGAGGTTGGAGGTTGTTATACTCTTTGGTTTCTAAGTTCCCTGTGACCGTGTGGTATTTTAATTTCAAAGGTTGGTTTTATCACCTTCCCCTCCCCTTGTAGCATACAGTTGCAGTGTGCTCGCCATATTTCGGTAGTAGAGAAAAAGATTTTTATAGTTTAAGATTTCAGTATTCTCCCCAAAATGCTGGCTAACAGAGTTGCAGTTAATGTTTTAAGGAAAGCTTTACTGAATAATGGTGAGAAACCCTCTCTTTTACATATTTAATGAATTCAAAGTTTTAAATGTTACCGTGATTTAGTCTAAATGTACTTTTGGAGACGAATCAGTAATTTGTAGTAGAAAAGCATGGGGTAGTTTTAGGTAAGATAAGGTATTAGGTTCACTAATTATACGGACTTACTTGACCATTTACTAAGCTTTTAGGAGCCATTTGTTGAATCTGCTTGCCGCAAAATTTTAAGCCTAAGTTAGTACGCGAAGTAAAATTAAACGTAACCGAGGTTATGAGATCTTAATATGCAAATCATAACCATAGCTGCAAAGCGACAGCAGAGCAGGATCGTATAATATAAATATAATACTCGGGTATTATGTATTAGTAATTGTATTTAGCAATCTTAACTCTCGTAAGTTAACCCTGTTTCACGTTTGTTTCTCGGAAGCAGGTTAGGGAACATTTAAATACTTGGCTGCGGGAAATGAAAGTAAGATACATAAGATTAGCGAGGTTGTGTACGAGGGAGGTGTTTGTACCCGTTACAATTATGTCGTCAAAGCGGAGTGAGGAATTGAAATCGCCAAGTTTGGTGTGATTTTATTTACATTTCTACAAATGTTATTTATTAGCGTGGGTTTAACTGCATTCTGTCGACGCTTATAAAAACATCCCTCGGATAAGTTTTATTGTTTACGCCCCTAAATCACTGCGCTTTGTTATTCGCGTAAGGGCTGCAGTGTTTTTAGTGTCTTGTTTTTGTCCGTTTGGTTGGTATCATTGAGCACCACTCTAGGACACTGAACACGTCATACAGAAAACAACCCTCACCAAATCAACATAAAACGTTTTAATACCATCACCATACATCAAAATATGCCCTTTTTTCTATTATTTTTTTTTATCACCACAAACACATAACGTGTAACATTTTAAGAACTATTACTACGATACATAATGTTATACATTTACTCATCCAAGAAAAATAGGTCAACCATTAGTTTATGTAGATAATACATTAAACCAAGTACAATGATACATTACATTCCCTTTATAGCACAGGACACCTTAATCATGAATTCTTGTACTGAGTATTAGGCCTAGGTGCATAGATAGTTCTTAAGAGCAGACCTATACTTATCCATTTTCCCTGAAGATAGAAGTGCATTGAATATTCTAACACATTCATAATGTACTCCTTTCTGGAAACAAATCAGTCTGGCACTGGATTCATGTAATTCCATTCTTTGTCTAGTATTTATGCTATGCATATTCACATTTTGTTAGGTCTTGACTTTTAATGGAAACACATAAGCATAAAGGTACATTCACAAGGAAGTATTAAAATATTAGTGTTTGAAACGGACCCTTACATGAGCTGTAACGTTAATGCTACATATTGCTCTGATTCTCTTCTGTAATATACTTGTTTACTGTCCGAGTTACTCCAGAATATCAAACCATATTTCATATTTCTGGCGGCTTTGGATGATTTTAGTGTCATGTTTGTGGCATGAGCAACTAGTAAAAACAAAAGATAGAAGTTTGCTGACATAGCGCCATATTCATAGTTATCACTTTGATCTAGACTATCTTCCGACTAACTTGGTCTGGACAAAATGCTGTAACTTTTTGGTATTCAAAGACAATAAAAAGCCTCGGACCAAGTAAAGCCATGGACCAGCACGGAGCAACTGTTAACGTAGAAAGGTTCTTCTGCGCATGTACGAGTCCCATAGAGTGCTAAACAAACAAATTTATAAATCTCTGTGGTAGTTTCACAGCTGTTTCTTAATCATTGTTACAGTTGATGCTGCTGTTTGAGGTTCGGTAACAAAGTTTGGTGTGCTGTGAATATGGATAATATGAAAAGCGTGGTATTAATTGGTCAGAGGAAGACCAATGTTTTCTCTAGTTAAAAAAGAATGAACATTATTGAACATAAATCTATGTCAACGAATACAAATATGAGAAAGGAGGAGGCATGGAGGGAAATTTATAACAAGTTTGCTGATAATGCAGCTGACTGATGCAGGTGTGCAGTGTCTTGATATCCTATTGCATAATACCGAAGTGCTGTTAGGATTTGAGTGTCAATTGAGATACTGAGGCCCTGGTCAGACAAATTATTTCTATCAGCTTTATGGCATTTGCTTTACTAAACCTGTGTCTGCTTTTGAAGTTTAGGTCATTCTTCGCAAAAATTTCTGTTCTTGGTAGATAAGTTTTCCTCCATCGTCTTATTTCACAAATTCTACACACCACAGCTGCATTCATCACTTGATTGTCCATTTTGCAAAGATAATCTGCCATTAATCTATTCCTCGGAGCTGGACCAACGTATATGGTCCCCAGACTATTCACTGTTAGTCCACCGGAAGTAGCAAGTTGGTCCGGAACAGGTCTATCAATATGGCCCTTAGTGTTTAAGAATACCAAAGTGTCTAAGGTGTCAGATTCAGTAGCAAGTGTTGAACATTCTTTACTACTTTTGGTCAATTCCAGACTTCTTTCCATTAGCTCCCCCGAAATTTTTTCTAAGTTCTGAACTCGCTTGTGATATTGTATCCCGTATAAAATTATATCAACCCAAACATATAAAAATATGCTTTAAATGTTCAGAAATACATACATTCATTTGAAATACAGTAAAAAGTTCTGAAATTGTCTTTGCCTAATTTTCTTGCTGTCTCTAAAGCTTGAGTCTGAAGCAGTGGTCCAGAAATGGTAATCCCTTTACCACGCACACAAACAAACCACTCGAACACGGTACAGTTTTGCTCGTCATACTTTGTGGATTTTGTGATGCGTTTCACATGCCCTGCTGTTCCATTTAACCACTCATCTGTAACGTTTAGTGTTCCAAAATCTCATAAATCTGAGTTTTCCCCACTCTAAACAATACAGTTCTTTAGCGGGACGTTTGTTCTTTTCATGTTTTTCAATAACTAATATTTTCCCCCAGTGATGGTATCTTATGTTTAGAACTCATTTTACAGAATTTGTATACAAACTGTTTTTAAAGTTCACAGTTCCATGCGTACTTGATCACTTGTAAGAATGAAACAGAATGAACACACTGCAAAACAGTTGTACCCTTATCATGTATTCTGGAAGAGAGTTGAGAGAGCTAATGGTTTGTTCTTCCCTTTCCTTGAAAACATTAAAAACATGAGTCATTTGGAAAATTTAATGTGATGTCAGCATATTGGCCATAGTAGCTCAGTGGTTTAGTAAAGCAGCAGCACAGAGAGCTGGAGATCCATGGTTCAAATCGCGGCTGTGGCGTTGAATTTTTCAGTCTGGGTCTACTCATTCAAACCTTAGCCTACACATGGCTAGTGTGGAAGAAAAGATTATTTCCAATAGAATATTCCTCATCTTTCTTCATACATATATTCATTAATACATTACCATTAACAACATTCCCAGCACATAAACTTTCTTGTTCACACACCCAATATATAGCCTTCCTACCTGCTTGCCTTAAATTTCGGTCTCAATACACAGAACCCCTGGTTTTCCTCTGCTCTTATATCCGTTGTTCCCATTTCTCCAACCTTGCTTGTTGATTATTCTTAATCATTTCTCTCTGACTTTCCCCAAATGATCACCTATACTTGTATTTTCTCCAGTAATACCTCTCCCCCCTCCTTAAAACTTCCACTTTTGTTGCCAAATTCCTCTCCATACATTTGTTTGCAATACAGTATACCATGCCAGTCTCTATCATCTTCTCCACACATTGGGCATTTTCCTGTGAATGCCTATATACCGTGTATGGTGAAGAGGTCATGTCTTGTTGAATGGTTGGTTGCATGTTAACTGAAGGAAGGCAAGGTGTGGAGGATGAAGGTCGAAGTGGGCATCCCTCCACATCCACGAAAAACCAACATAGCTAGAGTAGAGGCTAAGGTGTTAGCAGACAGGTGCATTGGTCTTGCTCAGTCCCGTCACATGCTCCATGAGGTGTTGGGTTACCGAAAAGTGTCTTCAAGTTGGGTGCCAAAAAAACCTGGCGCCGAATCTCAAGAGTGCAAGAATGGGAATCAGCCTTGATCACTTGATGTGGCATGAACGAGAGGGAAGCGCGTTCTTGTTCAGAATAATCACAGGCGAGATATAAGTGCACCACTTTATCCCAGAAAACAAGGCCGCCTCAATGACATGGAAGCATCACAATTATTTAACAGTTAATAAAAATAGAAATTGTCAGCCTCTGCAGGCAAGATTATGGCTACAGTGTTCTGGGATGCGAAAGAGTCCTTGTATCGCAGGATACGGAGTTTTACCAGAGTGGTTTCTTCAAACTGATTGCATGCTACGACAGATGTCTCAATGTTGGTAGTAACTAATGAAAACTACGTCAAGGTGTAGGTTCATGATGCCATGGTATATCTTTACTTGGCAACAAAGTTTCAGTGTGAAAAATATGACAAAACTTACTTGTAGAACACCCCTCGTAACTCCTGTCCTCACCCAAACAAATCCTCGCCCTAGCTTATTACACACATCTGTATACTTTTCCCTCTCCAATATTGTTTTTGTTTCCCTATATATCTATGAGCTTTTCTCCTTTGCATTTGCAAAAATAACTCTACAATCAGTATCTTCTAATCTTGATTCTACTTCTTTCCAAAAGCCTCTAAATATCTCCCATACCTATTGTTTCCATCAATTCCCCTACTTTTGTGTCCAGGACTGTTCCCATTTGCTTCTCATTTGATAAAACATTCCTTAATAATATTGCTTTCCTCCAATTGGCATAGATACTTAATTTATATAGTGAATCATTTAGGATGGATGCAAGCAAAGGTTGTTCTAAGCTTATATAAAGGAAATGAAAACTCTCGTGAATCAGAAATCTAAGCTTGTAAATATGTACTTATTGAAAGAATGTATCCTACTTAAAAATTATACAATATGCCGACTGAGAGACTCTCTACGTCACATACTTCAGTTTTCTTTCAATGTGTTTCGTCTCCACTTGAAGGCATTATCAAGAAGTTGTCAACTGACTACAACTTTGGTGTTCAAACTGATCATTGTTTTCCAGAGATGGAGCATCTGGCGGCAATTCAATAAGGCTTAGTAACATGTTTTCTTGCAATGGAATGTCAAAATTTAATGTAATAAAAAATTTAGTTCATTTAATGAACGAATGTATTAATCTTGTGTCTGTATTGTAAATTTGGGCTATTAAAGTAATTACGTTTTATGACATTGAAATTCAAGAAAAGGTTCATAGTAACAAGAAGTGTTGAAACCTACTTTTCACTTCGGTGTAGGTTGCAGCAATACATTAACGAGGAGCAGAACTGCAAAGTTATTTGCTGCTTTTGTAAAAATAGTAAAACAAGCAATGACAATTTTCTCACCTTATTGACTGAATAATATAAATACTTATACATCAACTGTAGTTGGTGAAACTCTTACTTTTAAGGGCTATAAAATAAGTTGCTGTTAAGATAATTGGTAGCTCGATAGGTAAGAGCGACTTGACGGAGACCAGGAGATCTGTGGTTTAAATCCCAGCCATGGCATTGAACTTTTCAAGTTGACTACAATCCAAAAGCTTAGCCTATATATGCTAGTGTGAAGGAATGATTAATTTCCACCAATTAACTTAATAATTCAGAAAATTAATTTATAAATTATTCAAAATAGTGGCACCTTGGTGTATTTGAACCAAGAATTTTGTAAATACATTGTCTTAAAAATATTTCAATTTATTTATTTTAAAGGATAAACTTTAAGGGAAATGAACAAAATTAAAATGCCTTCCTGCATAAACAATGTTATAAATCTTATTTTCAAATGAGCTAAGCAATGTTTCTGTATTTTTATTCAGAAGTCAAACAGAGGAGCGTAATTGTGGTCAGCTTTTTTCTATAAACTAACATGCATTTTCAAGTAGTTTTTGAATTGTCCAGTTAAAGATTTAGAAAAATATGCTTTGTGGGAAATGAGCTTGGAAACTTTGACCATGTATAACATCAATGCATATATTTCACATTAATGTTTCATGGCTTTCATGGCTGGCATTGATAATTCCATTACTCATTCTTTATGGGCTTGTAGGCCATGATCCTGTAGTTTTATGTTTTATATCGAAAACTGCGTCAGGAAGACAAAGCCATGGATACAAGGCTCAGGAGTCCATGCAAGACAAGCTCTAGTCTGCTAACATCCTTTTTATTGCCACACAAGGAAGAAGGGCGTGGTTTATTGTAGGTGTGTCATTGTTGCCTATTAGCCATCACTTATCGATGTGTTGGCTCTGATAGTGGTATAAAAGTAGAAGCTCCTCTTTGATCCCTTCAGGGCCAGGATCCAAGCTTTACTTTTGTGCTGCCTCTGTTCCTCATTCAAGGCAATGTCATGTTTGAGAATTTCAATTGCTTCCTCTGTCAGTCGAGCCTGGTAGTGAGCCTTCCTCGAGAATATGACAGTGTCCTTGTAGCTTATGTCATGGCCAAATGGAAGGGAATGTCTGCCAGTGTCCTAACCGGCTGTGTCGTTCATGTTCTTTAAGTCACATGGTGGTGCCTATGTATACTTGACCACTGTGTACACACCAGCTGTGCAATGGGGATGGCATTTGTCTTTAAAGGAGTTAAGTAAATCTTTTATTTTCTCTGTTGGCCTATAACTGTCCTTAGGTGATGTGACATGTGTTTCAAATAGGATGATGTTTGTCCTTGAACGCTACTAGGTGAGCAACCAATCGGGAGTCCTGCATTGTTGCCATATTGCATTCCCCCTATGTGGTGTGTGACGAATGCCAAACTAATCAATCTCTAATAAATACTATTTGCGTTAAGACAGAAATTCAGATTTTGCAAATACTGATCCTGAAAAAGGAGAGAGTAAAGTATTTAACATAACCACATATTTTAAGCTCAAATAGTTTTCCTAATACAAATAAAGTAGATACCATTATATTGTAACAATGCATTGACGTAAGCACTGTAATGAATATCATTATTGGTTGGCATGTATGCGTGAACGTATATTTGAAATTACTCAGAGCTGAAACGTAAACATTTGACATGACATGATAAAAGAAATATATACTTTGCATAAGCCAAGGTGTTGGTTAAATTCGATGAGAGGAAACCATACACTTCTTGCTAGTCTAGTAGAACGTGTCTAGTCAAATTATATCTTTGTATATCACGTAATGAAATTTTGGAACCTATCATAAATTTGCAGTACTCAGATGATGAAGACCATGACAATGATCTCTTAACGTAACATTTACAGCTATATGGATGCCCGCAGGCATTTTTGCTGGACTAGAAAAATAATTCATAAACTATAATTTTGAACTAAATATTTAAACCTTTGTGTAATATACGAATATCCATGTTGCAATTGTGATTTCAAGAACTCCATTATTATAAAACTTTGGAAAATTCAGTTTGTATTCTCTTATGTCTAGCGCTAAGAACACTCGCTAGTGTGCAAGAGAGAGGGAAATATAAAAAAGAGTGGGGAGTAACGAGATGGCAAAAGCTGAATGAGCTAACGCATCTAATTCGCTACAGGTGGGAACTCTTCCCATTTGAAACGCATAATAGTAGTAGTTTTTCGATTTGGTCTGTAACTTTGTGTATACATGGGAGACATACAGTTGCTATTGTTTGCTCCCTTCTGCATTTTTGAGCTGGTGGGTGCATTGGATGACAAGCTCTTTGAATTTGTTTGTACATGTAGCCGTTGCTGCTGAGGGCCTTGTTCCAATATCAGATTTCTTTATCTAGTTGATAAGGCTCACATATCATCGTAGTTCATTCAGTGAGAGTTCTAACTTTTCATAATATTTGGCATAGATGGTCGTTTCAGTTCTTCTTTCTCTAACTCCTTTGTGCTGTTAAGCGTGGAGTACAAGCCTCTTATACTCATTTCCTCCACTTTTCTCGGCCCATTATCATTCTCTTCATTTCTGTCATGGTTTTCCCTCTATCCTTCCCCAACTTCTCAATGTTTTCCTGATACAACATTCGTGGCCTTCCCCTAATTCTTTTACCTTCTGGTCTTGCTTCTAAATATTGTTTGGGTTTTCTTTCTTCTGACATGCAAAGTACATGTCCATACCATTTAAGTTGTCTTTTTTCCAATATTTCTTTAACGGAGTGTGTACCCAACTCTTCCCTTATTGTTACATTTCTAATCATATCTCTTCTTGTCTTCCCCACAGCTCGTCCTAAATATCTCATTTCCATAGCTGTTATTTTGCTTTCTTGTTTCTGTTGGAGAGTCCAGCTCTCTGCTCCATATAATAGAATTGGTAGTATTGTTTTAAATACTACAATTTTTGTATCTTTTGTTATTTCCTTTTTTCCCACAATAGTACTTAATCTGATAGTAGACCGAATTGGCCTTTCTTATTCTGTTTAAAATTTCCTGCTCTATTTTTTCCATCCTTATTTATAATTGTACCCAGGTATTCATAACTGTCTACGTGTTCCAAGATTTCATCATTACATTTAATTTTAATTTCTTCTTTCCTTCCTATATACATGGTTTTACTTTTGGGTATGTTTAATTCTAAACCTTTTCTAGTTAATTCTTCTTTCCATTCATTTAGCGCTAATTCTTTTCTAGTTAATTCTTCTTTCCATTCATTTAGCACTAATTATAAATTATTACTATTTGCTATTAATATGTCATCAGCATATATCAACGATTGTGCCCAAACTGATCTTAAATTTCTATATCCTATCACCGTTTCAGTTCTTGTGTAAGTATATGTTGGTATTTGTCAGTTTCCGGTAAACAGTGTGACCCAGATGTGATTTAGCTTTTCTTGTTACCAGGATATCCAGGAAATGGCATGCTATTGTATTTTTCTTTTTCCCTGGTGAACTGCGGCTCTGACTGTTTAGATGGTTAAGGTAAACATTGGACAATAAAACTACTGGCCTACGGCCGACAAACCCGGAAAGAATGAATAATGAATGGTATGGAGATATTTGTGCAAGATACACATGGTGTATGTATTTGTGCAGGTGCTGCAGCAGCCACCAGTCAAGTGAGGCATGGTCACGACGCACCAGCTCACTACAAGGAGCCCTCAATGGACGAACTTCCTGTTCCTCAGGGAAGTTGGCAGGAGGATTATAATGCAAAACAGACCAAGTACAACCTGCAGATGGCAGTGGGAGTAGGTGCTCTTGCAGCAACAGTAGGATTTGTAAGTATTTTACCTGAACGTTCGACATATGTGTCTTATATGTGAAAGCAGATTTCAAAAATAAAAGCTCCATTAAAAATCAAATTGGTATTTAGGATTAGCATGATCCATTACCTCACCCCAGACTACCATTTACATAGAACATTTAAAAAAAAAGTTTATTTAAAAAATATGGCTCTGCTATTTTGAATTAAAATACTCTATGAGTAAGATATTTTAATGACAAATGAAGTATATGTTTTTGTTGAAAAAGCTATTTGTGGTTGGTTTTTTGGCATTAAGTTACATTTTTATGTTATTGAGTGACTAGTTTCGGAAGCCATTGCCTCCATCTTTTGAAAGTAGTACCTGAATAATATAGAAATCTAACTGACAAAGTGTCAAAAACAAACTGACTACAAATAGTTTTTTCAATTAATTTTGATGTCACTTTTACTAAATTCCTCCAATCATGCATAATATGTTTTGAATTTTTGGGAATGGGCCCTGGAAGTCGCTTCATTCTGATTGACTTTTGTATAACTGACAAAGCATAAGAGTAACATAAAATTTTACTGTACAAAAAGAATATATATTTGTGTAAAAACACTTTGTATGAAATATTTTCTTTTAAATAACTTTACAAGACATTTCCAATGCTTACATTTTAAATGGGAAGTACTGTGTACCCATCACAAGAAGGCAAGAGAGGAATGAAGGGGAGAGGCATTTGAACTGTTTATCTGCTCTGTTTGTGGATCTGTTTACAAGGAAATGACTGTGTGAGAGTGCTGCCAGATGTAATGTCTGTTGCAGTAACTGTAGTGATAGGTATTATGAGTTATGTGGCAACACTTGGGTATTTTAAATGAATGTAGCATCCTTGTCATATGGAGAAGGGGAGCATAAACACTGTGGGAACAGCAAAAGTGATTACGTTACACATTCCTCTATCTTGCCTTCTTGTGGTAGGCAGTTTATCTCTTGGCCATAAAAAGAGAATTTAATTTCAAAGACATCACATAGTGAACATTGGGTGCCATTTGAAGAAATATTTCTTCGTGGCATTTTAAATGTAAAGATTCTGCACCATGTTGCAGCAACATTTAAAGGAGGATTTCTTCATGGGATGATGTTTTAATTTATGATGTGATTTTATGAAGTTCCCTGTGGCTGCAACAGCCAATGCATGAAGATATCTCTCAGGCATGCTCTCGGACGGAGGTTTTCAGGATTAAATTTATCATTTAAATTAAAAGAATTATTCAACTTCTTTAAAATATTCCAATTTTTTATTCTGAATGAAAATTAACAGAATGCGCTGTAACCTAGATTGATAAATAACTTTAGAAGTGTCCTTTCACGTTACAATGTTACACCATGCATTTTTACAACTTTTTACATTAAAACTTGGAAATCGTGTTTCTTCATGCTTGTCTACTCTAGTGTTCACACTGAGAATGATTTACCTCCATCTTCTGTGACGTTACGGTGTAGAATGACCCTTTTCTTTTTGCAAAATGATTATTGATTTTGCCATGAGTACAAAGTGGTACAAGCATGCCTCATCCATGTGGGTCAGGATTTACAGCACTGACCGGTCTTTAAGGAAATCCTTTGACCTCGAACGCTAAGAACCGCGCAAAAACATGTTTAGAATAACAATTGATCATTAACAAAACAGAGTTGTGTGTCATGTTCATGCAAAACGTTGCATTCTACCTCAAGTGGAATTTTAATACAGAAAAAATAACTAGACCTTAGTACAATAGGATGAAAATTCATAATTTAGTGACATCAGTATCTTTACATTTTCAATAAACAGCATCAAATATCTTCTGTTTAATGCACTTATAATGCCCTAGTAGTTTGTTATAGGAAATGAAGCCAAGATTGTTATGGTCTTCATAAATGTTCTCTAGTATACTGATATCAGTCTCTTCTAATACACTGGGCCATGGAGTACACATTGTGACGTGACTTCCTGGAGTTGAACGCCCTGCACTGTTGAGCAATTTCCTTCAGGTTCAGATTCCTCCTTTAGTTCAAAATCAGTATATCCACCCAGTGCATCGTAATGTATTTTTATGTCTTCCTCATTTCATTTTTGAAGTATTATGTGATATAACATATCCACAATGATGTCATTTCATATTCAGCATGTCACAGCATTGTTCTTAAGGTTTGGTCCACATTGGTAGGATTAATTCTCGTATCATTGTACACGATTTACACAATAACCTGCATGCAAGCACTCCAAGTGACATACATACAGCAGTTACACTGTTAAAGCAGCTGCAATATGGCATCAGCAGACGAGAGAGGAGTTTTACATGGAAATGACACCACTGTTTTAACAATCACTTGTTATTCTAACCACGTTTTTGTGTGGTTCCGAGTGTTCGAGGTCAATAGTGTCCCTTTGTAAGTGTAGTATATTCATCTCGATAATTTGTTGCGGTTATGTACAAGTAAAAATTGTAATTGCAGCAACAATAGACGGGAACAGTGTCATTAACTTCAGTTGTTAATCTGTCGGTACAATTTCATGTACTAATTGCAGAATAGTAAAATCACTGCAGCTATAAAAAACAAACCATTGGTAATTATGAAATGCTGTGCAAAGTATAAAACAATGAAAAACTGTATTACAACTAAATAAATGCAAAGTGGTAAACAATTATAATGCAATTGAATAATAATAAAATTATGCTTAAGTATATACTGTTTGTTAATTTTAAGGAAGGCTGTTTTGTATCAGTGCCAGAGTATGTAACTTTGTGTATTTACGAGGGCCATCAAATAAATAAGTTTTCCTATTTTACAAAAAATACAAGTGGATTATTTACACTTGTGAAGTTTATTTTCATTCTACAACTTGTACACTATTTCTCCACATAGTTACCATTTCTGTCCAAACACTTTTGGTATCTTGGCAGCATTTTTTTGACACCTTCGTCACACCAGGTCGGGTCATGTCTCCATAGCCAGCAGTTCACCTCTGCTTGCACCTCTTCGTCAGTCACAAACCGCCTGCCTCCAAGGTATGAGCTAAGTTGAAGTAGATGGAAATCACTTGGAGCAAGATCTGAAGAATAAGGTGGATTGGGGAAAATGTCCCATTTGAAGTGCTGCAGCAAATCCCGGATCATGTGAGCTGAATGCAGGCATGAGCAGCACTTTCCAAAAAAGAAGTCTAAGATGTTTTCGTTCAATTGCAGCTCTGAGCTTAGTAAGGACCGTGCAGTACCTCTCAGCTGTAACTGCAGTGCATGTGGGGCAGGTAGTCAACCAGTAGAACACCATGACAATACCAAAAGACAGTAGCTATAACTTTAATATAAAAATTATTTGTGGTTGGTTTATTGACACTCGTCACTTACTTTTTCATATATTTATGAGAGACTAGTTTCAAAGGCCCTGGCCTCCATTTTCAATCTCTTCCCAACTGGCTAGTTGGGAAGAGATTGAAAATGGAGGCCAGGGCCTTTGAAACTAGTCTCTCATAAATATATGAAAAAGTAAGTGACGAGTGTCAATAAACCAACCACAAATAATTTTTATATTAATTTTGACGTCACTGTTACTAAATTCCTCCAAACACACAGCTATAACTTTGTCTGCAGAGGCTGAGGTCTTGACCTTTTTGGTGCACTTTCACCAGGTTTCTTCCGTACCATGCTTTGCCTTTTTGTTTCTGGAGTTGAATGATGCACCCAGCTTTTGTCTCCAGTGACAATATGGTAAAACAAAGATCTCCCTCTCTTTTAAGAATTTACAGGAAAGCATGGGCCACCTTGATCCATTGTTGATAATTAGTATGTAAACATCTTGAACTGACTTTTTGGTACTGCAGGATATCTGACATGATCGTCAAAATAGAAGAGTGTCCCGTTTCCATACCAGGAGGCAGTCAATTCATCATCTCATCAATGCTGACGCATCAGTCTTCAAAATAAGACCTGAAGCTTTCCTGGCGACGAATATGTTCCAAGTTTTTCTCGGGAAGCAAGCCAGGTGAAAAGATGATCAGAAATCAATGTTTCGGGAGCGTACATCTCTCCCATTATAACATTTAATAAATATCCTGATGATAGAGATGTATGTATGCTCCCAAAATGTCAATTTCTAATCATCTTTTCACCTGGCTTGCTTCCCGAGAAGAACTTGAACATCAATCTTCCTTCACCATATTCCAAACTGCAACAGTGGTTGCATTGTCTGTAGCAGTAACAGGCCATCCTTCCAGGAACCTTGAACACCAGCAGCCCCTCAAAATCCAACCTCTGCAGTCCTCGTCCCGAGGGGTGGGCAACAGGAAGTAGGGGACTGACTGATGGGGTGATGTACGGTGGGGACTTCGTACACCCCAAGACCGCTACGGCTGCCGAGAAGGCCCATCATTAACCCCGAAAACTGGCAGAAGAGGCTCTGGTGTAATCTCTCGATTGGGTTCCTCCGCGAGGTGAGAGTGATCCTTCAAACGCCCAAAATATGGTCCACTTCGGTGTTTGACCCCATTTATTTTTCGTTGTTTTTCTTTTTCCTCCCTGAGCACATGTCTGACGGGTAACATAGCGCGGGTGGATGGAGTGGGAAGCGCAAGGGGTGACTGGGTAACGCGTAACCCCCAGCCCCTTGTTACCATGTAGGACTGTGCTCGTATCCGCTGATAAAGGTCAGTCCCGGGGAGGGGCCATTGCATGAGCTGTTACACACCTGAAGGCGATTGGGTCCCTCTGTCATTACACTGGGAGGTGTGACCCTAGGGTGAGCAAGGTCCAGGCCAGGACTCTCACCTAAGCCGGGGTGGCGCCCAGGTTGTGAGCACGCCATCGGAGACGTCTGCAATGGTGGAGGACATTACCGCAATGGGACCTAAATTTAAACACACAACTGAGAAAGCTAATGGAAAGGAAGTAGTTGAGCCCTGTGGTCCTCGCTACTTGGTGGTAACTAGAGCGGAAGAAGGCAAGAACTTTCTGTCCTTAAACCCTTTCGTCATCCAAAAGGGTCTGGATAAGATAGCTGGAGCGGTAAAGTCTTGTACTCGTTCACGCAATGGCACGCTCCTGGTAGAAGCACACTCTGTCTCCCAGGCAGCAATCTTGTTGAAAGCGAATTTGCTAGGCAGCTATCCGGTGACCATTACCGTCCACAAGAGCCTTAACTCCTCGCGCGGAGTGGTCAACACCCGTGCTTTGGATGGCATGACGGATGAGGAAATAGTAGAGAACCTCCAAGACCAAGGTGTATCGGCTGTTTATCGTGTCAAGCGAAGGGAGCGAGGGGAATTGGTGCCCACCCGTACTCTGTTCCTGACCTTTGATCGGGTAGATCTCCCACAAAGGCTCAGGGCAGGGTACGAGACCATCGAGGTGCGCCCCTATATCCCGAATCCCCTAAGATGTTACAAATGTGAGCGCTTTGGACACACCAGCGCTTTCTGCAATGGGACGCCTATTTGTTGTAACTGTGCGATGTCGCAGCACGAGAGTGCGTGCACATCGCCGGTTAAATGCGTGAACTGTGCTGGAGAGCATCCATCTAGCTCTCGAGATTGCCCACGTTTTATCGAGGAAAAGGCGATCCAGGAGATCCGGGTGAAAGAGAAGGTGTCCTTCTCGGAAGCCCGGAAACTCGCGCGTATGCGACTACCATCCCTCCCGCGATCTGCTACTTACAGCTCAGTAGCAGCTAAGCCGGTGCCGCGACGCGAGATCGACACTCAGACGAGCGATATACGTGAGGCCACAATCTCTGAAAAAGTTCTCATCCCATCCCCGAAGCCTGCGAAGACTACCTTGTCCGCACCTACGCCGACCAAACCTTCATCGGGAAGGAGATTGCCAGCACAGTCGCCGGGTAAAGCCTCAACCGCCAAGAACAAGCCTATTGTGTATGATGCACCACCAAAGAAGTTTAAAACCGTTTATAAGAAGTCAGATTTTCTAAAAGATACCACCAAACCGTCCAGCCCAAAGAAGAGTGCCAGGGCTTCTAAAAGCTCCTCCTCTGAGGAGTCTTCAGGTGAAGACTCGGATTGACGCCTATCATCTTCGTCGATCTCCGTGTCCAATAGATTTGGGGTCCTTGAACCGAAGTTCTCTATCGGTAAAGGGGCCTCATCTGTAGAGGAGATGGAACAAGAGGATACGGACCACACAGGCAGGCAGGTACGCAGAAAACGACCCGACCATCCGGACGTTAAAGGGGTTAGCCCTAAACCCAAAAAGAAGGGCAAATTGATTCGGCCACCATCAAAATCCTCATAAAGCCTTAATCCCTTATTCCACTATTACACAGTTATAATGGCGATCATACAGTGGAACATACGTGGGCTAAGGGCACATCGCCCCGAGCTTGAATTGTTGATCAGCAAGCACGACCCACTAGTCGTATGCCTACAGGAGACAAAGCTACGTCCCCGTGATTCCTTCCAACTACGGCGGTATACACCCTTCAGGTGTGATCTTGCTCCTGAAGACGGTATCCCTGCGCACGGAGGCACTATGTTGCTGGTCAGGGATGACGTCTATGTGGATGATATACCCTTACGCACTAATATCCAGTCAGTTGCTGCCCGCGTAATACTGCCGACATTACAGTTGGTCGTCTGCAGCATCTACGTGCCACCTTCAGACGACCTATCACTTACAGCGCTCCAAGATCTTGTTGTGCAGTTACCCACCCCTTTTCTGCTGGTTGGAGACCTCAATGCCCATCACCCTCTCTGGGGCTCTACTCGACCTTGTGCGAGAGGTAGAGTTGTCTCCGACCTCCTGGACAGTAACAACCTGGTTCTCCTGAACACCGGAGAACCCACGTTCGTTTCCGATGCGTTCAACACCTTCTCGCATCTAGATCTGGCAGTATGCTCCACGCAGTTAGCAGTGTCCCTCCACTGGAACGTCATCTCTGACCTCCACTCTAGTGACCACTTTCCGTGTATTATCAGTCTCCTAGCACACAACGTGTGTTCCACACGCTTGCCCACCTGGCGTTTCAATCACGCCAACTGGGCCCTTTACACCCAGTTGGCAGTTTTTACTTATGAGGAGCAGGCCTCCGTCAACGAGCTCGTAGAACATCTCAGCGAGCGGATACTTTCCGCCGCAGAACGATCTATTCCGCGTTGGTCTCCCAACCCCCGTCGACGTCCTGTCCCGTGGTGGACGGATGACTGCCGGAATGCAATCCGTGCTCGTAGGCGTGCTCTGCGGGTTTTCCGACGCCACCCCACACTGGAGAACCTAATCCAGTACAAGAAGATGCGTGCCAGGGCTCGGCAAGTAATTACGGAGTGCAAAAGGGCATCTTGGAAGGGGTTTGTTTCTTCTTTTAATCGCCATACACCTTCTTCAGTAGTGTGGGATAGGTTAAGGCGCGTGGCCGGCAAATCGACCCACATACCAATTGCTGGTGTGAAAACTCCTGCAGGAGTCGTTGTGGATCCGTTGGTCGTGGCTAACACCCTCGGCAGTGCTTTTGCTCACGTGTCTAGCTCCGATCATTATTCACCTGAGTTTCTGGCACTTAAGAATCAGGTGGAATCTCAAGGTTTGGTCTTCCGTTCCGGAAACCTTGAGGAATACAATTGCCTGTTCACCATGGCAGAGCTAGAACACGCACTTTCATCTTCGCGACCATCTGCACCAGGACCAGACGGAATCCACGTGCGCTTCTTACAACATCTCTCTCCCGAAGGGAAAGCGTTCCTACTCGAGGTGTATAACCGTGTCTGGGTTGAGGGCAGTTTTCCTGAGAAGTGGCGGGAAGCCACCGTCATCCCAATTTTGAAGGCTGGGAAGGATCGACAGTTGCCTTCCAGCTATCGGCCTATCTCTCTCACCAGTTCCATTTGCAAGGTAATGGAGCGGATGATTAATGGCCGTTTAACGTGGTGGCTTGAATCTCGGAATCTCCTGTCGAACGCGCAGTGCGGCTTTCGTCGTCGCCGTTCCACGGTCGACCATTTAGTTTCCCTCTCTACCCAAATCATGAATGCCTTTCTCAGACGGTGCCAAACCGTTGCTGTATTTTTTGATCTGGCGAAGGCATATGACACCTGCTGGAGGTATGGTATTCTCCGTACCCTCCACGGATGGAATTTTCGTGGCCGTCTCCCTATTTTTCTTCGGGAGTTCATGAAGGACCGCATCTTTCGGGTTCGCGTGGGCTCGATTTTCTCACGATTTTTTATTCAAGAGAACGGGGTACCTCAGGGCTCGGTACTTAGCGTCACACTTTTCGCCATAGCCATCAATCCTATCATCAACTGTGTTCCTCCTGGAATTTCGTCGTCCTTATTTGTAGATGACTTTGCTATCTGCCTTAGTTCTCGGGGGACCTGCCTTCTTCAGCGCCGTCTCCAATCCTGTCTCGATCGTCTTCACGATTGGAGTCTTACATCTGGCTTCACGTAAACTTCTGGCGACGGAAGGCGTTTCCTCCACCTAAGTTATATCTTGGGCAGGACGTCCTCCATTTCGCAGTTGAGGCGAAATTCCTGGGCCTGATTTTCGATAGGAAACTCAGTTGGCTATCTCATATTGCTTATCTGCGAGCTAGGTGTGACCGTTCTCTGAACATTTTACGTATTTTAAGTGGCACATCGTGGGGAGCTGATCGGACTACACTGCTGCATTTGTATCGTTCTCTAGTGCGATCTAAGTTAGATTATGGCTGCATTGTATATTCTTCGGCGAGACCCTCTGTTCTCCGACGTTTAAGTGCCGTTCACCATCGTGGCATTCGTGTTGCTACTGGGGCATTTCCCACTAGCCCAGTAGTGAGTCTGTATGCTGAGGCCTCAGAACCCCCTTTATACCATCGTCGGGAGGTTCTTCTGAGCAGCTATGCGTGTAGCCTTTCCAGCTTACCTAATCACCCCAGTTTTCGGCTGTTTTTCGACGACTCTCTGGATCGCCAATATGCAGTTACACCGTCGGCCTTACAGCCCCCGGGGGTCCGCTTCCGCTCTCTTCTACAACAGCTGAATGTCGACGTAGTACCAACACTTCCTAGGGGAGAATCTCGCTTTCCTCCCTGGATACGCGACGAGGTCCGTTGCAACCTTGGGCTGGCATCCCTGGCTAAAGGTACAACACCTTTACCCATATATCGTTCCGCCTTCTTAGAGCTCAAGGCGCAATTCGGGGATTGCAATTTTATCTATACGGACGGATCAAAGAGCGAAGCTGGAGTCGGATGTGCTTTTGTTTTTAATCGTAGGAGTTTTACCTTTGGTTTACGGCAACAGTGTTCAATTTTTACCGCGGAACTTTTTAGTCTTTACCAGGCGATTTTATATATTGAGCGGCATTCTTTGCGTACCTGCGTGATCTGCACGGACTCCCTCAGTGCACTTCAAGGCCTCTTAATGCTGTACCACTACCATCCTCTGGTGCAGCGTATTCAGGATAGAGTTCATTGCCTGGCTGTCTCTGGCACCAGGATCACTTTCGTGTGGACGCCTGGTCATGTGGGAGTTCCTGGCAATGAGGCTGCAGACGCCGCGGCTAAATCTGCCATTTCCTCGCCTGGTACCTCTTTTTCTCTTGTTCCCTCAACTGATTTATTTTTATCTTTACGCCAAGCCATTACACTACGTTGGCACGATGAGTGGACGACTTTGCGTGGGAACAAGCTTAGGACGATTAAACCCCTTCCTATTGCCTGGGCAACCTCTGCCCGAGTTTCCAGGAGGGAAGAAATTATTTTAGCCCGCTTACGTATCGGACACTGTCGATTTAGCCATGGTCACTTGTTGAGGGATCAACCGGCACCAATGTGTGACCATTGCGACGCACCGCTAACGGTACGTCACATCTTAACTGCATGTCGGCTTTTAAGTCAATTACGCGTCACTCTGTCGCTGCCAGCCACCCTTTCTGCCATATTGGCAGACAGGGAGCGCGCTGTAGAAGGCGTACTTGATTTTATCCGGCAGAGTGGGTTCTGGCACCTGCTCTGACCAATCCGAGGCACCTTCTGGTTGCCGATATTTTATTTCACTTATTTTATCCTTTGCCTTCTGCATTAACCGACATGTTTTTAGTGTTTTATGGTTTATGCTTTAACCTTTTATGGACTTGTGCGATTTTACTGTTTTGAGGTGTAGGTTTTAACTGTGTAGACCTTTTAGCTTTGTAAGGGCGCTGATAACCTTAGCAGTTGTGCGCCCTTAATCCAATTCTACTACTACTTGAACACCAGCAGCAAACTATTTGGATGATCATGCATCTTTACCTTAAACACATTCTAAATTGCAATGAATATTGATAGCCATTTCACTTTTCACCATGAAAAAGCAAATAACAGAATGGATTTTCAAGCAGACATGTTTTCAAGTGGTAACTCTATGGCAGCTGACGCCACACTGGCAAACAGGAAGCAAGCCTGTGATGTTGAAGGTCAAGCATAGCCGCCATACTCCATTGAAAGTTCCTACAGTACTGACTTAATTTTAAAATGTGGTTTGCGTAAGAAAAAATAGGCAAATTTATTTATAGGATGGCCTCTTAAACTCCATGTGTGCAGCAGTAACAATTGCTGGTGTGATTTCAGGTGCTGTTTAGTGGCTTGTATGACTTCAACTACAGCATTCCTGAGTACAAGAAGGTGGAAGGTGAAGTCTTCAACCAGTGATTGTGTTATTTAAATCTATGTACAGTACTCTAGTTCAACATTTCAATTGTAAATTTGTTAGTCAATAAATGGGAAGGAAGTGAGGTAGCTTATTTATCATCCTCAAGTTGAATATGAAGTTTTTTTTTTAAAAAAAACAACCGTATAGAAAAATTGAGTGGCAGAATACTGAAGAGGTAGTAAAATGTATAGGAAATGACAATGTACTGAGCAGCTTGTAAGATGTCGTAGGCCAGGGCAAGACAGAGGACTTTTAGAGAGGTTAAAGTATGATTATATTAATAAAGTGAAGGATTGTAATGTTATGTATTCATCTTACATTTTATAAATTCAAATTGGCCAGGCACCAGCAGGCCAAAATAAGCACAACACTTCTGTATTCAAAGGGAGGTTTATATGACTGCTGTAATGCTCATCATGAGGATCTGTGTTTCTTGACTTTATTTTTGTCTACAATGTGTTAATGAAACCCTCAGTACTTTGATAGCATCATGGCACTTCAAACTTTTGTTCAAAAACAAACAAAAGATCCATATGAGCTATTGCATCCATTATTCAAGAACAAACATCAGCAACAATTTGGCACTGCTGATACAGATAAACGAGTGGTCTCAGGATTACAAAAAACTCCCTAAAGGTAAACTTTTGAAACATCTTTCACAACTGAAAAAAATTATTTGTAGGCTGTTTGTATTACTCTTGTCACATTTATATTATTGAGAGACTATTTCAGAAGCTACTGCTTCCATTTTCAACCTGGAGGAACTGATGTGTTCGATTCTTGAATGTTCTCAAATACTTCAAATTGTTTACATGAGGGTTGTTTTTATTTGTTATTTTTCTGTATTTTTGTATGTATACATAAGCACCATGCCCAAGGCGGGACTAGAAACTGCAACACTTTACACGGCAGAATGCCAGAGACATCCGCTCTAGTGTCCCCGAGCATTTGCATCAAATACACACAAATGTTCTTGTTTGTAGTATCTGAGAACATCTTTTGAATACAAGTAAGTGTTGTTGATCTTTTTAAATAAAATAAGAAATTGCCTAAACTTTCTCTTGTGTGACACAAGAATATTTTCTAAGTTCCAAGGTGCAGGTATACCATGCGCCAAGCAGACAACCAGCACGTTGTTGTGTTGCAGCCAACATGAGAAAGATGTGTAACACTTGTTGCCAACCTCTACAAAAATGCCCCAGACATCTGTCCAACACAGGTGCAGAAAGACGTGGATGCAATCCCAGAACATATTCTGTGACTGCATGGGTTACGTAGATTTGAAAATCTAGTTTGTAGAAATTTAGAACTATTGCTGAAGTAAAATGACATAAAATTGAGAATCAGCTGTGTTCAAGGCCGACTCAGTGCTCTGCCACATAAAAACAAATGAAAAAATCACTGCTGTACACTTCAATTGTTGACTATCGCAATAACCAACAAACAACTGCCACTTCTAACAGCTTGTGGAGTATTTATACCCCTAGCCATTGTTTCTAGAATGCCACAGACCTTCCGAGAAATTTCTTGGCAACAGCAATGGACCAAACGCTCTAGAGCCTCTTTCACTGCAGCCCACACATCCGGCTCCGGCTTGTGGCAGCTGCTCACCAGCACCACATGGTGACAATTATTTTCGGATGGTAAACTAAATTAAGAAAAATTGCACACCCAAATCATTGCCAGAATCTGTATTTTTGATACCTGCCTAGCTGTCAGCTGCTGTTTGTTCCAGTACCGCATTGGTACGTGAGCTTTGAAAGTTCTGACTGCAGTTTCAAAGTTGTTGCATTTTCTAAACGCTCATATAATTATCTTCTGTGATCTGTAGCAATACAGTAAGAACATATAATCAGATGAGTCTTGCAGTGAATTTTCTGCATGGCACCTGTACATTGTTTTCTACTTTAATGAATTACCTCAACATCTTGTATAAACTTCCAAGGAATTAACAATTCGATGTGGTATGTGACAGGAAAATTTGGAAAACACAGCACTTTACTCTGTTTATTAATTTTTATATAATATTCATGGTCTCTGTAATGGCTGCAGGTTCAGAAAACTAATTCTCTAAATAGTAATAACAAAACTAGCTATGCAATAAAACATAATCCAGTTACATTATTCTACAGTTCTGAGTCTTGCAATGAATTTTCTGCACGACACATTCATTATATTCTACATAGTCTAGCCATAAGTACTGTTATAACTTTAAAAGTGAAAAATTCAAAATATTTTAATTGGCTTTTAGTATGTTGTACCAACAGGCATTCATTACACCAATCAATGTTTGAAATGACCACCTTTTGCACGGATACAGGCTGAGTTTATGTGGCCACTCGTCTATGGCAGAACAGACAACATCCAGGGGGAAACCTGCCACTGCTGACAACAAGGAATGCTTTAAACTTCCAATGGTGGGGTGTCTCCTCTTGCAGGCGATGTCCTAAAGCAATAACCACAGTCGGTAGTCCAATGGATTAAGGTCCGGACTGCTACTGTGCCAATCTTCAGGTGAAATGAAGTCAGGGACATGACGCTGAAGCCATGCTTGTGTTGATCTGGCCTTGTGGGCAGGAGCAGAATCCTGTTGTGGAGAGTCCATGGTTGGTTTTGAAACAATATGTTACTAAAGTTCTTGACAATAGGCTTTAAAACAGTGCTTTCATACACTCTGGCACTGGTTTTTATGCCCTTTTCACTAAAATGTAGCTGGGTCGAACAAGAATAATTCACCCCTCACCACAGCATCACTGAGGAGAAATGATTGGCCCTCTGAACTTTAGGAATCTTATTACTGGCTTCCCAAAATGATGCATAAACCCTGTCATTTTGCACATTGAAAGACTCCTCAATAATGAAAACTTTTTCATCGGTGAAGAGGATGTTCCGATGACCATTTTGAGGGTAATGCTGTAGGAGACATTGACATTTAAGCGCACTCAGCTTTAGGCATGTGTCAAGATAATGTTCTTTACTTGGCGATAAGCCCTTAGTTCAAGTTCCTCTGACAGAAGCCTGGACATTGTCCTTTTTGAAATGTTCATTTTGTGGGACAAGATAGTCTACTTCCACACAGTATTTCTCCGAACACGAGCCGCCTTTGCTTTTTGTACTGCTGGAGTCCTGACACTGCGTGGTCAACCCTTCCTCAGCTGATCCTTTACAGTTCCAGTTCCAGTTGCAGTGAATTGCTCAATGGTGTGGTACACAAACATATGGTTGACTTTCAGCTTTTGTAGCCTCTTGAAAATATCATATGTAGATTTTCCAACTTTATGCAATGACAGTTACACAATTTTCATAATCACATTCCATGGTGAAACCTGGAGCTAAATACTTCCTTTTTCAAACACAAGCTAACAATGGTTCAAGGTTAAGGTATGAGCGCGCACAATTGTTTATGCGCCAAACCAGAGGTACAGTATATGTAAAAAATTTGTAACAGTGTGGCAAGATTAGGTATATTAATGAATTACCCCAAAGATTTTGTATGAACTTTCAAGGAATTAACAATAGGATGCTGTATTTGACAGGAAAATTTGAAAAATAATATTGTTTTGACAGTTGCTGCTTCCTCTTATTATTCTGTCTCATTAGCATAAATTAGACATTTACTTAAAATAATGGCAGTAGTTAGACTAAATTACAAAGAATCTATAGCACAAAACTGTAGCTATAACCCACACTTAAAAGTGATGCAGCATGACTAATTCAGTTAATTACAAAGAAACTTTCTGTAATATTACGTTTGTAAATCATATAAAGTATATGAATAACACGAGTAACGTTTTTGATCTAAAACAGATACTTACATAAAACTGGAACTGTTGTACAAAGTGATGTAAATAACAGAAATGATAAACTGGAGTATTTTACAAATAACACTGTAGGGATTGCTGAGTGATGAATAACATGAGCAACAAAGTTTAGCATAACATTATAACACTTTAATTCATAGAGTCAACATGAAAAATTCAATGCCATGGCCAGGTTTTGAACCATGGATCTCCTGATTTCTGTCCAGTCGCTCTAACCCATTGAGCTACCGTGGTCAACATGCCGTCCTGACATTAAATTCTCCATTTGACTCGTATATTTCCCCGGTAAACCACTAGGGGCTCTCGCATCTGAGATACACCGTTTGTGGCGACTTACTATTGTAAGTACTTGAGTCCCAGGCTTCACCATTTAACTCTTTATTATTTTTGTTAATTGATGGAAATTAATCATTTCTTCACACTAGCCGTATATAGGCTAAGATCTGTGATAGATAAATATATGGCTAGTGTGAAGAAATGATTAATTTCCATCAATTAACTAAACAGTTAAATGACGAAGCCTGGGACTCAACTTTGCCACAAATGGTGTATCTCGGATGTGAGGGCCCCTAGTGGTATACCGGAGAAATATATGAGTCAAATGAAGAATTTAATGTCAGGACGGCACATTGGCCATGGTAGCTCAATGGGTTAGAGCGACTGGACAGAAACCAGGAGATCTGTGGCTCAAATCCCAGCCATGGCATTGAATTTTTCATGTTGACTCTATATATCAAAAACCTTAGCCTATATACAGCTAGTGTGAAAAAAAAATGATTAATTTCCATCAATTAACTAAAATTTTAACATTTTAGCTATGTATTCAACATATGTGTTTCAATCTTGAAGAGATTTATTGCCCCAGGCATTACTTGGCATTTGCCTAACGTTAAGGACAAACCTTTGAGAAAGAACCTCAAACATGTAATAAAATACAAAAATAAAAGTACAAAAACAATTAAATCAATGTAATCACAGTATTACACTATACCATATCATTAAGCTGTTTGAGAGGAATGACTGCTTTTAGGCAAAAGATTAGTTTCATAATGTTAACTACAAGTCATTCAGAAACTGTAAACATTATACATTAAAAATATACGAGGGCAGATAAAATATAACTGGGAAGTTTAATGCTGGTGTTGGTAAGAGAGACTTTATCATATTGGTAGGGGTATCTTGAGAGAGGATATTGCACGTGCACGCACCGCAGAGAACGGGGCTGCGTCAGACATCATGAGTGAGCAAGAAGTACACACATGTGTTTTCAATGCATCAGATTTCTTGCAATAAAGGGCACCAAACCATCAGAAAATTTGAGACAGCTCCGCGCACTGTTTGAGGAAGAAACACTTTAGAAGACTGTATGAGTGGGCTAAAATGTTTGTGGCGAGAGGAGAAGCTGTAGAAAATAAACCTCAGGAGATCGCGGACAAGCATTACTATAAACAACATTGTTACCATTTGTGACATTATTGAAGAAGATTGGAGCATAAGATTATCCAAAATTGTTTTTTCCCTAGGAATAAGTTACGGAACTGTTCAATCATCCGAGATGAATTTCATTACAGAAAGTTGTCTGCCAGGTAGGTTCCTCATCCCTCAACCACGAACAAATAACGTTACCTCAGGAAGTTTGCCAGAGACACCTGCATTGCTACGAGGAGCAGGGAGAACAGTTCTTGTATCGCATTGTGATTTGTGATCAAACATGGGTGTATCATTACACACCAGAGACCAAGCAAGCAAGCATGGAGTGGCGGCGAAGAGACGAAGCAGGTCCGGTCAAGTTCAGAACACGCTCATCTGATGGAAGGGTGATTGCAACAGTTTTGTGGGAGTTCGCGGGCTTTTTGCTGGTGGATTTTCTTCACGAACAAAGGACAATCAATGCAGCCTATTACAGTCACATTCTGGATGAAGCAAAAGCTGCATATCGTAACAGGCGACGGCGACAACCGATCCGAAACGCCATTCTTCT
This sequence comes from Mantis religiosa, assembly GCA_030765055.1. Taxonomy (NCBI): domain Eukaryota; kingdom Metazoa; phylum Arthropoda; class Insecta; order Mantodea; family Mantidae; genus Mantis; species Mantis religiosa. The sequence continues at coordinate 487,869 of CM060957.1, forward strand.
CCATGACAATGTGAGTTCACATACTGCCACTTTAACGCAAGAAGTATTGGAGAAAATGCATTAGACACCTCTGGAACATACTCCTTACAGTCCAGATTTATCACCCTGTGACAGCCTTTTGTTTGGACCACCTTAAATGCCAGGTCAGGAGATGGCATGAGTATAGAAAATTAATTGGGTCAAAGAAACGTAACTACTTCACTTGATCAAACTTTATAGATCTGTGCTTGTTAAGTCATCGGATTTCCATTTCTAAGATTGGTTTCCAAGAGGAGCTGAACTGAAATCCAGCATCACGATTAGGCGTGCTCCTCTCGGATGAAATGGCCAAAGCCTCCTTAACTCTCCACTCCCAGTAACTGTTGTATTTTGCCAAGATGGTCGTCTACAGTTGTTATCAAAACAATGCTCTGCCAGTGCAGACTTCTCAGGTTGCATTAAACGAATGCTTTGTTCATATTCGTTTATTCTGATAGCGATGGTCCTTCCGGTTTATCCAATATACAATGTCCCACATTCACAGCGAATGCGGTACTCTCCTGGAACTTGGCAGTCCAGTTTGTTTCAACGGATATTTAATGTTCGGAGGTGGCTTGTGGATTGATTTCTAATCGTCTTTTCACCTGGCTTGTTTCCCGAGAAGATCTTGGACATATTCGTCACCAGGAAAGTTTCAGATCTTATCTTAAGATAAACACTATTCAGATCATTATCAATCTATTCATTATCTGTAAGCATGTTTCCAAAAGTTAAAATGTTGAGTTAAGGTCGTGTTTTACCTTTGCTGCATTAAGGAAATATGTGACCATTGGCTGTAGCAAAATAGTTGCTGAACTCTTTGTTTATATATTCAACATTAAAGTTTGGATTACTTCTCTCTGTTTTAGTTTTACTGTTTCACTCTTTTATGACTCTTTTAAATATTATACATTATTTTGTGTAGTGTTTCAATAGAGTGTTCTGGTAATATGTGAATGTACTCAAAGGGACCTCCATTTCATGACTACAGATTAATGTTCATGACTCTAAGATGCCAAAAGAAGCCTTATTAGTGGTTTGTTTGGTAAAACGTCACAAACATTTCAAATGTTAAGAACAAATGGATATAATAAGTTAGAAATAATTTCAATTCTGAAATCATAATAGATATTAAAGTTACTTAAACTTGTTTAATTACTAGCTATTTTAGATATTGTTCTAAAACATAATTTGGGGTAGACATTGTAAACAACGATATAGAACTATGAAAAAATAAAGTTTCGAAGTGTGGTCGCATTATTATGTGAATTTGGTCCATGTGACGTAATATAATGTCAGTTCAATTTATTAAACTAATATGCAAAACTTGACATTTTGTCTGACGCACAAGAGTGTGAGTTTTATTTTAATGTCGCTATCCCTAATTTGAGAAAGTTGAAACTGAATCTGGACTTAGATTTTTTCTATCATGTACTAATCCTTCACAACAGAAGACAGTAAAATATGAATGTTTATACTCTACTCTCGAATTTGTTACGAGGGTAGTCTGAAACAATTCGGTCCTCAACATGAAGATGGCAGCACTCGTAACCAAGAGTTCATCGTTGTTCATCTGTTGACAGTCACTAAAGTTTCAGCCCATTTTGGACGGTCAGTTTTTATGTAATAGTCGTTTGAGTGAGTTGATAAGTGTTTTTATGAAAATGGACAAAATCAAGTATTGAGCTGTCATTAAATATTTGTTTTTATAGGTAATACGCCTATGCAAATCAAAGATTAGTTGGATTCTGTATATGAGGACTCTGTACCATCATTTACCACAGTGAAATTCTGGGCAGCTGAATTTAAACGTGGCTGTAACAGCTTGGAGACGATGAACGTTCGGGATGTCCAAAAACTGCGACTGCCGACGAAAACATCGTCAAAGGTCACCAAATGGTGCTAGACGACCGCCAAATTAAAGTGAGAGAGATAGCAGAGGCTATGGGCATGTCAAATGAACGTGTTTGTCCCATATTAAATCAACATTTAGACGAGAAAGCTGTCCGCGCGTTGGGTGCCGCGTTTGCTCACGTTAGACCAAAAACGTGTTCGAATGAACATTTCCAACGCTCTGTTGGCGCAGTTTAGGCGCAATAAATCCGAGTTTTGGCGCCGAATAATTACTGTAGATGAAACTTGGGTACACCATTATACACCCGAAACAAAGGTACAGTCCAAACAGATACTGCAAAGAGGGAAGCGGCTCCAAAACAATAAACTTTTTTCGGTTGTGAAAGTGATGGCGACTATTTTTTGGGATAGTCGTGGAGTTATTTTAATCGATTATCTTGAAAAAGGAAAAACATAACGGTGCATAATACGCATCATTACTTGACAAGCTGAAGGCAGAACTTGCGGAAAAAGGGCCACATTTGCAGAAAAAGAAAATCCTGTTTAACCAAGACAACGCACCGTCTCACACCTCAGCTGTTGCATTGACGAAAATCCACAAATTACGATTTGAACTGCTTGACTCACCAGATCTAGCCCCAATCGACTTTTTTCCCCCTCCTCTGAAAATTGTGCTCGGAGGACAGATTTTCGCCAAATGAGGCAATCACCTTCGTGAACAATTATTTTTACAAAGAAAAACGCCGAGTACTATTTGGCAGGACAGTACCTATTTTATAAACGGGCCCCCCCCCCCCCCGCTACACACGGCAGACAGGACGGAAGTGGATACGCCACTTATGCGCCGGTGCTTAATGAACCGGCTACCAAATAACCTTGCTAGGGCCGCCGGTGATCTAGCACACCAAGATACTAGCTCTGCAGGCTAGTACCCGGGACTTATGAGGCAACCCTCTACCCCCTCCGAGTGGTCGGAGGTACCCAATTTCCCGTGGGTGGCGGGAACACATTGCCCCCTCGAGACCAACCCAATCCGAACAGCTTCCAGAGGGATGGGCTCGAATGTTCGAGTCCAAGGTTCCTCTAGTAACGTCAGAGGTACCACGAGTGCTAAGGGTCCGCAGCGCCCGCACCACGGCAGCTGAAAGGGACGAATCCCCTCCCCTACGGGACGCAGGCGGTGACACTGGTGATACATGAGATGAAGATGGAGTACTGGTGGAATAAGATGGCGGGAGAAAACCCGCCCCAGTGCCGTGTTGTCCACCATAAATCTCACTTTTCGGTCACCTGGGATCGAACCCGGGTCGTCTTGGTGAGAGCCAAGTGGTCTAGTCACTGAGCCACGGCACGGCCGTTCATAGAATTAAAAGTTTAGTTTGCAGAAATTCAAACTGCTCTTTATTTCAAGTAAAAAGACGTTTTGTACAATCCTTACAAGCTCTAAAAATGACGTGTCATATGAACACACTATCTGCAAGGTCTCGTTGCTTCACCTCACGTAAACAAACAAAAGAATTCACTTTCAAATCACTACACAGCTGCATACACGATTTTCAGTTCCACCGCGGCTCTTTTATACCTCCACTCATTGTTTCCAGAAACTTGTCGACGCTTCAAGGTCTTTCGTGGGACAGCGAGAACACTGTAATTATCTCTGTCTCTTTCTCCCTCTGTTGCTCTCTCTCGGCAAGCGTTTTGCGCTGCGCCCACGCGCCGGCCGCTCTATCTGTCTCTTTCCTGCCTGCTCACGAGCCGGCAGCAGCACAACAATGCCTGGCGACATTGTTATTACTTGAAGTGATCTGTATGGGCGACTGGAATTCATGCATACATATTTTTGTCCATTATATAATAGTACACTTTTCAGACTAATTTTAGTATTGTCTGTTATATTGGTGCCATTGTTGTGAAATTTATTAAGTTCAACAGAGATATTATTAATATGTCGTACTTCCATACAATGTTTATGCGCAGAACTACATGAAAATATTTTATCTATAACTGCTAATTGTAAAAACATGGTACGTAGTAGAAAAAACAACTTATTGCAGTTTTGGAAAAGAAAAAAAAAAGCTTATTGCAGCTTTGGAATCAGCACATCAGATTCAGTAAACCTATTTTGGAGGAAAGCCCAGAATCACGTATATCAGTGTTAATAGTGTTGGGCGACATCAACATCGAATGCTCACTGTGTCCGGATTCCTCTTGTCATTTTAAGTGATGTCCCTCGTAGGAATGAAGACTAAATAGACAGAGTGGCAACGTTAATGTGCTAGTTTTTGTTCTCTTTGATAAAATTCATTGCAATAAGATAGACATTGGATAAGCACAGTTATTACAATTTGTATCATAATGAGTAATACCCGATTTTTCATAGTTCGATATGATGTTGCGATAAAGTCAGTTTGCCAACGTTAACATGGTAATTGAACTTTTAAAAGTTCGGTGGTATGTGTGTGTCATATAGCCTACTAAACATTTATGCTTGCCAGGAAGAAATTGAACGCAGTCATTCAAATCGTGCTACAAAACTTTGTAATGTATAGTTTATAACCTGGAATGGGAGCCGCACTTGTAAAAGTAGGTGTTGAGTAGTTGGTAGTGATTTCGTTTTGACTGTTCAGGGTGTGATGAAGTTGTGTTTCTTTGAAATCGGAATAATTACTCCAGTTTTGTATTTATTACTTGGTGTTTAAACTCAAAGCAAGTTTATTGAGGTTATTATAGACGAAACCTTTAATTAATGTTTTAGTTCAGGCTATGAGCATTAATAGAGGTTAAGCTTTCGTAGTAGTGTTCACACAGATCCATGAGAACTGTTTAAGGAAAACTGTATGGCTAATAATCTCCATCTGAATTGTAAGTGGAATCACTGACAAATTCGGGCCCGACGGACAAATTACATGTACAAGTCATTATCATACCTTTAAAGCACGGTTTGGTTAGCATTTGAACACGCCCACATTACATTTTTAACCAACGTTTATCTCACGTCAAAAACATTGCAATCTGAACAAACAAACAACGTCAATTGCTTTGACATTCAGCAGAAACTGGAATTCACTACAGTGACTCGAGCGTTTATTCCTTTACTATGCATACTAGGTTTCAGGGCTACTTTTCCGTCCTCAATGCCCGGCTATATCTATATCCCCTAAAGCTCGTTATTCTTATCATGGCAGCCTCTCAAGAAGTCCTGAGTTCTAATCTCACTCAGGGTGAGTTATCTAGATAAGGTTTCTCCCAGGGTTTACCCGTATCGTAAAAGATGAATTGGATAACTTTAAGCTCTACGGAGCATGGCCTCATTTTATCAACTTAAGTTGGAGGAGTAGATTTAAAAAAGAGCTGTATTGCACTTTGAATAACATTTCAGCACTTTCCATGCTGGTGGTAGTACTGGGAGTATTAATTTAATATGAAAACCATGACAAAAGTTTAGGTCCAATTTTTTTAATATGTCATTACCACAGCTCAAATTTTTGCATATTTGCATCTTTTATTTCTTGATTGACATTTTCATGTAAGTAATACATTTATTCCAAATTCTAAGTTTGTTTTACAATGCATATAAATGCAAATTTAAGGCATTAGTACACATTCAACTAATTTGTTTATATTTATGCATATATTTTACTTTTCAGTAAAGATTCATACATTTATTTCATCCCAATACTTTAAGAAGAAGAGAGAAGGGCACGAGAAGATTTCTCTTTTACTGCTTTGTTTGTGTAGGACTTCGTGTCATGTTGCCAGAACGTAGCTATCAACAATGAGTGCTTCCTGCCGCTCAACAACTTAAACTAAATAACATTCAACAAGTAAATGTTTAAAACTTAGTGCGGCCGTTGCATCATAAAAATTGATATGGTTTGTATTAATATTGCAAACAAAGTCGTCTGCTGCAACAATGACATACCCAAGAATTAAAAAGTGTCATTTAAACTTGTACTTATATGCTGCTAGTTGTAATTTAAGTGTGAGCAGTAGGAAAGGGAACATTACAATGTTGAAGGAGAAGAGCAGTAAAGCTTATTTGGTTTGATGGAAATTGAATGATGGATTAATTGAAATTCTGCTTTTAACAGATAGAAGTATACTACGTACAAGTGTGTTAAAACATTAAGTTTTATTTTTGTATTTTCAAAATATTCTAAAATTTAATACGATTTTCAAGTTTGTGATTGTTGATTTTATTTAACTAAAATAAACCCATTGTTATACTTGCCCCGCAACAAAACATTATAGATTACACAACATCTACAAACAGCCGCTCATAGAAATATAGAGCATTTTAACAGTCAGAATCATTTCTCCTAGATAAAAGTGAAAAATATATAATTTTTTATTGTAGTAAACACAACTAATACTAAGATAGACTAAAAGATAGACTAAGGTAGCTACAAAATAGGAGTGAACATAAGGCGGTGTAGTCTATCGCTACTAATCAGTACAGTGTGTGCGACGTTGTACAGTTAAGCACGCATACTCGCTCGCTTTGCCGAACCATATGTCTAATTTCTTTGCGCGCTCTAAAGATACAAATTACAGAATTATTTTCTTTTTCCCATGTTACAGAGCTATTTTTTCTGAGGATGACTGTCCAAACCCCATGTTTATAGCACATCTGGTTTTGGAGATATGGAAAGATAAGACGCCTGACTAGAAAGAAAATAATTATTAACTGTCAGTGAAGAAAAGCGCACACATGTTATGCTTCAGTTGCATTTTGGACCTTGCATTCAGTAAAGTGGTGATCTTTTAAAAGTGCACATGTGCTTTTCAAAGTTTAGTAAATATACCGCTTAGCAAACCTAGTACTGCTGTGCCTAGTAGTAACTGCGAAACAACTCATAAGATTTTACATAAGCAGGCTACAGATATTGTTGTTAATGTGTATTCCTTTTTCAAACAGATATCAACTAAAGACATTTTTGAAAGTACAAATTTTGCTCAAAGTCGACGCTTTTTGGCACAAGCTTGTCACGTAAGTGCTCATTCTGTGACAAACATTGTTAAAGAAGGCAAAGTGTTTACCAAATTAGGAGAAGTTTCCATATTTAGATCTCCAGGGAAACATCAAGCAGCTAAAAAACGTGCTACCAACTTAGACAATTTTTAAAAGTGTGTTTTACGTAGAACAATTTATGATTTATATAACAACATGAATATCCAACTGCCAAAAGGCTGACCAATTTAATGAGGGGGGAAATAGAATATATGGATTCTGTATCTTCTATGCATAATATTCTGAAACCTCGGGTTCAAATATAGGAGAACCAATGATAGTCGGAAATTTCTGCTTGAAAGAAGCGATATTGTTGCTGCAAGACTAAAATTTCTGTGCACATTGCACAACATTAGAAGTACAGGAGATTCATGGTGTAAAAATGCTTCTTAAATACACGTTCATATCTTCCGTATTTATTAAGTATTTTAATGAAACAAAAATTGGTTTAAAGCCCATTACAAACAGTATACAAATATGACATCACTAAAATAGAAATATATTCACAAATCGTTGAAATGTCCCTATTTTGTTTCACTGTAGCAAACACCTTCTTTCATAGAACACATCTAATTTGAATCAATTTGTTTTGTGTGCATATGAACGATAGCTACATAAGCAAACTGTTCTCCAGTTCAAGGTTTTAAGGTTCGGATTGTGCAATAATCATTGTGTATGTTGTCACACACATGCCGAAATATTAATCAAACTTCTCTGTCAGCATCTGTATCGCTGTACAGCATTTGTATGATACTTGCTAGATGGATTCGGTGAGACAACGACAGATATATCTTCCAACTCTGTTGCCCACTAACCGTGGAACTGGCAACGCCAAGACGGTATGATAACCGTATTGAAAGTTTTTGCTTTAGATGGATTGTTAAATGCCTCAAGAGTTGCTGGACTATAATTTAACATTGTCTCTAAACAATGGGGGGGGGGGGGAAATACTCATGTAATATGCAGCATTAATTCAGTTCAGCTGATTTAGCATGTCTTGCTGACAATACTTGATTATTGCCATACCTTACAGTGCTCTGTTTGGTACAAAATATAATTCTTTGAGTGTTTGTACAATTTAGTCTTCTTTTCCATTGCTGTTTGTTGGTTTAACATGGCAGTTCTGAGACATATGTAACAAAGCAACATAAAATTACATTACAAGTTGAATGGATATAAGTAATCAAGTCAGATGGAAAGGATGACCTGGGTCTTTTCTCTGCAGTGGCTGCTGAATTCCTCAGTTGAATAAAACTGATTATTTAGGAAGAATTTATGGATTTTATTTTTGAATTTTGTTATAAAATTTATACTTTTAAAATATACAGGATGTAATGAAAAGGAATTAAATAATATGAGAAAGCATTTCTTGTAGATAGGGATAAAAAAAGTATTATATGAACATAAGTTCAGAAATTTTTTATTTCCTTTTTAGAGCACTTTTTCTACAGCTGAATCCTTTACAACACTTGTTCACAACACTTCACATGACAAAATCTGTCAGTGCTTCCTAACTATCAAAGAGTTGCGATTGCTTCCAGAAACCTACAAAGCATGGTATTCAAGGTTAGAAATGCATAAATAGAGTACTGAATGAGCTTGCAGAACTGGTCACTCGAATCTAAGCAGCTGTCAAATTGTCTGTAGCACCTTGAATATTTGTGAATATATTTTGAAAATGTATCCAGAGCATATAAAATTTTGTTTGGCATGAATTTTCTTGTTTTTCTTCTTTTTCTCTTGAAAGTCATAGGGTAGTGGCACTTCCAGCACTTCATCGCATGCTTCACCACTGATTATAGAAGAAAGGTGATTTTACTTAGCTAAATAACCAAACCCAACAAATTTATATGTATATATTGAGCGAGAAAACAAAGTACCAGTTTTCAATTGTTAGGTATTACTGCGACACCTGGAAATGAGTAAAAACAAAATTGGTTTATATACAGAAAACTACTAATGTGTAAGAATATAATTAATATTTATAGCCTTTTATAACCTTTTATAAAGTGTCAGGTGTCATTGATATTAAAAATTGATATCGCCTATTGAGAAATAGTCTGTCACTATTTCATACCTTTGTTTACTTTATTATGTTTGAATCTTGATTTTTCCATCTTCAAACAGCAATAGAGAAATATCACCTGTGTACCCAAAGCACATGTAAATTGTATGCAAAAATATTTATACTGTTTTTTTTTTTTTTTTTTTTTTTTCTAGATTTGATTTGATGCAAAATGGCTGCAATTCGTCATACATTGCAGCGAGAAGTTTTCCAACCAAATGATGAACGTTTACTTGCCATTGTGCTCGTCAGCAAATTACTTAAGAAGAAAAAAACAAGTTTTCTGTGTATAGCAATCACAACTGAGAAACCAATCTGTGTAACCATTTATCAGGTAACACAACAATATCAGACAAGATTTGAGTAGATAAAACAGTCTGATGTGATGTCCACATTACTTTTTTAATTATGTTATGAATGTGTTTTTCTTGGTTTGAATTTCATGTGCTGTAATATGGCCTAATAAATTTTAATTACAGTTTAAAAAAGCAACTTACCAGTACCTTCCAAGACCTGAGGACCAAAAAAAGAAAAAAAAAAATGTTGTCATTAAAAAAGTTACGCCCTATTCACAATCAGAGTAATATGAAAACATGTTGATATCTTACAGCTTTTCTAAAAAAAATATCACTTCACAAAACTATAACAAAGTTACAAGCATTGTTTTATACTTTTTACTCACCCTGTATAACATGAACAGTGAACATGTTTGTGTTACCTAACTTGACAAAGATTTATGCCCGATTTCACCAACAGATGTTAAGACTTAGCACGAGTTTAGCAATAGTTATAACAAAAATTGTATTTCACTATCAAGTGTTAGATTAACTCGTGTTAAATATCTTGTTAAACTAACAAGCCATATTTCTGTTAAGTCCTTAACCCTTTCGCCGATATGGACGTCATATGACGTCCAAGTTAAAAGGCCCCAAACCGATATGGACGTGTATAGACGTCCTGCGCATACATGCATTTAATGCTCATGTAACGCCAATTATTTTAATCTTGCTGTTTTACAATGAATTTAAATTAGTTCTATAAGGATTGTAAACGTATCCTTAAAGGTTTATTTTTGAATTGTACACCTCCAAACCTGGATAAACACCCAAGGGCACATCTGCAGATTCACACCCAATAATATTGGTTTCCTTGCGAACTTCTTTTTCGCAACACACTACACATTTTCGAAATGGTTACAAGTTTTTTGGGTGTGGGTGGTATACTTTTAGGAAAGTGTTTTCTCTCAAGTATGAGGGATGATGTGGTGAATTTTGCTACCCCCTAGTATAAAGAGGCCTCTGAGTATTATAATACTCAATTAGGTTACGAGCTCTTTATACGCGCAAGTACAGGTAGATGAATGTCTTTTACAGCTCTGAAAATTACTAAACAACTGTGCATAGTTACATCCAGTGGTATAAAAATACTTTTTTTTTACCATTTAACTCTTTTCCGTAAAGAGGGATAGCTGGTAATAGCTGATCCGTATCACGCGTATTTGACCCGCCATTTCCCCAAACAATGGAGTAGCTAATATGCCAGCTGTAGATCAGTACACGTCACTGCTACGTATGTCCTAAACATCTCCTTCATAATCGTACAACAAATCTTCCAGATTTTCTACAGTAATATCAGAAGCCTGTACACATCATACCCAAGCTAATTTATTTGCTACATTACCGGGATAAGTCATGGTTAACATTGAAATTTAACAATTTCAAATGTGCCATACATTTAGCTCTTGATAGCTTCAAGAAATCACTGAACAAAGAGAGATTATAAATATCTGAAATACAGAGCGAAAACTGCTGCATAAGGCTACCAGAAACCTTGGTTGAGAAACACTGTAATAACAGATGCTGACAGAGTTTTCATTCCAGTGTGTGAGTGTGTGACGCAACATATTCTCGTCATATTATCGCTTGGTATAGCATAAATAAACTAAACTTGAACCTGAGAAGTCGCTTACGTAGCTATACATACATACTATGGCTCGTATACACACAAAACAAAGTGATTCACATATTAGGCGCGTTCGGCACAAAGAATGGCTTTTGCTACAGTGAAACAAAGTAGTGAAATTTCAACAATTTATTAATGTAGTCTCTACTTTATTGTTACTGTAGATTTATACTGCCTTTAATGAGTTTTAAACCAGTTTTTGTTTCGTTTAAATAGCTTAATAAATACGGAAGATACGGAATTGTATTAATGATGCATTTTTACAGCATTTAACAATTTAAATGTCCTGTTCTGTTTATTGGGTATCCGTTGCCGGCCCCTGAAGGGTTTAAATGGCCATCGGCGAAGCGGTTAACAATTGTAAATAGTCAAGATGGCGGGCGTGAATGCAGCTATTTTTGTGATTTGCTATATTTAAGACCATCTAAATGGCATTTGATAAATTATTTTGAGGAGCTATAAGAAGAAAACCTACAGAGGTATAGACTGTCAAAACAAGTTGCAATGAAGGCTACTGCGGAAATACAAGAAAGGTTAGAACATGCATCAAAAGAAATATGCCTATCTTGCCTTTGCTTCAAGTATTAATAGCTTTATGATTTTATAATTCACTGAATTATGTGGATAATACACTGCCCACCTCCTGTCTTGAAACGTTCAAGTCACTCGTCACTTCTCCTTCTTTGTTCCTCGTTTTAAATTTTCCTACATAATACTGAGTTTGAACATGCATTGAAAGGAATACGCCAATCTTGTCTTTGCTTCAAGTATTAATAACTTTACGATTTTATAAATCACTGAATTATGTAGATAATGCACAGTCCACCTCCCATCTTGAAACGTTCAAGTCATTCGTCACTTGTCTTTCTTCGCTCCTCGTCTTAAATTTATGTAATACTGAGTTAGAACACGCATCGAAAGGAATATGTGGATCTCGCCTTTGCTTCAAGTATTAATTACTTTGCGATTTTATAAATCACTGAATTATGTGGATAATACACTGTCCACCTCCGTCTTGAAATGTTCTCATTACTTGTCGTTCTTTTAAATTTACGTAATACTGAGTAAGAATATGCATTTAAAGGAATATGCCGATCTTGCTTTTGCTTCAAGTATTAATAGCCCGCCTCGGTAGCGTAGATGGTAGCATGTCTGCCTCACGTTCAAGAGGTCCCGAGTTCGAATCTCGGTCAGGGTGAGTTACCTATATAAGGTTTTTTCCGGAATTTTCCCTTATCCTTCAAGACGAATGTCGGAAAACTTTAAGCTCCATGGGCCCTGGACTCATTTGAGCATCATTTCACCCAACTCATTCATCGTCCGATATAACTTAACGTTGGGGCGGACATAAATTTAAAAAAAAAAGTATTAATAATTTTGCAATTTTATAATTCACTGAATTATGTGGATAATACACTATCCATCTCCCGTCTTGAAACGTTCAAGTCACGCATCACTTGTCCTTCTTCGCTCCTCATTTTAAATTTATGTAACACTGATGAAGTTGATTCATGCTTCTACTAGTGACACATGCATTTGATTTAATTTTGTTTAAATTTTTTTCCCACGTGACATCTTTCTCTTTTACATTCACCGAATCTGTCCTCTTATTTTCCACGATATCCTTATACTTCGTCATTAGTTTAATTAACAATTCTTTCTCCATTGATGAGAAATTAGTCTCATGACTTTTGTTTACGATTTTGTTCATCTGCCATTTTTTCAGCTGTGTGCAGACGAAAATGAAAACAAAAGCGCATCGCAGTACATTCAGAAAATAATACGACTCATCCATGGCCTTCTACAGCTGTAATATTTACAAGTCTCTTGGTGTTAACACGTGTTTGTTAACATTTTTGGAAAACTGGCTCTCTTTACAATCAAGAAAATGGAGCAGGAGCTACCTGTAAATTCTTTTCTTTCTATAAGCATGTTGGAATTTACTTAAGTTTTGATGGAGAAATTGATGCAATTTATACTTCCTTACAAAATCTATTTGCCTGGACAAATAAGCTTTCCAACATAGTTTTCTTAACAGATTCTAAAGCAGCTATTCAGGCTATTATTTCAAATGACAGCCCAAAAACCGAAAAGATAAATGAAATTCATAATATGATTAAACATCTTCAAAATTTAAATATACGTATAGTTTTCCAATGGATACCATCTCACTGTGGAATTTCTGGCAATGAGCAAGCAGATATGTTGGCCAAGAAGGATTCCAAAATATCTCAAACAACAAAACAAAATATCCCCTATGAAACAGTTAAAAGATTAATCAAAAACATCTTCACAAAACTATATAACAACTATCTAGTTTCCTCTGAAAAACTTAATTGGAAAGATCTCCAAAACAAACTAAAGACAATTCCAGAACTACCTCGAAAATCTTCAGTAGCAATGTTCAGATTAATTACAGGCCACGATTGTTTGAATGGACATTTATTCAAGGTTGGATTAACAACTTCTCCACAGTGCTGTTTATGTGGTAAAGACGATTTAATGAACATTGATCATCTAACTGTATGTGAAACTCTCCAAAATCAAGATCTAGTCTCCAAATATTAGGAAGCAAGAAGAAAAATTATTTTATTATTAAATTATGAGCATTAAATACGCACACACACACACACATGCACACACACATGCACACACGCGCATACGCACACACACACACACACTTACTTTTGGAAAACAGGTTGGTGAAATGCATGAAATTTAACAGCTTTGTTGTGCTGTGATAATGTTACATTACATTTGTTAACGTCGATTTTAACATCTGTTGGTGAAATCAGGCATTATTGTGATTAATGTATGTATCTTGGCAATGCTTTAAGTCTGGGTATAACGTGACTGGTAATACTACTATTGCTTTTCCATAGGTGAAGAAAACTGATAAAAGCATATTCAAAAAGAAAAGATCTTGGCTGCTCAGTGAATTGAAGTTGGTTGATGGAAAAAATGCATCTGGGGTAAGTTTATCCAGTAAGAAAGTAGAGCCTAGATATAATATACAAGGGCGGTTCAGTAAGTTCCCGTGTTTTAAAATATATGGTGTTGTTAAGGGAAGTTTGTGTTATGTACATGTTGTCAAAACAAATTTGGTGCTGATTCATAGCTTAGTTTAGATTTTACACACATTTCAATAAGTTGTTCAACATGGTTTTACTAAAATGGGAAAAGTGCAGTATTGTTTAGTGACTCGAAAATTTACAAAGAGATAAAAGTGAAATTGGATGTTATTTAGGAGGCCTTTTGCCTTCAGTGACAATAATAGATATTGGTGTGTTGAATTTAAATGTGGTTGAACATCTGTTTTTGACTAGGAAGTGCCTAGGATGCAAATACTTTAGAAAGATCGAAAAACAATGAACTTATCCAGTTGTTTAGTTTAACAATGCCTGTAGTTAGAAGTGGGTAGTTATCACCTTAAATTACCCTTGCCCAATAGCCTTGCATTGCTTGGAAGGCATTTAAAAAAAAACTTAAAAAGTCAATTAAAACCTTCAGGATACTATAATGACAAAAAGATAAAAATACAAAGTACTGTACAAAAGCACTGTTGAACAACCACTTGTTGGCATATCTTTTGGATTAACTCGTTATTTACAGAGAAACAATAGCAATTTAAAACATAAATATAATCTTGTTTATTCCCAGTAACTAAAGTACACAAAACTACCAAGAAAACCCAAGGAAGAAGATCAAATTTGACTCCATTTCCATGATCGATGTTAAGAGCTCAAGTAATTATTTTTATGTTGGCAATATTGAGGCTACAATGAAGGTGGTTTGATTTTTCAGAATGGAATAGAAGTAAATTACTTATGACGTGGATTTATTTTTATTTTTCAATATAATCTCCTTGTAGATTAATGCACTTGATCCAGTGATGTTTAATGCCTTGATCCCATCTCAAAAATGAGATTCCTGCAAAATAATTGTCAACTCCAGCTATCAATTCTTCATTTGTAGCAAATCTTCGTCCACCAAGGAACATTTTTTAGCTTTAGGAGGAGATGGAAGTCTGACAGAAATATATCAGGCAAATAAGGCAGGTGTGGCAACAATTCGTACCTTCAAAGTATAAACTTGGAAGAAGCGTAGGGACAGTGAAGCACAAATTAATACAAAAGTGAATCGAGAAGATATTGACACATTGCTTCACTCACACTGTTTATTCACAGGACATGTTTCAAGAGCTCTTGCTCCTATCATCAGCTGATACTCGAGTCGAGTATCTTGAGTCGAGTATCAGCTGATGATAGGAGCAAGAGCTCTTGAAACATGTCCTGTGAATAAACAGTGTGAGTGAAGCAATGTGTCAATATCTTCTCGATTCACTTTTGTATTAATTCGTACCTTAGTTTGTCTAATTTTGCCATGGCAACAGCATATGTGTGCGGGTGCGCATTGTCTTGATGGAAGATGTCTTTCTTCCTTGCTAAGCCTGGCCTCTTTTGCACTCTGCAGTATTGGTTTGCCCACTGGGGAGATAATCTACAAACAGGATCCCCTTCACATCCCAGAAAACTGGTGCCATGACCTTTCCAGCTGAAAGAATTGTCTTTGCTTTCTTTGGTGGCGGAGAATCAGCATGCTTGCTCTCTTTTGTCTTTGGGGTATAGTAGGTCCAAGTTTCATCTGTGGTCAGAAACCAGTGCAAAAAAATCCTGTTCGTAGCCCCTAAAATGGCCAAGCATTGTTCGGATACTTCCATTCTCATGTGTTTTAGATCCATCATTAAGGGTCACGACACCCATTTTGCAGATAATTTTCATAACTAATTCTTCAGTCAAAATGTGATATACCCTTTGAGGTGACATCTGACAAGGTGAAGCAATTTCACACACTTTCAATCAACAATCCTCCATTATTTTATGCACTTTTGCAATGATTTCTCAGGTAGTGACAGATCTTGGCCAGCCACTGCATGGATCTCATCTGAGCTCTCCCGACCACATTTAAATTCGTTTGTCCACTTGGCAGCACTTGAATATGAGCAGAGTCGTTGTTTATTGAGAAAATCAGCATAAGTGTCCTTTGCTTTCATACTTCTTTACAAAATACTTAATCACTGCTGAATCTCAATTTTTTCCCATCTTTGCAAATCACTACACTGGAACAACAATAGAGCAACGTTACCACTATAGCTGTCTTTCAAGAACACTCACATGACACATGTTTACAGCCAACAGTCCAATGAATATCACATGAACAACTCTTGGAGCTAGCACTAACCTCTTGTGGTGATTTTTAGAACCTATCAAACCACCTTGTACAATTATTGATTAAGATATAAATGGTCTTCAAAGCTCTTGCGGCATTAAATAATTAACTGTGTGAAATTGAGTGAAATTTGGAATTCTAAGCTGCAAAGTAATTTTTGTCTTGTGCCAAAATCGGTGCGACAACGTGGAAAGCTATAACAAACACATACACTGACCATCTGTGGAGACTGTTGATGTGCTTGTAATTATATTGATGGATGAGCAAAATATTTGTTATGTTTTAGGATACCCATGAGTTTGATCTGCATTTTGACAAAGCTTTCAAATGGTTTGCTATAAACCTGCAAGAGAGGCAGAACTTCCTTGTTGTTCTATGGAAGGTAAGTTGTATAATCAGGACAAAGTCCTGAAACTTCATTATCAAGTTATGGAAATGACAAGGTTTAGAGATTCTGGAAGTTTGCTGACAACTTAATATATTTTAAGATGTATGAGGGTAACACTAACATATTTAGAAAATCATACAAAGACCATTATTAAATTTTAGATGAGTCGCGTTTTTTACACATCTGCTTCACTTTCGTACCTATTTTGAGGACATGTTTCGCGTGCGACTCGCACAAGAGCCGTAGATGCAAGCGAAGATTTGCGAAACATGTCCTCAAAATAGGTACGAAAGTGAAGCAGATGTGTAAAAAACGCGACTCATCTAAAATTTAATAATTTTTCGCTTCACTGTGGTGTTCCAATACAGTTGAATCTCGATATACAAAGACCAGTTTTAAACAAAAATAAATCACAAAGTGCTAGGTCAGGTCTCCTAGTGCCTGACCTTTAGGGCTGGCATTGTTGCAGTTAACAGACATTTGTGTACCATTTAGCAATAACATTGTCTGATTTCACCAACAGATGTTAAAATTGACGATAACAAATGTAACATGACAATTGTCACAGTGGTAACAAAGCTGTTAAATTTCTTGCATTTCACCAACCTGTTTTCTGAAAATGTCAACAAACACATGTTAACGCCAAGAGACTTGTAAATATTACAGCTATAGAAGGCTATGAATGAGTCGTATTATTTTCTGAACATATGCAATGCGCTTTTGTCTTCATTTTCATCTGCACACAGCTGAAAAAATGGCAGGGGAACAAAACATAAGAGATGCTGTGGGACAGATTTCTCATCGATGGAGAAAGAATTGTTAATTGAATTGGTGACAAAGAATAATGGGAAAATAAGAGGATGGATACGGTGAATGTAAAAGAGAAAGATGTCATGTGGCAAAAGATTGGAAACGAGTTTAATTCAAATGCATATTCATATTCATTTATTGCATCCGTAAATCATACAACTCATGATGTGAAATTGTCAAATTACTAACTACACAAAAAATAGTAACAAAAAACAAGAATTACAGTAAGTTGTTAAGCATAATAACCAAATTAATAATTAAAATTTACATTCCTTTTATTCCTACCGTTTGTCATTTAAATACTCTTCTACTGAGTAGTAACACTTTTGTAACAAATACTTCTTTGATGTGTTTTTAAACTTTGTGAAGGACTCAATGTTTTTTATTTCAGTTGGCAGTTTATTGTAGATATGAATTCCGTTGAATTTAAAACTGTGCTCATACATTTTCTTTTTATGATAGGTGACATGTAAGTTTGAACTATTTCTCGTGTTATGGTCATGAATATCATTGCTTTTTTGAAATTTATCTAAGTTCGTTTTAACCTGTACTATTATTTTTAAAAGGTAAATGCTTGGTAATGACAATATGCCTAATTTTTTTAACCATTGCTTACAACTATCTGTTCTCTTTAAATTCATCATAATTCTAATTACCCTTTTTTGGATTCTAAATACTTTGATAATGCTACTACTATTTCCCCATACTGTTATACCATAAGAAATTAATGATTGAAAATTTGCAAAATAGGCTATTCTTAATGTATTCAAATTTACACTGTGCTTCAAAATTGATATTTGGAAACAAATGCTACTTAATTTCTTCATTAGACTTTCAATATGTATATTCCAATTTAGACTGTCGTCCATCCAAACTCCTAAAAATTTTGTCTTTCCTGTATATTTAATTTCACTTTCATCCATTATAATTTCAGGTAAATTAACTGCCTTATTGATTTTATTATGAAAACCCAATGCCTGACTCTTATCCTTATTTATAACTAATTTGTTATTTTGAAACCAAGTTGATACTTCTTTCAAATTATTTATTACATTTTCTTTGAGTTCGTCATCATTTTGACCTGATATCAAGAGGCTCGTATCATCTGCAATTAAGGAGCATTTTAAAGAATTTTGTGAATAAAGTGCCAAATCATTAATATGCAAAATAAATAGCAGTGGCCCTAAAACTGAACCCCGCGGAACTCCACAGTTTATGCTAGCAGCTTTTGATTTTATAGTTTTTATTTCCTTTTTAGTTTTATCAACAAACTCTATTTCTATTGTATCACTACTAGAAGCACAAAACAACTTTGTGAGTATTACGTAAATTTAAAACGAAGTGCGAAGAAGAACAAGTGACAAGTGACTTGAACATTTCAAGACCAGAGTTGGATAGTGTATCATCCACATAATTCAGTGAATTATAAAATTGCAAAGTTATTAATACTTGAAGCAAAGGTGAGATTGCATATTCCTTTCAATGCATGTTCTAACATCAGTATTATGTAAATTTAAAATGAGGTGTGAAGGACAGAAGTGACAAGTGACTTGAACGTTTCAAGATGGGAGATGGACAGTGTATTATCCACATAATTCAGTGAATTATAAAATCACAAAATTATTAATACTTGAAGGAAAGGCGAGATCGGTATATTCCTTTCGATGCATGTTCTAACCTCTCTTGAACTTCTGCAGTAACCTTCATATCAACTTGTTTCCCTAGTCTATACCTCTGTAGAAAATTTTCTGATAGCTCCTCAAAATCATTTCCCCTCATAGCCGTACTCTATTACGAATGCCATTTAGATGGTCTTAAATATAGTAAATCAACATCAAAAGCTGTGTTCACACTTGCCATCTTGATTATTTATAATTGTTAAGGACTTAAGAACAGAAATATGGCTTATTAGTTTAACAAGAGATTTAACACGAGTGGTGAAATAGGGTATAAGTCTATCTTCTAATGCTATAGAAGTAATGTGTCTCGTTTTACAATTATTTATCAGCACGGC
This sequence comes from Mantis religiosa, assembly GCA_030765055.1. Classification (NCBI taxonomy): domain Eukaryota; kingdom Metazoa; phylum Arthropoda; class Insecta; order Mantodea; family Mantidae; genus Mantis; species Mantis religiosa. The sequence goes on from CM060957.1 coordinate 507,220, forward strand.
AAATTTATCTGACTTTTCATCAGTAACGGCAGTTGGTAGGCATTACCGAGAGGGATGGCTCAGGTAGTTTTGTCTGTAGCCTGCATTCAGAAGGCCCTGGTTCGATTACTGTGGCCAACCTACCTGACCTATGGGTTTTTTCAGGTGTTTTCCCGGGTCACCAGGCAAATGCTAGCTAACTTAATTACATCCCCCAAATTTCCTGTCCCTTCATTTCATCTCCATTATTTCTCATCATCTCTCATCTGGTGGTCTCTTTAAGGGTAGAACTGTTGTCGGGTGTCTTGGTGTTGCATGACAGGATGATGTGCTCTTAGTAAAACTTTCTCCTCTGTTGGGATGGTCTCCGTCATCAAACCTGGTCTGATGGGACCATTTCCACACCATGGCAAGAGGGATGTCATTTGTATTGGCCTGCCGGGAAGTTTCCAACTGGTAAAGTGTAGGGACCCTGCCTTCTGTACTGTCGTGACTCCTTGGGATGACTGCCCTCTGGTAGAATGGTCTCGAGTCACCAAAACCCGTTCTGGTGGGGCCATGGCAAGAAGGATGCCATGGCCTGCTGGGAAGTTTCCAACTGGTAAAGTGTAGGCACCCTGCCTTCTATATTGTCGTGATTCTTTGGGACGACTGCCCTCTGGTAGGATGGTCTCGAGTCACCAAACCCATTCTGGGGGGGGGGGGGCATGGCAAGAGGGATGCCATTTGTATTGATCTGCCGGGAAGTTTCCAACTGGTAAAGTGTAGGGACCCTGCCTTCTGTACTGTCGTGACTCCTTGGGACAACTGCCCTCTCTCCTCTCGCCTCATCCTTTCTCCTGGGGATGCCCCTTTTGGGGACATAGGTACAATAGATCAAGTTTAGACTACCGTACCGAATCCCCTCCATAGCGTAGTCCAGTACAGTCTTGAGCATTCCTGCACAAGTTCCTTACTGAAAGAACTGAAAGAAAAGAGAATCTCTTTTTGAGGCTTCTTTATCAATAAATCTTCACATTGTTTAGGTGTTAATGATGATTGAAACATTTAACAAATCATAGTCCAGAAATGTTCTAAATTTGGGTTGAAACTGTTAGACGTAGCTACCTTTTTTATGTGTATGTACTCTTCTTGATGATTTTCTGTTTAGTGGAAAGTTGATCATTTGAAAGATTAAACTGTTGAAAATGGCATGCTGGTGTTGTTTTGTTGTTCTTAATATAATTATCGTGTGTGTCTATTTTCTGTAAATACCAAAAGTGAGTTTGTTGTCCATTTTTTTAATCTTGATGTCCAAAAAAAGGGGAGCACCCCATCCTTTTTAGTTTCTAGGGTAAATTTTATAGCTAAATTTTGAATATTCAGAAGTCTAAGGGCATCTTGTATGAGTTTGTTAGGTACTATTGCAAAAGTTTTGTCAACATAACAATACCAAACTTTGAAATAACTTGGAAAAGCTTTTGTGATATGGGATGATAATTTATATCACCCTTATTTGTGAAATAACACCTCCTTTATTTGTGAATCATTACACTTTATTTTAAAACTCAATTGAAAGAACTATTTGTGGTTGGCTTTCAACATTTCATCACTTACATTTAATTTGTTTAAAATACAATACAATTATATACTCTTTATTGTCTTAATCTTCTAGCATTGCAGAAGTTTTTTCTGTCTCATAGCAGTTATATAATTTATTATATGTCATGGACTGCATGTCTCTTTTGTTTTTGTCACTATTTACATATATATTTTATTGAATGACTATTGTAACATTTCTTAAATTGTAATATATAAAATTGACAAACAACTCTTGCTGGAGGCAACAGCTGTGTTTCTGTAGTGGGTAGATATGTAAGTTTGATAGCAGGGTGTTAATGCTTGCAGCAATGTCACAAGCATCTACCAAAACAGAAGCCACAGTTCCTGAACTTACCAGAAGAATGGATGGGAGATACAGGAATACTAGTGGAGAATGAAGTGGCTGTCACACCCGGTGGTGAGTATTTCTAGCCTCCAAATGTAAGACTGCCACTCATATTAATATTCATATTCATTTATTGCATCCGTAAATCATACAACTCATGATGTGGAATTGCCAAATTACTAACTACACCAAAAATAGTAACAAAAAACAAGAATTACAATAAGTTGTTAAGCATAATAACCAAATTAATAATTAAAATTTACATTCCTTTTATTCCTACCGTTTGTCATTTAAATACTCTTCTACTGAGTAGTAACACTTTTGTAACAAATACTTCTTTGATGTGTTTTTAAACTTTGTGAAGGACTCAATGTTTTTTATTTCAGTTGGCAGTTTATTGTAGATATGAATTCCGTTGAATTTAAAACTGTGCTCATACATTTTCTTTTTATGATAGGTGACATGTAAGTTTGAACTATTTCTCGTGTTATGGTCATGAATATCATTGCTTTTTTGAAATTTATCTAAGTTCGTTTTAACCTGTACTATTATTTTTAAAAGGTAAATGCTTGGTAATGACAATATGCCTAATTTTTTGAACCATCTCTTACAACTATCTGTTCTCTTTAAATTCATCATAATTCTAATTACCCTTTTTAGGATTCTAAATACTTTGATAATGCTACTACTATTTCCCCATACTGTTATACCATAAGAAATTAATGATTGAAAATTTGCAAAATAGGCTATTCTTAATGTATTCAAATTTACATTGTGCTTCAAAATTGATATTTGGAAACAAATGCTACCTCCAAACACACATAAAATGCTACTTAATTTCTTCATTAGACTTTCAATATGTATATTCCAATTTAGACTGTCGTCCATCCAAACTCCTAAAAATTTTGTCTTTCCTGTATATTTAATTTCACTTTCATCCATTATAATTTCAGGTAAATTAACTGCCATATTGATTTTATTATGAAAACCCAATGCCTGACTCTTATCCTTATTTATAACTAATTTGTTATTTTGAAACCAAGTTGATACTTCTTTCAAATTATTTATTACATTTTCTTTGAGTTCGTCATCATTTTGACCTGATATCAAGAGGCTCGTATCATCTGCAAATAAGGAACATTTTAAAGAATTTTGTGAATAAAGTGCCAAATCATTAATATACAAAATAAATAGCAGTGGCCCTAAAACTGAACCCTGCGGAACTCCACAGTTTATGCTAGCAGCTGTTATCACAAACTTACTCTGCACCTTCCATTGTACACAAATGCAGTCGATCATGTATTCACTTTACAAGTATCTTAGGACAAACTTATTATGAGTTCAATCAGTGTTCATTAATTGTTCTAACACACACAAAGACTTTCAAAGATATAATCAGAAGTGAAAAAATCAGTGCCATAGCCAGGATATGAACCACAGATCTTACGCTCTACCACCAAGCTACCGTGGCAACATGTGGTATGGCTCCAAATGACTCTTACTTTCAGTTCTGGTTCTACCTTTCAAATATTTCAGGATGTTGAAGATATTGAAACATCCATAAGGTTCTGGTTATATGGTAATAGCAAATGTGCCTCTGATCTGACTGCCTGGTGCCAACCTCCCTTGGTTATACTTGCTGTCACAACAGGAACTTATTGATCAGTTCTGCTTTTTCTCTCAATTACGTACTTAACCCATTGAGCTACCATGGCCGACTTGCCATCACGACATTAAATTCTCCATTTGACTCGTTACAGCAAGTTGGCCATGGTAGCCCAATGGGTTAGAGTGACTGGATGGAAACCAGGAGATCAATGGTTCAAATCCCGGCCATGACATTGAATTTTTCATGTTGACTATCTATCAAATACCTTAGCCTATATACGGCTAGTGTGAAGAAATGATTAATTTCCATCAGTTAACTAAAATGGGCTCAATGTTTTTGTGGAAGGAAGGAGTTAAAATGGCAGATATTCATAAATGTTTAAATGCAATTTGTGGCCAAGAAGCTTGTGCACAGAAGACCAGCTCAAGGAATTTTGTTCTGCTCCATTTGCTGGTAAGCAGGTGATCTCTGTCTTTTGGGACATTTGTGGCATACGGCTAATGGGCTGGCTTCCACAAGTACAATTGTCAACAGCAGTGTATTGTCACTCCCTTACACGACTTAAGTGCAGGATTCAGCAACAGCGAGAGGTAAAGGGTCCAAAGGAGTGCCTTACAGCATCGCTGGGTTTCATTGTTGTGTCACATTCACCATATTCATGGGGTCTCATTCCATCTGATTATGCTCTATTCAACAGCATGAAGAACATGCTGCGTGGGAAAAGGTTCAACATTGAACACTTGCAGGCAGCTGTCCATGATTGGGTGCATAGTACCTCCAAACAGTGGCTCCCTGATGCAATAATGAAGTTGCCAGAAAGGTGGCAGTGATGTATTAACGTCAATAGAGAATATATTGAGAGATCCCATGTACATTGATTCATGTTCATTAATAAATAAGATACAAAAAATTACTATTGTAAATCATTTCAGAATGCCCCTCGTATATTATACAGAAAACTAACTACAAACTAGCTAAATTGCATTACCTAGCTAAATAATTACACTCAACACACATAATAGTCCCTAATTTACTTTAATTAGTTAATTACACTAAGGGCAGCATTGCATTCGGAACACAACATTCGTGTCCTCAGCAGACCCTCATCGAATAATAATTGAAGGCAGGCCTCCTCATTAGTAAAATAAAAGGACAAGTCCATTTTACTGATTTGTCGAGCAATTTCCCAATTTTCAGCAACATACCTACCTACTGAACAAATCTAAAATATTTTAAGAATGCACAGAACAAACAGCCTTCACTTCCAACAGTATAATACTTTTGCTGGACAGAAGTCTACTTTTGTAAAGCAATAAAACCTGAGAGGAAACATGGGCAGTATTTTCCAAAACTGATCTGCACTAATTGCATCCACATGTCTCTGCACCGTGTTGGACAGATGTCTGGAGCATTTTTGCAGAGGTTGGCTACAAATGTTACACATCTTTCTCATGTTGGTTGCAATGCGAGAACTTGCAGTTGTCTGCTTGCACATGCGTACACCTGCACCTTGGAACTTAGAAAATATTCTTGCATCACACAAAAGGAAGTTTCTCCCAACTTTCTGTGCACTGCTGACCCCAACAACGTGTGCTATAGATACACCTAAATTGTTTTATTGATGTCCAAGTTTTGTTGCCTCATAATCATTTAATTGTAGCTGTTCAGTTGAGGGGCTAAGCATTTAACAAATATTTCCTAAACAGTGTATGTAACAAATTGTTGCAGGTTTTGTTGAGCCTGTGGAAGCAGATGATTATCTTGCCCTTACAGAAAGAGAAGAGCAAGATCTTGAGAAGTTGATGTCGCAGTGTGAGTTTGGGATCAGCAATGCTGAGGCTTTCATGGAAAATCTGGCAAAGGATCTTTCAGTCCTGGATGGGGTATGTACAGACTAATGTGGCACAGGTTAAATCATAAAATGTTAGTAAGAGGTAAATATTTAATGCATTAATATAGGCATTGTTCAATAAGTTAACCCTATCGATTAGATAACACAATGAATTTTTATATTCTAGTATTTTATTTATAATTCTAGACATATGTGTATTAAAACATATAAATACATTCAAGAATAAACAAGAAAATATAATAAAAATAAATACGACTCATCTAAAAATTAATAATTATTTCGCTTCACTGTGGTGTTCCAATACAGTTAAATCTCGATAAAAAGAAAATATATAATTTCCTTCCATGGAAGTGTTAAAACAATGCTGTTGTAATAAATTAAATTTAAGAGTGAATAGATTAATGACACTAAACAACACTTTTAAATTTCCCGGAACATGTTTCGAAGGCTGCCTTCCTCCATTGTCAATCGGACATCAACTGCTTCTCTGTGGTATAGCTGGCAATATTTTGTCAGAGGTCTGCTCTGGGGCAGTTCGAGGAACTTGCTTAAGAAATCTTTTTGAGGGATGTTAAAACTGAATACTTTTTTTCTATTTTATGAAATGAAAATTTCTTTCCATGTGGAAACTTCTGTGCTTAAGCAGTTTTGGTTCTGGATTTATGTTGTGGGTTTTTTCCCAAAAATGCATAGCAACTGCTGATTTTTCTAATTGATTGTATTTTATGTTCATAAAGTGTTCCTTTGCTCTTGTTTCTAAATTTCTTTTGGTTTTTGCAATATAAATTTGACTACTCACAACGTTCAATTTGGTATATACCAGATTTTTTGTTAGATGGAATGGCATCTTTATGTTTGAGCATATTAGATTTTTTAAGGAGTAATGGTTGACTGCTGCCAGTTGATTGTTCTGTTTTTTAAATACTTTTTTGAATTTGCCAAAGGCCCATGGGTGGTAAGTAAATTTTTTAAAGGTCATTTTAGTTTCTGTAGCTGAGAGGGTAGTGGTTTCCTTTAGTAGCTTTTTCTTTTTTGCTAAGTTCACTTTTTTGTCTACTAATGATTTGGGGAAGTCATTTTGTTATACTATTTCAATTATTTTGTTGTATTCTGTTTTGTATTCTTCTGCTGTGACCAGTCAGTGTGTTAAACTATTGAAGATTGCCTCTTTGTGGAAACTTGGATTGTAGCCATTAGCTTTTATGTAGTTGTCTGTCTGTGTTGGTTTTCTGTAAATGCCAAAGTTTATTTTGTTTTTATTTCTGATTATTTTTCAATCAAAAAATGGTAGATGCTCATCTTTTTCTATTTCTACAGTGAACTTGATGCTTTATTCTTGGATGTTTAAAAGTTTAAGTGCATCATTAATGTGTTTTTTTGGTACTGTTGCAAAGGTGTCATTTACATATCGCTGTCAGAGATTGAACATCAAGGGATGTAATCATTAAATAAATAATTATCATTAAATGACATCATTAGTAGACAAAAAAGTGAACTTAGCAAAAAAGAAGCTACTAAAGGAAACTACAACCCTCTCAGCTACAGAAACTAAAATGAGCTTCAAAAAATTAATTTACCAACCATGGGTCTTTGAAAAGTTCAAAAAAGTCTTCAAAAAAGAAAACATTCAACTAGCCCCATTCAACCATTACTCCTTAAAAAACCTAAATTCCTATTCTGTGTAAGTGTTTGGCTAAATAATCATGTTCTGTAAGTAATCTAAATTTTGCTACTGCAGCTTTGCGTGGGATTTCTGGAATAATTTCTAGGTTTTTAATTAAAATGTTCCATTTTTATCTTTGCCTGTGTTAGATATTGATTGGTTTTGTTTGTTTTATATTTGTTTTTAATTAGTCTTTTTATAGATGTAAAGGATAAGTTTTTATTTTTGTTCTGAATTAAATTTGTACCTTTTTTTGGCAAGAAAATATGCTCAAACATCGAAAATGCCATTCCATCCAGCAAAAAAATCGGCTATATACCAAATTGAATGCTGTGACTGTCGTCAAATTTATATTGGAAAAACCAAAAGAAATGTAGAAACATGAGCAAAAGAACATTTTAGGAGCATAAAATACAAACAATTAGAAAAATCAGCAGTTGCCACACATTTTTGGGAAGAAAGCCACAATATTAATTGAAAACCAAAACTACTTAAACACAGAACTGGCCACATTGGAAGAAAGTTTTATTTAAAAAAATAGAAACAAAGTAAGGTGCCTAAAATACAAAAATATTGATAAGTCCGCAGTAGCAGCTCATTTCTGGTCTGAGAATCATGAAATTGAAGATAGCACCAAATTACTAAAACATTTACAAAAACATAGTGAACTTGTCATATGGGAGAGAATATACATAGAAAAACTAAAACCAACTAATGAATTTTGAAATCTCACCAGAAGATAACCCCACATTTAAATTCATCACAAAATCAACAGATGGCAGCAGCAACTCCAGAACTACCCACACCACTGGATCAAGCTTTAATCGCATAAGAGCCGATGATGCGAACGATGTTTCGTGAAACATTTCCTCAAATTAGGTACGTAAGTGAAGCTGATGTGTAATAAATACGACTCATCTATAATTTAATAATTATTTCGCTTCACTGTGGTGTTCCAATACAGTTAAATTTTGAAGTAATACAATAATTAAGAACATTTATGAAATGCAAATATACAGAAGAAAAGTAAAATTAAAATACTAAGTAATACAAATAGTGTTACAAAACTATGCCTTTTTAAAGTATTGAACCACCAAATAAAAACAAACCTGTTCCATTGCTTTTAAATATACAAGACAAATGAAGAAGAAACACTGAGATTTAACTGTATTGGAACACCACAGTGAAGCGAAAAATTATTAATTTTTAGATGAGTCGTATTTATTACACATCTGCTTCACTTTCGTATCTATTTTGAGGACATGTTTCGCAAATCATCGTTTGCATCTACGGCTCTTATGCGACTAAAGCTTGATCCAGCGGTGTGGGTAATTCTGGGGTTGCTGCCGTAGATGCAAACGATGATTTGCGAAACATGTCCTCAAAATAGGTACGAAAGTGAAGCAGATGTGTAATAAATACGACTCATCTAAAAATTAATAAGAAACATTGAGTTGAATGAGGTAATGTTGCAGGAAAATGTGCACAGTGTGCTGGCGTCAGAACAGCAGGTGGCTCAGCTGATGGTACAAATAGAGGCAGCAATTGCTGAGGCCATGCAGGTGGAAGCTCGCCTTGATTCCTATGATGAAGTCCTGTGTCATATTAGAGACACAATGGAGAAAATGGAGGAAAAGAATCTGCTCATTGAAGTAGCCAATCGCAACAATCAGAAACTACTCACTGAACTAGAGCAAGTTATTGTAAGTAATTGTAAAGGCCATTAATTCTAAGCTATCTTTGCTTATTTCTGGGTTTTTGATACCCATTTTAATTTGCTTTAGTGTTTTCAAAATTTCGTCCACATATGAAATAGACCATAGATTTAAATGCTCATTGGTAAAGCTGTAAATGTTTAAAGAACAATGCATATAGTTAATTCATTATATTGTTTGGTAATGAGTTCATTGTTTTGTTAAGTCTCAGCTGGACCTGCCACATAAACATCAGATGGCATTGATTGATGCAGATCTGACAAGCGCCCAAGGACTTGAGGATGCTATAGCAGCTGGTAAAGCTTTGTTGGCAGCCATGAATGCTGAAATACATCCTGCTTTGGTGCGCTTGGCTGCTGTTCAGGAGCAGAGGAAGAGATTTGATAAATGGAAAGCAAAATTTTCACAGACAATTTCAAGACATCTGAATAACCTTTTTATACACCTGGTAAGTATCTTTGCATCTTTCACTTTACATTGATGTGTTGCAACAGTTTAAATATACTTTCAGAAAATTATAATTAATTAATATTAGCAACTAAAGCTTTAAATGTATTTGATAATTACATATACTTTTTAACTTGACAGCTTGTTTGTTAGAGTTATGGCCTCTAAGTGATGGATTGTTTCTATTATATTGCCAACTACTGGAATAAAACAGATTTATTGACAGAATAAATTCCAAATTCATTACACAAAGTTTATAATTCCATTATGAAACACCTCTTATTTCATTTACTGATTTGGTACCTGCATGTAGTGTTGCAGTATCGTGTTGGAACCAATTATAAGGTCTTTCTTCTTCCTTCAAGCTATCGAAAAATGGTCCTAAAGTTAGTCTTTAATTAATTGTACCATTACAGAAAATGGGCATTTTTGCTGTTGATTGATATTGATATTGATATTGATATTGATAGTTTATTGATCCAGTTTATCAGATGTACATTGATTTTGGACACGTCATTTCTATACAAATTTAACAATTATGCTAGTACCAAATTCTTACATATATAATTTACAATTCATCTAGGCTGTATATACATTTATTTAACAAATATTGTTTTAATTTACTTTGAAATTTTGGTTTTGAGCTATTCGTCAAAATTTTTATCTCACTAGGTAGTTTATTATACAGTTTGATCCCTCTGATATTAATGTCCTTTTCAGTGACACACCTGTTAATATTATACATGTGATAGTTATCACCATTTCTTGTACTATAGTCGTGAATTTGGTTGTTTCGTACTAATGTAAGTCTATCGGTTATGAATAATATAGTTCTGTATATATACAGAGAATAGACTGTGAACATATTTTTAGTTTTAAATGTTTCTCTGCATGATTCCCTTCCTTTTAGGCTATAAATCAATCTAATACATTTCTTCTGTAGAATTAGTAACATGTCCATGTGACATTTTGCAGCTGTACCCCATATTTCGATCCCGTAGTTAAAGTAAGGATATATACATCCAAAATAAATCATCTGCAGAAGCCTAGTGTCTTTGTAACTTTGAAAATACCTAAGCAAGTATATAGATTTACTAATTTTATTACATATATAATCTATATGTTTACCCCATGTTAACTGTTTATCAACAATTATTCCAAGAAACCTATATGATTTTACTTCTTCAATGGTGGTGGTGTTTATTTGCAATTCTGTATTGGAGGTAGTTTTTCTTGATGTATTGGGCCACATTACTTTAGTTTTTAGCATGTTACATTTTAAATTTACGGATTCAAAGTATTTGATTAGGGTATTAGCAGTGTGATTTAAATTTTTGTTTAGAGCTTCCAATGTCTTGTTCCAGCATATGGCAGTTGTGTCATCTGCGTAAGTTATTATAGCTGTATTTTGTGGACAAATAATATCATTAACATATATAATGAAAAGCAGAGGCCCTAGTACTGTTCCCTGAGGTACTCCATATTTTACTGTTTCTATTTTTGATTGAATTTTGTTTACAATTTTTCCCGTTTTATGATTTACTTCTGTATATTGCTTCCGACCAGTTAGGTAGCTGGAAAACAATTCTAGAGGTAGTCCCCTTATCCCATAATTTCTTAGTTTGTGCAATAAGATGCTATGGTCAACACAGTCAAATGCTTTAGTCAGGTCGAAAAATAGTGAGCTTACCTTATCATTAGATTCTAACTTACTTGTTATTTCATGTATATACTGTATGACTGCAGAGACTGTGGAACAACCTTTTCTAAACCCATGTTGAAAATCTTGTAGTACATTATGTTTATTTAAATACTTAATTAATCTTTCTAATAAAATTCTTTCAAAAAGCTTAGCTATTTCTGATGTTAAGGTGATCGGCCTGTAGTTACTGACATCCTGTTCATCCCCTTTTTTAAATATTGGTTTGACTAATCCTAGTTTCAAAATTTCAGGAAATTGACCAACTTCAATGGAGTAGTTAATCAGGTGTGTTAAAGGTTTTGAAATAGCTGTTTTACATTGTTTTAAAATAACTGGACTAATATCATCCCATCCACTACTTGCTTTTTTAGGTAGTTTGTTTATTATGTTGGTGATTTCGTTTTCTGTTGTTGGTTCAAGGAATATTGATGATTTGATGCCGATGTCATTGTTTGCATATACATTAGGAGACAGTCTATTATGTGAAGCTACGTTTATAAAAAATTCATTAAATTTCTGACATATGATTGTTGGGTCTTGTATTAATTTCCCATCTATGTTTAGGCTTATGTTTTGATGCAGCTTTTTGTTTTCCCTACACTCATTAATTAGGTTCCAAGTTGTTCTGCTAGGGTTATTTGACTGATTTATTTGTTCTCTATAAGTGGCTATCCTTGCATTTAGAAGACTGTTTATATACTCCTGTTTGGCATCTTTGTATTTACTTTTATAATGGTCTGAGAGAGTGCTTTTATATAGGGCATGCATGTTTTTCATTTTTTCTTTGGATTTAACTACTTCAAATGGCAGTTTAACTCTTTTCTTCCTGGCTTTATTTACTCTAACTTTTTTGAGTGGACATGTAGCTTCAAAATGAATCCTAAACTTATTATAAAATTCATTCCATTTATCATTAATATTAGTTTTTTCAAAAACGTTTTCCCAATTTTCAGCAGTTAGGATATTTACAAGATTATTTATATTTTCTTCAGTTACGCTTCTGCGGACCATGATTTCTTCAGTGATTCTATCACAACATGCAATATCAAAGTGTGCCAGCTGAGCATAATGATCAGAAATATGAACATTTACTACATTAGTTGATATTTCTTGTATATTAGATGCTATGTGGTCGATAATAGATGAGCTGTTAGCCGTTACTCTTGTTGGTTCCTTAATTAAATCTCTAATGTTGTATGAATTAAATACTTCTTTTAATGCTATGTAGATGGTATCAGAGAGATCTAAATTTATATTAAAGTCCCCAGCTAAGATAATTTTTGTACATTTTTTAACAAATTTACTTAACATAACTTCCAAATGTGAAATAAAATCTTTGGCAGAACCTGAAGGAGACCTATATATTCCAAAAATTAACACATGTCCCTTATCTGTCCTTACCTTAATCCCTGTTACTTCAAAAACTTTCTCTATACAATAGTTTTCTAAATTAAGTTTGGTGGCACATATGTCATTTTTTGTAAAAATTACAACTCCGCCCCCTTTGTGCATAGATCTGCTGTATCTATTAGCAAGTTTATAGTTGTCAATGTAATAAATTTCATCACTACTGAGCCCATGTTCCGTTATTACACAGATATCTGCATTTGTATCCTTAAATAATACACTCATTGGCAACAGCTTGGAACGGAGATACTGAATATTCAGGTGTAGGATACTGAATATATCACTAAAGTTGCCGTATTGTCCAGTAAATGACGATGACTGAAATCCTTCTGTTGGTATCACTGATTGAGACGGTAAACTAGCATCCACCCCATTCGAAATTAGTTTCCCTTTTTTGCATAGGATATTACCTCATTAAGCAGATTTCCAAACGCAAATGAACCTCTACGATTCAAATGAACTCCATCCCAGCCAAAGTGTCGGTTATTTATCCAAAAGTTACCATCAACAAATGTGCAGTTCTTCACTTTACACAACCAGTTCAGCTCACTGTTAATCCTAGCTATGCGTTTTGCGCTAGTATCATGTCGCCGTAATACACCACTTAAGATTACTTTTGTGCGTGGAATTTCACGTTGGATATATTGTACTATGTCCATACAATCCCCCATTATTTCTTCGGCATAAACACCCCTGGCGATGTTGTTGGTCCCCACGTGTACAACCATGACTTCCGGGTCCAGTTTCTTCAAATCCATCTGTTCGATTTTATGTCGTAGCTCAGCAGCTCGAATCCCAGGAAAGCATTGAACACTATGTCCCTTTTCCTTGCACACATCACCAGCGAATTTAAGCATTGAGTCCCCAACTACTAGAGCACCAATCTTCCTTTCTTTTATTCGTCGTTGTGTGTCACATCGTAGATCATGCGAAGATTTATCCACAGGATCTGGCATTTCCGCAGCATCAGGGTACAAATTTAGGACGTCGTATCTGTTCCTCCCGATGGTGCTACAGTTTCCTTTACTATTCTTCATCACTCTGGGTTCGTTAAGTAGTCTTTTTTGTTTAAAATTCTTCGAAGCCCGTACTTTGGTAAATCCATCTTCTTCTTCTTCTTCACAAGTGTTTAGGTTCCTTTCCGCTATTTCCTTAAACTGAATTAGCTGTTTTTTTAGCTCTTCGTTTTCTGTTCGTAGCTCTATCACTTCACTTTGCACCTTTTTGAAGTCTGCATAAAGCATATCAATGATGTGTTGGAGTGACGCTATCCTTTCGCGATCCTGGCGTTCCTCTGTTTTCCCGCGCAGAGATGGAGCTGCATTTCGGGTTTCTTCATATTTCCGGGTTTTTATGTATGATATTGCCTTACTTTCATCACCACATGATCTACACTCACTTATTGGATTACTAACACAGTTATTTAGTACATTCGCGTAAGTATTACCGTCGAAATCAAGCATTTTTTGCATGCTTCTTGTAACACGATCACTACTGGCCGCCATCTTGAAACTGATACATCAACTGTTCTATCGAGAGACCCAAAAGCATCCAAACTGGCTTTGAAGTGTCTCAGCTTCCGCACTGTTGGTACTCGTTGCCATCTGCTGCTATCATAGAAAGGCATGGATGAAACCATGCAACATTTTTAAAACTACTTTTAAAAGTTATATGTGTTTGGAGGAATTTAGTAACAGTGATGTCAAAGTGTTACAAGTGTTTTGAGATTACTTTTAAAAGGTTTACTTATCCATGTTATTAAAGGAGATTCTGAAACATTGTCCATACATATTAGGCACCTCTTTAGGTAACTATCCATCACTTGCTATAGTTCATGTTGTGAAATGCTGGCATTTTCCTGGCAGATGTTTTGTTTTGATTCTTTGAGTTTGTCTTGTACACTTTAAGTTACCTCGGAGATAGAAATTGCAGGAGATAAGGTTGTGTCCTGAAACACATTTTCAATTATTCTCGTTGAAAGATTGACTGTATTAGCTGTTGAAAAAGGGCAAAAACCAACTACAGATAGTCTTTTCAGAACAGATACCCTTTATAAAACACAAAGTGTTTACTTTTTGTGCCAAACATAGTTTTTTCCCATTTTCTTTTTCTTGGAAGTGATAAAAGGAGTAGTTTTCCAGTTTTTGTGTTTTTCCTTGCAAATAGAGTACATTTTGTAAAGAAACATCAGTAAACTCAGACATTTAATTAATAATGTCCAGAAAACATTAGGAACACATTCTATAGAAAAGTTCTTTCACTACTTTTCAAAACTTTCCTTTTGGGATGTTTTATACTGTGACTTTGTGGGTTCGTGAAATGATAAAACGAGGTTACAAAACACAAAAACTACACTTTATTTTCTTAGCAAATACATTCGTCGCCATTACAGTTTGCTAGCTAACCTTAAACTGTTTATTTTCTCTAACAACTACGCTCAACTGTCTCACTTCCGGTAACGATCGGCCATCATTTTTCATCGGCTTCGTGAGCCTACCACCAGGGTGACCTGCTCCCTCCTCAAGGCTCGTCGTCCCGAACAGCATCTTCGTAGCGGGCCAGGCGATCCAGGTGTACCACCAACATCTTTCCTCGGGGCACCTTCTGGATGCGGTAGACCACGCCGTTAATCCTCCTCATCACACGGTACGGTCCTTGCCATGGCTGCTGAAGCTTCGGGCAGCGTCCCTTGGTCCGGGTCGGGAGGTACAACCAGACCAGGTCACCTTGCTGGAACCCTTGGCTGTTGGCTTGCCTGTCGTATCGGGTTTTCATGAGGTCGCTCGCCTTCTGGATGTTCTGGCGAGCGATCTCTCAGCATTTGCTCGGAGTCTCAGCCAGTAGTAGCGCTGCCAAAGTTTGTCGATCGTTCGGTTCGCTCCCAGGTGTCCTCCCGAAGTACCGGCATGCACTTCCTCCAAGACTTCCGGGACCTTACTCCGGGGAAGTACCAACTGTTCTCTCTGCATCTTCCCATCGGGTGACTCCCATACCCGGAACAGCACGCCCTCTCTGGTCTTCAACGAGTCCCATTGGGCCCAGTACGACTTATAGGTGGCGCTCCTCGGTGCGATGTCCTCCCAGGTTGGTCTCGTCCCTGCCTCCACTTCCCTCAAGAGTGGCCCCAAGTGTGCGTCTGCCAGCTGCTCCCTCCTCAGGCCTGCGCTATCCCAGCCATCCGCAGGCACTGCCGTGACTACTCGGACTGCTGCGGCACGCTCCTTCTCCTCCACTCTAGTGCACTGGCCGCACTCTTCTGGACAGGGTCTTCGGGACATAGCGTCAGCATTACTGTGGCTCTTCCCTCTACGATGTTCCGAGGTGAAGTCGTACTCCTGCAGCCTCTGGACCCAACGTGCTGTCTGGCCTTCCAGGTTCTTAAAGCTCAATAGCCAGGTTAGGGCGGAATGGTCAGTCCTCAGGTGGAATGGCTGACCGTACAGGTACTTGTGGAAGTGCTCCAAGGTCTTTACTACCGCCAATAATTCTCGTCGGGTGACGCAGTAGTTCTTCTCTGCCTTGGATAGCGTCTTGCTGTAATAGGCTATCACCCACTCATGGTCGTCCTGGATCTGCGATAGGACACCTCCAATGCAATGGTCGCTGGCGTCGGTGTCCACAATGAAGGCGCCACCCGGTTGTGGAAATCCCAAAATTGGAGCGCTGCACAGGGTCACCTTTAGGTGCTGGAAGGCGTTTTCTGCGTCCTCCGTCCACACATAAGGCCGGTGTTCCTCTGTCAGGTGGGTGAGGGGTTTTGCGATGTTGGAGAACCCCTTTATGAAGCGCCGGTAATAACTGCACAGCCCTAGGAAACTGTGCAATTCTTTCTTATCCTTTGGGCGAGGCCAATCTCTCACAGCCTGTGTCTTCTCCGGGTCTGTGGCCACTCCGGTTGCTGAGACTATGTGGCCTAAGTAGTTCACTTCCTTGCGGAAGAGCTGGCACTTCTTCGCGTTCAGCTTCAAGTTGGTCGCCTGCAGTCTCTGTATCACCTTACTCAGATTCTTGAGGTGATCTTTAAAAGTCTTCCCGACGATGATGATGTCGTCCAGGTATAGCAGGCAGGCGTCGTAAGTAAGGCCTCTCATTACTGACTCCATGAGGCGTTGGAAGGTAGCTGGTGCGTTACAGAGGCCAAAGGTCATAACTGTGAACTGCCAGAGCCCTTGGCCTGTCGAGAATACGGTCTTCTCTTTATCTCTCAGATCTAGAGCTACCTGCCAGTAGCCCGACTTCAGGTCCAGGGTCGAGAACCACTGCGCACCAGCTAGCGTGTCCATGGTGTCGTCAATCCGGGGTAAGGGGAAGCAGTCCTTCCGGGTGACAGCATTCAGCTTCCTGTAGTCCATGCAGAAGCGTAGCTCGCCGTTCTTCTTCGTCACCAAGACTACAGGGGAACACCAAGGGCTGTCAGACTATTCAATCACCCCCCTGGTTCTCATGTCCTCCAGCATGTCTCGTACCGCCCCTTGCTTCGCCAGCGGAACGCGTCTAGGTGGTTGCCGAATAGGCCGGGCGTCTCCAGTGTCGATGCGGTGAAGCACTTTGTCCGTGCGGCCGTAGTCACTATCGCCTTGGCTGAAGACGCGCTCGTATCGCCTCAGTAGTTGTCGAAATTTCTCCAGCTGTTCTGCGGTCAGGTGGTCGGCCGCCCTCTCCAGTAAGCCTTCTAGCCGGGGCCCCAGGTGTTGCGTCGGCACCGGCTCCTGCGTCTTGTCGATTGCTGTTACGCTTACCACGGGCTCGCACGTTCCCAACGCTGTCCCGGCCTGGACATCGTGATCGGCGTCCGTTGGATTTAGCAGTCTCACCGGCACCTCCTCTCGGCACGGCAGCAATGCCCTGGCTACACACAGTCCGTGTACAGGCGACTTCTGGTCCAGCATCATGTTGCTGGTTCTCTGGCCTTCCAGTCGCGCCGTCACCACCACCTCGCTCCTCGCGGGGACAACCACGTCTTCGTCCAAGACGACCCTGCAAATTCCAAGGCGCTCTTCGGGTTGACGGAGTATAACCTCATCTCCGTTAAGCCGCAGGACCTTCTTGCCGACGTCGACCGTCGCCTCGTGGCTCCTGAGGGCATAAGTCCCAGGATCACCTCCTCAGCCACCTTCGCGACGAACACCCACAGACGCACGGCACTCCGTCCCAAATTCAGCTCCAGCAGGGCCTCCTCCTGCACAGGCATGGTGTCGCCCGATGCCATCACATGCTCGTATGGTCGGCTCGGTTTCCTCGTCGGCAAACCCTTCGCCACGTCAGGTCTGATGATGGTCACGGCCGCCCCGGTGTCCACCAGCACGCGGCACGGCTTTCCTCTTACCCAACCGTCCGCGATGAGGTTGTCATCCATCCGCCGGCTGACGGCGCGGATTGTCACTCTAGGGGATGGTGGTAATGGCTCCGACGTGCCCCTCTCCACGCCGGGCCTTACTCGTTTTCCGGCTGCTCTTCCTGGTGTGGGCAGTCTCTCCGCAGGTGTCCGGGCTGTCCACACCCCCAACACAGGCCACTAGGTGTTCGCCGGCGTCCCTCAGCTGGTCTTCTGTGTCCGGCGTAGCGGACACTCCTCGTTCTCGACGTCGGGATAGATGCTACCTTGGCCGCCTCCATCCTTAATGCCGCTGTCAGCGCCTCGTGGATGTTTTTATTATCGCCGAGCATTAGGCGCTGACGAATCTCCGTGTCCCGTACCCCGTCGACAAAATTGTAGGCGGCTTCCCGGGATACGAACTCCAGTGGCAGGTCAACCAAGGCCTTGCTAGCCAGCTGCTCGATCGCTATGGCGAACTCCTGCAGCGTCTCCCCCGGCTGCTGCGACCTTGCCTTTAGCTGGCTGCGGTATGCTGCGGCTAAGCGGTGGTTCCCGAAACGATTCTCCAGGGCCTCCCAGATATCCGTGGGCGCCGCCGTCGTCTGCACCATGTTTAGGATTTCCGCGGCCCGTCCCCGGAGGCTGGCTATTAACTGTGTGGCCTCCTCCTCCGGTGACCATCTGTTGTGCTTGGCCACTGTGTCGAACTGGCGGCGGAAGACTTCGAATGTTGACGCGCGCGGATGTTGTGTCGCGTCCCAGTGCGTCAGCCTTCAAATCCTTCAGTCTCCTGCCGACGACGTCCTCCACCATGGCGTTCAGGGACTTGACGCTGCTGTCGGCCTTTCCCTCCAGGTTGTTTACGCGGTTCGCGAGGTCTTCGACGTCTTCAACCATGGCGTTCAGGGACTTGGCGTTATTGTCGGCCTTTTCCTCTAGGTCATTGAAGCGGTTCGCCAGGTCCTCGATGCGCTCGTCCACTTGGCCCATCCGCTTGCCCAGCTCCGTCACGTCATCCCTCACGCCGGCCAACTGTTCCTCAAATTTGGCGGCGAGGACCTCGTTCGCCTCCTTCATTTCCGTGGCCAGACTGTCGTTCGCTGCCTTCATTTCTGTGGTCAATTCGGTTTTTATTTCTTTCAACTCTGCGGCCAGGTTGTTATTTGCCGCTTCTGTTTTTGTTGTTAACTCGTTCATCTTCGCGGCTAAGTTGTTATTTGCCGCGTCCGACTTCGCTGTTCATATTCTGCAAAAGCATTTCCAATGCCGATTCCATGGCCATATTCTTCGGTGATGTAGTTATCCCACTCCTGACACCAGTTGTGACTTTGTGGGTTCGTGAAATGATAAAACGAGGTTACGAAACACAAAAACTACATTATTTTAGTTAATTGATGGAAATTAATCATTTCTCCACACTAGCCGTATATAGGCTAAGATATTTTGATGGATAGAGTCAACATGAAAAATTCAATGCCATGGCCAGGATTTGAACCACGGATCTACTGGTTTCCGTCCAGTCGCTCTTAACCTTTGAGCTACCATGGCCAACATGCCTTCCTGACATTAAATTCTCCAGTTGACTCATATATTTCCCCGGTAGACCACTGGGGGCTCTCGCATCCGAGATACACCGTTCGTGGCGACTTACTATTGTAAGTACTTAAGTCCCAGGCTTTTTAACTCTTATTATTTTAGTTAATTGATGGAAATTAATCATTTCTCCACACTAGCCGTATATAGGCTAAGATATTTTGATGGATAGAGTCAACATGAAAAATTCAATGCCATGGCCGGGATTTGAACCACGGATCTACTGGTTTCCGTCCAGTCGCTCTTAACCTTTGAGCTACCATGGCCAACGTGCCTTCCTGACATTAAATTCTCCAGTTGACTCATATATTTCCCCGGTAGACCTCTAGGGGCTCTCGCATCCAAGATACACCGTTCGTGGCGACTTACTATTGTAAGTACTTAAGTCCCAGGCTTCATCATTTAACTCTTATTATTTTAGTTAATTGATGGAAATTAATCATTTCTCCACACTAGCCATATATAGGCTAAGATATTTTGCTGAATAGAGTCAACATGAAAAATTCAATGACGGACGGAAACCAGTAGATCCGTGGTTCAAATCCCGGCCATGGCATTGAATTTTTCATGTTGACTCTATCCATCAAAATATCTTAGCCTATATACGGCTAGTGTGGAGAAATGATTAATTTCCATCAATTAACTAAAATAATAAGAGTTAAATGATGAAGCCTGGGACTTAAGTACTTACAATAGTAAGTCGCCACGAACGGTGTATCTCGGATGCGAGAGCCCCTAGTGGTCTACCGGGGAAATATATGAGTCAACTGGAGAATTTAATGTCAGGAAGGCACGTTGGCCATGGTAGCTCAAAGGTTAAGAGCGACTGGATGGAAACCAGTAGATCCGTGGTTCAAATCCCGGCCATGGCATTGAATTTTTCATGTTGACTCTATCCATCAAAATATCTTAGCCTATATACAGCTAGTGTGGAGAAATGATTAATTTCCATCAATTAACTAAAATAATAAGAGTTAAATGATGAAGCCTGGGACTTAAGTACTTACAATAGTAAGTCGCCACGAACGGTGTATCTCGGATGCGAGAGCCCCTAGTGGTCTACCGGGGATATATAGGAGTCAACTGGAGAATTTAATGTCAGGAAGGCACGTTGGCCATGGTAGCTCAAAGGTTAAGAGCGACTGGACGGAAACCAGTAGATTCCGTGGTTCAAATCCCGGCCATGGCAAATACATTCGTCGCCATTACAGTTTGCTAGCTAACCTTAAACTGTTTATTAAATTTTAGATGAGTCGCATTTTTTAACACATCTGCTTCACTTTCGTACCTATTTTGAGGACATGTTTCGCAAATCTTCGCTTGCTTCTACGGCTCTTGTGCGACTGACGTTAGATCCAGCGGTGTGGGTAATTCTGGGGTTGTTGCTGCCATCTGTTGATTTAGTGATGAACTGAAATGTGGGATTCTCTTCTAGCGGGATTTCAAAGTTCATTAGTTGATTTCTATGTTTTTCCATGTATATCCTCTCCCATATGACGAGTTCACTATGTTTTTGTACGTATTTTAGTAGTTCTGTGCTATCTTCAATTTCATGATTTTCAGACCAGAAATGAGCTGCTATTGCGGACTTATCAATATTTTTGTATCTTAAGTGCCTGAAGTGTTCTTTCTTTCTAGTGCCTATGTTCCTTTTTGTCCTTCCTATGTAAATTTTTTCACAGTCTTTACACTTAATTTTGTAAATGCCTGACTTTTCCTCTGGTTTTATCTTATCAGTATTATTACTGTGAAGTAGGTTTTTAATGTTGTAATTGTTTTTTGGTGCCAATGTTATATTGTATTTCTTGAATATTTTTTGGAACTTTTTTGTGGCCCAGGGGTTTCTCTAACAACTACGCTCAACTGTCTCACTTCCGGTAACGATCGGCCATCATTTTTCATCGGCTTCGCGAGCCTACCACCAGGGTGACACTATATACATTTTGGTTACTCATTATATGAGGTGCGTTCAAGTTATAACACCTATTTTTTTTCTCACAAAGTAATCGCAAGAAAAATGTGAAACTTGTGTCACTTCTCAACGTAATCTCCCTCTAGCCATATATATTTCTCACAACATCGATGCCATGATTCCATGGCTGCTGCTAACACTTCTTTAGGAGTGTGTTTTGACCACTGGAAAATAGCTGAGGTAATAGCGGCACAATTAGTGAATCTGCGACCACAGAGAATGTCTTTCATTGTGGGAAACAGCCAAAAGTTGCTAGGAGCCAGATCAGGTGAGTAGGGAGCATGAGCAATCGCTTCAAAGTTGTTGTCTTGAAGAAACTCCTGCATTGCGTTTCTTGCAATGAAAACGTCGCCATTTTAAGTATCAAAAACAGTCCTAACTCTCGTCGCTGCCATTAGAGTTCTATGTACTGTACAGTGCTGTCATCTCTGTCATGCATTTACAAAGAGTCCACGTGTATTTTAGAAAACCCAGAAGTTCCTATCTGGTCCCAGTCCTGAAAAAAAAAAAAAAAATAGGAGGTGTTATAACTTGAATGCACCTTGTATTAATCTTAACCACTGTTAATGACACTGTAATAAACAAGCAAGCACCGCTAAATGCAACAAGACAGACCAAATTATTTTAGTAATAGAAAATTGTGCATAAGCATCTCTCCAGTTGTTAGTTCTTAATTCTTACACATATAGTTCATAAATGCATTGAGCTAAAGTGTATTATCCTAACAATGCTTTCTAACAAAATAAACTCTTCAGTAATATAAAACAAAACTCAGTTCCCTAGTGTGACATGAAACTATGCACACAGCTTGCCATGTTTACATCAGGTTCCCTTCTAAAGCTAGCAGAAGTATAGTTCCTGAGAAATTTATATTTAAGCAAGATAATTAAACTTTATTGCAAAATTTAACTTGCAGTTAAAGTAAAAACATTGGATCTTTTGACAGCATTATGCACTAACAGGTTAGTTAAATGTTGACACAGTTAAATATATCTTAAACAGACAGTATGTAAGGGTAGCACAAGTAGTTGTAATAAGTCAATAATGAGTAGTGAAAGGCTAGTTCCTAGTCAACACTCATGTGATAAGTTCATCCAATGTAGGCAGTTGACTAGGAACTGAGTAATTAACAAAATTGTCACACAATATTTATTATAATTGTATTGCAGCTACATCAAAAAATGTTTGGTTTTAAAGGGTAATGATGCTGGTGAGACATTGAGTTTCCATGCAAAAGACTTGACACTGCCCAAGCATAATTCGATCCACCGAGAGCTGGAAGTGTACACAGAGCTCATGCACTGGTGCAAAGCAATGGATCGTAAAGCTTATACTGCCCTTCAGAAGGTGTACACAAGTTCTCTTAGCAAACTCTATGAAAGAGACATCAAGCAATTCTTTGAAGAAGCCAAGCAGCAGATTTCAGGCATCAGAGAAAAAAAAGGTACAAGTTGTTATATAGATTAAAGAGAAAGAGGAGTACCATTGTTGCTAAAATTTGGCAAATGAGTCAACCTTGTATACACTTTTCTCCATGTACAAGTTTTTTATGAAGACTAGTTTATGGGAACTTCTTCCCTATTCTGAGTTCTGTGGTCGACTGAGGGTGCAACTGGTGTTTGCCTTTGGCTTGGTGTTGTGCTGCCATCTGATAATCTGGTAAGTCTGATGTCATTCACGGTGGGAATTTCAAAATTTATCAGGAGGTTCTGTTTCTTAGAAATGAATATGTTTTCCCAAATCTGCAGTTCTAGAGGTTTCTTTGCCTGTTTGATCAATTCTATTTCTTACTTGATGCTGTGATTCTCAGACTAAAAGTGATGTGCTGTGACAGACTTATACATGTGTCTGAATTTAACACTTCTGAAGTGTTCTTTCATTCTTGTTTCTAGATTTCTTTTTGTCTTCCCAATGTATATCTTGTTGCAATCCTGGCAGCTCATTTGGTAAATGCCTGATAATTGAATTTTTGGTGTACTATTTTTTAGAGGATGGTTTAGTAAGTTGCGGATGTTGTGTTTGTTCTGAAGGGCTAATTTTATGTTGAAGTTCTTAAACATCTTTTCAAATTTTTTGAAGTATTTTGGATGAAAGCTAAATTTACCATATCTGATATTTGGGTTTCCTAGCTTTGTTAACGTAATAATTTCCTGTACATTTTTGTTTGTTTTTTGTCTGTAGATCAAATTGTTCATGAAATTTGTGTTGTAGTTGTTGAGTTTGCAACCTGGCGTATGTTTGTATATTCCTGTTCATATTTGTTTTTGTTAGCACTATGTTGATTAATCTGGAAGATTGCATATTGATGTTGTGATGGGTTATGTTTAACGTAATTGTCAATATGTATTGCTTTTCTGTATATTCTAAATTCTAATCCTGTTTATGTTCTTATGATTTTCAAATCTAATATGTTGTTATACAAAATTATTTGTGGTTGGTTTATTGACACTCGTCACTTACTTTTTCATATATTTATGAGAGACTAGTTTCAAAGGCCCTGGCCTCCATTTTCAATCTCTTCCCTACTGGCAACTGTTGTTATCTGCTCTCTGGTGGTGGAACTATGAACTTTTTTGTCAAATTATCTGCTGGCGGGATTTCAAAGTTCATTACACGATCCTTATTTTTCCAGATGAATATGTTCTCCCATGTTGTCAATCTATTTTGGTTTATCACTCCTTTTAATAATTTTGGATTTGGATCAATGTCATGGTTTTCATTCCAAAAATGAAATGCTACTGCTGACTTGTCTTCTTGTTTCAATCTGATGTTTCTAAAGTGTTCTTTGACTCTGGTTTTTAAATTTCTTTTTGTTTGACCTATGTAGCATTTTTCACAATTCTTGCAATTTATTTGGTATATTCCAGATTTGTTACCTGAAGGAATTTCATCTTTTGTTTTTGAATTTAGTAATTTTAAAATTGAGTATCTATTAGTAGGTGCCAAGATGATATTTTGTTCCTTGAATATCTTTTTAAATTTATTAAATGTTTTTGGATGATATGTGAATGAACTGAATATGCAGTTGCTTTCTTTTTCTTTAATAAATGTGGTTGTTTCCTTAATGGTTTTCTTTAGTTTAGATTTTCTAATTTTCTTCAACACCAAGAATAAATTAAAAAGAATAAATTAAAAAATTTATGCCAGAAAGCAGGCACTTTTAAAAAGATAAATCAAAAAGACAAACATAACCTAAAAGATCATCTAAACAATGTGGTAAACCTATCAAACCAAAATTTTACAAAAACAGAACTGAATATGCTGAATCTAGGTTTAAAGACATGTGTAGATTATTCCAACCAAATTGAAGATTACATTGCTGACATCCAAATTGCTACACAAACACTTAATGAAGAAAGTAAAAACACAGTAAAAAACAAATGCTCCAAAATAGTAGAAGAGATTAACAATGAAAAGAAAAAGAATTTTAGTAACCAAATCATAAAAGCTCTTAAAAAGAAACTGGTTATTTATACTAAAGCAGACAAGGGAAATAAACTAGTAATTCTGGAAAAAGAAGAATACACAAAGAGGATGGAAGATTTGTTAGAAGACAGTAATTACCAAAAAGTAGAAACTAATCCATTAAAGTACTGCATTGAAACCACAAATAAAACGCTAAAAGAGAGCAAAATAATCAACAAAAAAGAATTGCACAAAATTAAAGTAGATAATCCAACATTACCAAGAGTATATGGGCTGCCAAAAATTCATAAAACAGGGAAAGGCATGAGACCTATTACTAGTAGCATAAATGCCCCCACATATAATTTGGCCAAATGGTTACTAAGTAAATTTAATAGTTTTCCAAAATTTGAAAGTGCAAATTTAAGAAACTCTTTAGATTTAGTAGAAAAAATCAAAGATATAAATTTGGACAAAAATGACAGACTGGTTTCATTTGATGTCACATCTTTATTTCCAAGCATACCAACAGAAAAATTGCAGACTGTGTTAAAAAAATGGCTAGCTACAATTGATATGGAAGCAATAGAAGCAGAAGAATATATTTCTCTAACAAAAATATGCATTGAACAAAACTTCTTTAGCTTTAATGGAAAACACTACAAGCAGAAATCAGGACTATCAATGGGCAATCCACTTTCACCTTTTTTGGCTAACTTATTTATGAGTGCATTTGAAACACAAATTAAAAAGTCCTTCCCATTGATCTTCAAGATTTGGTATAGATATGTTGACGACATCTTTGCAATTGTACCAAGTAAACATTTAGATGATGCATTAAAATTACTCAATCTGCAAGAAAGGACTATCAAATTCACAATAGAAAAGGAAATCAATGGACAACTACCTTTCTTGGATCTAAATATCATCAGGAATGATACAAAAATAAAATTTGGAATTTACAGGAAGCCAACACATTCAGAAAATTATATAAAAAATAATAGCCACAACCCAATTACACATAAACATGCAATAATAAACAGCCTTACACACAGACTAGTCAACATACCCATGGAAAAAGAAGAATATTTCAAGGAACAAAAAGCAATAATACACATAGCAGAAGAAAACGGATACAACAAAAGTTTGGTGTTGAAGAAAATTAGAAAATCTAAACTAAAGAAAACCATTAAGGAAACAACCACATTTATTAAAGAAAAAGAAAGCAACTGCATATTCAGTTCATTCACATATCATCCAAAAACATTTAATAAATTTAAAAAGATATTCAAGGAACAAAATATCATCTTGGCACCTACTAATAGATACTCAATTTTAAAATTACTAAATTCAAAAACAAAAGATGAAATTCCTTCAGGTAACAAATCTGGAATATACCAAATAAATTGCAAGAATTGTGAAAAATGCTACATAGGTCAAACAAAAAGAAATTTAAAAACCAGAGTCAAAGAACACTTTAGAAACATCAGATTGAAACAAGAAGACAAGTCAGCAGTAGCATTTCATTTTTGGAATGAAAACCATGACATTGATCCAAATCCAAAATTATTAAAAGGAGTGATAAACCAAAATAGATTGACAACATGGGAGAACATATTCATCTGGAAAAATAAGGATCGTGTAATGAACTTTGAAATCCCGCCAGCAGATAATTTGACAAAAAAGTTCATAGTTCCACCACCAGAGAGCAGATAACAACAGTTGCCAGTTGGGAAGAGATTGAAAATGGAGGCCAGGGCCTTTGAAACTAGTCTCTCATAAATATATGAAAAAGTAAGTGACGAGTGTCAATAAACCAACCACAAATAATTTTATATTAATTTTGACGTCACTGTTACTAAATTCCTCCAAACACACATCATGTTGTTATACGTTTTCTTTTAGTTTTAATTTATTCCAAAATTGCTTGTTCCATTTAATGCCTTCAGTTTAGTTTCAATTCAGTGTATTCAATATAGAATAAAAAGAAATATTTTAAACAGCGGAGTGCCATTGTTATTCAAATTAGGCAAATAAGTCAACCTTGTATGCACTATTCTCCACTTATGAGTATTTTATGAAGACTAGTTTCTGGGAAGTTCTTTTCTTCCCTTTTTCTGTGGTCAACTGATGGTGCAACTGTTGTCTGCCTCCGGCAGGAAAACACTGTTGTGAAAACTGGAGAGTTAATGGTATCCTACAATATCAAATCTCTGTTCACAAGCATTCCAGCTTCGTGTTACTACAAGTACTAGATAGAAACAATTTAACAATCAATTGTGTCAATCCCAAGTACAGAAATTTAAAACTAGAAGAGTTGTGTAGCAAAATTGTAAAACTGTTAATTAGTGATCATTATGGACAACAAAAGAAACAAAAACCTAAAGGAAATTATTTTATTTAAAAAAAAAAAAAAAACTAGAAAATCCAAACAACCGATATCAATGTCAAATTTACCTTTCATCCAAAATACTTAAAGAAATTTGAAAAGATGTTTAAGAACTTCAACATAAAATTAGCCCTTCAGAACAAATACTACATCCGCAACTTACTAAACCATCCTCTAAAAAATGGCACATCAAAAACTCAATTATCAGGCATTTACCAAATGAGCTGCCAGGATTGTGACAAGATATACATTAGGAGGACAAAAAGAAATCTAGAAACAATGTAAATTCAAACACATGGACAAGTCTGCCACAGCACATTACTTTTGGTCTGAGAATCACAACATCAAGCAAGAAATAGAATTGATCAAACAGGCAAAGAAACCTGTAGAACTGCAGATTTGGGATAACATATTCATTTCTAAGAAACAGAATCTCCTGATAAATTTTGAAATTCTCACCATGAATGACATCAGACTTACCAGATTATCAGGTGGCAGCACAACACCAAGCCAAAGGCAAACCCCGGTTACACCATCAGTTGACCACAGAACTGAGGATAGGGAAGAAGTTCTCAGAAGTTGAGAAAAGTGTATACCAGGTTGACTCATTTGCCTAATTTTAATAACAATGTATTCAACATATGATTTCCAATACAAAAATAATTACATAATCAATAAAGGTAAATAATGCAGAGGTTACCCTTTTGCCCAGCTGCAGCCAAAGCCACAGAGGAGTGCAGGATGGGGCTGGCCAACTCTTCCGATTGTAAGGGGCTACTTGGAGATGCTATCTTTCCATCAGAATAACTACTTAATTGGCATTGTACAACTAGCAATAAATGGAGCATTGAGTACTAGTTTGACTCAAAATTATATTAATGTATAATAATTTTAAATAAGATGTACAATTTGTACCACTGCAACAATTGCCCTCTTTATTCTATTAAGATGGCTTCTCTTTCCCCAAAATGTTATATCAAATGATAAAAGTACAAAGTAGGCAATGTGTTCCTTGTTGCTATGTCTAATAGAATTACACCTCAGTAGTTATCACAGCCTTTTTAAAATATTTTGCAGATTGGTGCTTTGAGCTGTGTATTTGGATATAGATTTCAGTTATTTGTTTTCAGGAAAAGGAAGTGGCTCCAATCAAGACATTGCAGGCAAACTGAAACAACAGGCACAAAACTTTGGACCAGCTAAGTCTCTATCACCATCAGGTTTACTTGGGGTGGAGCGTGACCAGTGGGGTACTGACATAGATGCTGCAGAACGGCAGCGCTTCGATGAAGTATTAGAATGTGCTCTTGCTGAATTGGAGCCAGTCTGTTTGGCCGAGCAGAACTTCTGTGTTAGCTTCTTCCAACTTGATGTGCTCAGTCCAACAACAAAGGTACCACAGTCATTTGAATTGTAACATTATTAAATACAGACTTTACACTGCAGGTTGCCATATTGTGACATTAGCTTCTAACTCGTGACATAGGCTAGACATTGATGTTTTGCTTTGTCAGTGTGCTGCCATTCAATTCCTTGTTAAGAAGGAAAAATCTTCAACTGAAATTCTCCCCTGATTTGAACGTGCCTGAGGAGATATGTGCAATGTTAAAAGATGGCTGAAACCCTTCGAATTGCCTCTACGAATCACAAAAGGAAGACTGAAAAAACTATTTGTAGTTGGTTTTTTTATATTTTGTCACTTTTTTATGTTACTTAAGGAATAGTTCCAGAAGCCGTTGCCTCCATTTTCAACCTCTATCCAACTATCGTCTGTTGTCAACTGCTTTCTTCTCACTGGCGGTGGAACTATGAACTTCTTTGTCAAATAATCTACTGGTGAAATTTCAAAGTTCATTACTCGGTCCTTATTTTTCCATATGAATATGTTCTCCCATGTTGTCAGTTTGTTTTGGTTTATCACACCTTTTAGTAATTTTGGATTTGGTTTTTGTTCTAAAAATGAAATGCTACTGCTGACTTATCTTTTTGTTTCAGTTTGATATTTCTAAAGTGCACTTTGACCCTGTTTTAGGTTTATTTTAATTCGACCTATGTAGCATTATTCAAAATCCTTACAGCTTATTTGGTATATTCCGGATCTGTCAATTGGTGGGATTTTACCTTTGTTTTTGAATTTATCAATTTTAAAACTGACCATCTATTAGTAGGTGCCAAGATGATATTTTGTTCCTTAAATATCTTTTTGAATTTATTAAATGTTTTTGATGGTATGTAATGCACTGAATATGCTGTTGCTTCCTTTTTCTTTAGTGAATGTGGTTGCTTCCTTAATGGTTTTCTTTAGTAAAAGAAAAGTTGAGGGTCAAACTATAAGAAACCTAAAAACCGGAGTCAAAGAGCACTTTAGAAACATCAGATTGGAAAGAAGATAAGTCAGCAGTAGCATTTCATTTTTGGAACAAAAACCATGACATTGATCCAAATCCAAAATTACTAAAAGAAGTGATAAACGAAAACTGACATGGGAGAACATATTCATATGCAAAAATGACAGAGTAATGAACTTTGAAATTTCACCAGTAGATAATTTGATAAAGAAGTTCATAGTTCACCACTAGTGAGAAGAGAGCAAATGACAACAGACAATATTTGGCAAGAGGTTGAAAATGGATGCAATGACTTCTGAAACTAGTCCCTCAATAATATAAAAATGTAAATGACAAAGTATAAAATTGAAAGAAGCGTAGAGACAGTGAAACACAACTTAGCACAAAAGTGAATCAAGAAAATATGACACACTGCTTCACCCACACTGTGTGTCAATATCTTCTCGATTCACTTTTGTGCTAAATGACAAAGTATTAAAAAACTGACTACAAATAGGTTTTTCAATTAAATAAAGACTATGTTGAAAAGTGACAGGAAAGTGTATAGATTAACATGAAGTATTTGGTTCATGAGTTTCAGTATAAAGCTCATAGGATCATTAAACCAATTCCTTTCTTGGAAGTGTTGAAAACAGTGTTATGATAAATTAAATTTAAAGGGAGTTGATTAATGACACTAAACAACACTTACTTTTAAATTTTTCCGGAACATGTTTCAGAGACTTTGCCTCTATCCTCAACCGGCCATCGACTGGTTCTCATTGGTGTAGTTGACTATATTTTGTCACAGGTCTCCTCTGGTGGCGGTTCAAGGAACTTGCTGAACAAATCTTTCTGGGGGATGTCGAAATTGAATACTTTGTTCCTATTTTTTGAAATGAAGATTTGTTCCCATGTGGATAGTTCTTGTTCCCATGTTCCCAAGAACTATCCACATGGGAACAAATCTTCATTTCAAAAAATAGGAACAAAGTATTCAATTTCGACATCCCCCAGAAAGATTTGTTCAGCAAGTTCCTTGAACCGCTACCAGAGGAGACCTGTGACAAAATATTGTCAACTACACCAATGAGAACCAATTGATGGCTGGCTGAGGATAGAGGCAGTCTCTGAAACATGTTCCGGAAAAATTTAAAAGTAAGTGTTGTTTAGTGTCATTAATCGACACATTAATCTGTGGACAGTTCTTGGGAACATGGGAACAAATCTTCATTTCAAAAAATAGGAACAAAGTATTCAATTTCGACATCCCCCAGAAAGATTTGTTCAGCAAGTTCCTTGAACCGCCACCAGAGGAGACCTGTGACAAAATATCGTCAACTACACCAATGAGAACCAGTCGATGGCCGGCTGAGGATAGAGGCAAAGTCTCTGAAACATGTTCCGGAAAAATTTAAAAGTAAGTGTTGTTTAGCGTCATTAATCGATTCCCTTTCAATTTAATTCATTAAACCAAGTTTGACAAAGCCTTACACATAAATATGAAATCCTTATTTTGGAACACACAGTGCAATGATTATGTAAAAGTTTTAGATGATAGACTTTTCACTAAATTAGATATTTACCTTAGATCTAATTTCAAGTAATGTCAGCTAATTGTGACTGGATGACTTGCCTCTCTGTCAGCGGTTCTATGAATTTTGCAATCATATTTTACATGTTAGTGATACTTTTAATGTAAGACAAAAAGTTCTTGCCAAATAATTTTAATAGAGAATATGGTTTAAATCTGCTTTTCAACAAAGCATGGCTATTCTGATAATGTGCCTCTTTTGTTTTTGCATGCAGAACACTCAGACAACACTGGATGGGCTTGGAGCTGATGCCAAGGACGAGACAGATACAGTCTCCCAAGTGTCTTTGCCATTAAAGAAAATGGAAAAGCAGATCAATGAGGAAGTAAGACGAATGATGGGAGACTTATTTGGTTGTCTGGAGCCAGAATTGGTCAACTTCATAACCTACTACGAGAAAATGGACAGTTTGTAAGTGTAAATATTGCAGCAAATAACTGATATTATGACATTGTGGGCCGTATTCATAGTCAGAGTTGGTCCATACCAACTTGCTACTTCTGGTGGACTAACGGTGGACCATCGACTTTCTTATTTATAAACCGGAATTAGCGATAGTCCGGCGACCAAACACGTTCGTCCAACTCAAATTTTGGTCCGTCTCCGAGGGGTAGATTAAAGGCAGACTATCTTTGCAGCATGGACAACAATGAAGTGATGAATGTAGCTGTAGCATGTAGAATTCGTAAAATAAGATGACGAAGGAAAACTTATCTACCAAGAATAGAAATTATTGTGAAGTACAACCTAAACTTCAAAAGCAGACACAGGTTTAGTAAAGCAAATGTCAGAAAGCTGATAAAAATGTTTGATCCTAACCTGTACGTCAGGGATGATAACCGAGGCTTGAGTATCTCAATACTCAAATCCTAACAGCACTTCGGTATTTTGCAAGAGGGGGATACCAAGACAACACTGATGTCCTGCACAATATTATTCAGGCATCAGTAAGCCGCATTATCAGCAAACTTGTTATAAATTTCCCTCCTTGCTTCCTCCTTTCTCATATTTGTATTCGTCAACATGGGTTTATTTTCTATAATGTTCATTCTTTTTTGGACTGGAGAAAACATTGGTCTTCCTCTGACCAATTGATACCATGCTTTTCATATTATCCATATTCACAGTACACCAAAATTTGTTACTGAACGTCAAACAGGAGCAACAACCATAAGAATGATTAAGAAACAACTGTGAAACTACCACAGAGATTTATAAACTTGTAGGTACACTGTGGTTTGTTTAGCACTCTATGGGACTCACTCATGCGCAGAAGAACCTTTCTACATCGTGTAACATTTGCTCTGTGCTGGTCCATGGCTTTACTTGGTCTGGACCAAGTTAGTCGGAAGATAGTCTAGACCAAAATGATAACTATGAATACAGCGTATGGGTTTCAATCTGTATATGTCTGGAATTACAAGGAAAAACTATTGAAATAACCAACATTTAAGATCTACATGGCCAGTCTTAAAAAAAATGTTCAATCACCATAAAAAAAATAGCATTTAACACCATAAGTAAATAATAAATGATCAATTGCATAGATTAAACATTATATACGAAGGTCATTTGATAAGTCTGGTAAAAAACCAAGGGGATATATATATATATATATATATATATATATATATATATATATATATATATATATTTTTTGTGAACATCTCATGTTATTCCTCGACATAATCTCCATTGATGGCTTATACACTTGGTCCAGCAATGTTTCATCCCATTGGAAAAATAGGTTCCATCTAGGTCTGCAGAATACTCGTTGACGGTAACTATCACTTCTTCATTTGGTGAAAATTTCTTACCACCAAGTCAAATTTTCAAGTTTGGTTACAGGAACAAGTCACTTGGGGCTAAGTCTGGTGAATAAGATGGATTTATAAGATTCATACACTTTCGTCATTGCGATTGTCGATGTGTGCAATAGTGCATTATCCTGGTGAAAGAGCACTTTTTTGCATTTCATTCTCCATCTTGTTTCAGTCAACTTATGTTGCCAATGATCCAACAATGAAGCATAATAGGCTCCAGTTATGATTGTGCCTTTTTCCAAGTAATGTATGAAGATTATTCCTTGAGAATCCAAAAAACAGTTGACATCACCTTACCAGCTGACAAAATAATCCTTGCCTTCTTTGGTACACTTTACCAGCCTCTGTCCATTGTTTTGACTGCTGTTTTGACTCTGATGTGTAATGATGGATCCAAGTTTTATTGCAGTCACAAATCAGCACAAAAAGTCTTGCGGATTATATTTAAACATCGCCAGACGGAAGTGTTCTTCTGGATACACTTTTGGTCGACTATGAGCAATAGTGGTGCCCATCTTGCACACAGTTTTTCATGTAGGATATTGTGCACTCGCTCAGTTAAGATGTCTACAGCCTCAGCAATCTCACACATTTTTATTCAGGAGTCGTGCATAAAAAGATTGTGGATTTTTTCAATGGTGTCCTGTGTGGTGACTTCAATTGGGCGACCAGAGCACAATTCATCTTCGGTACTGCTATGACCACGTATAATTCATTGATCCAAAAGTAAATGATCTTCAATGTTGGTGCAGAGACCACATGAACTTTATCCAATTCAGTTTTGACTTGTATGGTAGTCCAGCCCTTCAAATGAAAATGTTTAATAACAGTATGAAACTCTGTTTTTTTTTTGTTTTTTTTTTTTCCTCCAATCACAGCTATCACACTGATCAGTTCAGATGGCTGTGAACAATGAATGAGCTGTATATTGTAGCACATTCAAATTTTCTGTACATTCTTTTGAATAATCAAACTTACCACCCACAAAGTTGCAACCAAAAATTTCCATCCCTTCGTAGAAATTGATCGGACTTATCAAATACAGAAAAAGATAAGTGACTCATTACTACACAAATATAACTATTTGCAACAAAAACTTTACTTATCTTAAGAAAATGATGTGAAACTGTCTTATTTTTCTTAAGATAACTGAAGTTTTTGTTGCAAATAGTTATGTTGTGTAGTATTTGTTGCTTCATTTTTGACGTATTAGTAACTCATTGTTTATTTTTCTGTTTATCAGTTGCTGCATGTACGTTTTGGTGAGACTTAGCATCCATGTGATGTCAGCACAAGACACTGGTTCATTCCTCAGTATGAGCTTTGCCTCTGCTCTCGTTCAAGTCAAGAGAAACTTTGATCGCTTCATGCAAGCACAGCTCAAGTCCATAGAAGAAGCTAAGGTGAACCGCAAGAGCAAATGTGGCATACTGCCTTTTGTGGCTAACTTTGAGGTAAATCATACTTCAGTTTTAAATGAAGAATCCTGTTTTTATTTACTCAAGAAGCATTTCTGACAATATGTTTTAACTTACCTAAATCATAGACTAGTAAATATGCATCTTTCTGTGATAGGACTTTGCTAAAACAGCTGAAGCAATATTCAAGAACACAGATCGCCGAAATGACCTGGATAAGTGGTATGTCAAACTGGTTGGAGGAATGTTTGAAGCAATACCACGTAATGCTGCTGAACATCACAAAACACCACAGGAAGTTGTGAAAATGGGTAAGCATTCAGCATTTCTGTCTGCCACCATAATTTATCCTGTTCTCAAGGTAACTGCTGTTGTTTCCATCCTGTTTTATGAGCAGCTAGTCTTGTTGAGATTTTCAACATTCCCTAACGTAACAATTGCTCTTTGTCCAGCAGCTTGTAACTGTTTTTGTTCTTCAATATCCTGGGGTTTTATGTAATGTTGTGGATATTGACATCTATTTCCCAGTGTTGCTTAATTACACAATTTGTTTACATTTGTGAATCCGAATCCAACAGTGTTGCCACTTTATTTATGTGTAAACCATGTGGCTACACTTGCTTTTGGTGCTTGTGCTGGTGAAGTTTGTTTGGTATTTTGTGCGTGCGTGAATTCCAATTTTTATTGTTTGTAAATCCTATTATTATTGCTATTATAATAATATGGCTACTGGCTTGTGAAATATGTAAATGCGTGAAATATTTAAAATATGCATTGTTCCTCTGCTTGAAATTCCTGTTAAAGAACTGGCAACAGCCCGCTTCCCTCTCTCGAGAAATGTCAGAGCCAGAGAACAGCCGGCCAAACTGTAGCTTTCAAAATATATTCTTTTGAAAATATTTAAATGTAAGTCTTCATTGGCAGATGTGTCCTTTACATAGGAATGGTAAGTCTGACTGCTGATAATTGTTGTTACAGAAAATTTTCATCATCTTTATGCTCTGCTGTCCCAGCTGAAGATTGCAGTTTTGGATGGACTGAGAAAGGAAGCTAAACAGAAATACAGTGATGCTCTCAAGGCTTATGTAACTCAGTATTTTGGAAGACCACTTGAAAAATTGAATGTGAGTACTATATGATGCACTGCAGCAGCCTCTTTGGTGTACATCTCAAAAGTGAAACATGGGCTGTTTACTGGATTTGATCTCACACATAGGCAAAGTCCAGCTATTCTTCCACTGTTCAACTTACACACCTTTTACAAGGGCAGATCAAATATAAATGGAAATTATTTTTTTAAATTTATTTTATCAACAAGCAAAAATGCTCATATACAGATTACTTTTATACATAGTATCCTGCCTTCGATACACATTTTCTTCATTGGCAAGTTTTAGATGCCATCCTTATAGATAGATAGATAGATAGATAGATAGATAGATAGATAGATAGATAGATAGATAGATAGATAGATAGATAGATAGATAGATAGATAGATAGATAGATAGATAGATAGATAGATAGATAGATAGATAGATAGATAGATAGATAGATAGATAGATAGATAGATAGATAGATAGATAGATAGATAGATAGATAGATAGATAGATAGATAGATAGATAGATAGATAGATAGATAGATAGATAGATAGATAGATAGATAGATAGATAGATAGATAGATAGATAGATAGATAGATAGATAGATAGATAGATAGATAGATAGATAGATAGATAGATAGATAGATAGATAGATAGATAGATAGATAGATAGATAGATAGATAGATAGATAGATAGATAGATAGATAGATAGATAGATAGATAGATAGATAGATAGATAGATAGATAGATAGATAGATAGATAGATAGATAGATAGATAGATAGATAGATAGATAGATAGATAGATAGATAGATAGATAGATAGATAGATAGATAGATAGATAGATAGATAGATAGATAGATAGATAGATAGATAGATAGATAGATAGATAGATAGATAGATAGATAGATAGATAGATAGATAGATAGATAGATAGATAGATAGATAGATAGATAGATAGATAGATAGATAGATAGATAGATAGATAGATAGATAGATAGATAGATAGATAGATAGATAGATAGATAGATAGATAGATAGATAGATAGATAGATAGATAGATAGATAGATAGATAGATAGATAGATAGATAGATAGATAGATAGATAGATAGATAGATAGATAGATAGATAGATAGATAGATAGATAGATAGATAGATAGATAGATAGATAGATAGATAGATAGATAGATAGATAGATAGATAGATAGATAGATAGATAGATAGATAGATAGATAGATAGATAGATAGATAGATAGATAGATAGATAGATAGATAGATAGATAGATAGATAGATAGATAGATAGATAGATAGATAGATAGATAGATAGATAGATAGATAGATAGATAGATAGATAGATAGATAGATAGATAGATAGATAGATAGATAGATAGATAGATAGATAGATAGATAGATAGATAGATAGATAGATAATTTATTCATCTTGTAAATCATACATTGTACATGAGTACTATGATATAAGACACGTCAAATTGTGAATTTACAGTGCAACTAACTATACTTGTAAATTAACAAGTCACATCCAATAAGGACAAGTCAGTGTTTGTACAAAATAATGTTTTATAAAGATATCTCAAGAATTTTATAATATACACAATTAATTCAGAAATGTAACAATATTATAAACTTTCCATAAATTCACTAACAGAATAAAAACAATGGTCTAGCAAGTATGACAAAACTGACTTTTTAAGTGCTGAAAAATTGCAAGTGGTTTTATTGGCTATAGGCAGTTTATTAAAAAAAGTGATTCCTAGGTTTATTACACTGTTTTGATGAGCTCTTGTGTTACTTCTATTCACATGAATGTCCATTCTCTGTCTAGTATTATGATTATGAACTGTGTCATAAAGGTACAGTGGCCATTTCCTTTCATTAAATTTGTCTTTGTAAATTTTAAAATTTCAAAAATGAAAATACATGGGAGAGGTAAGATTTTAAATTTTTCAAATAATGGTCTGCACGTAGATGTTGATTTAACTCCTCCAAGTATTCTTAGAATCCGTATGTGCATTATGAATAATGATTTACAATGTGGTGAGTTACCCCATAATGTTATGCCATATTTTAAAATGGAGTGAGCACACGCAAAATACACGCTTCGGAGAGTTTTTATGTTAACTATGTGTACCAGCTGTCTGAAATTATAACAAATTGTACTCATTATTAAATTTTAGATGAGTCGCATTTTTTACACACTTTCTTACGAAAGTGAAGCAGATGTGTAAAAAATGCGACTCATCTAAAATTTAATAATTTTTCGCTTCACTGTGGTGTTCCAATACAGTTGAATCTCGATAAATTGTACTCAGTTTTTTAATTAGATGATCAACATGTGTCTCCCACTTAAGGTTACTCTGTATCCAAAGACCAAGAAATTTAGTTGTATTTACATACTTAATTACTTGATTATTACATATTAATTGTGATTGTACAGGAGACTTATTCTGAGAAAACTGAAAATTAATTACATGTGTCTTATCCAAGTTTACAATTAAATTGTTATTGCTGAACTATTTAGAAATATTACTGAACATTCTGCTTGATAAGATTTGTAGCTCTTCAAGTGCATTGCTTTCAATTAATATATTTGTGTCATCCGCATATTGAACTATTGTTTTAGCTGTAATATTTGACTGTAAATCATTTACAAACAATAAGAAAAGAATAGGACCCAAAATAGAACCTTGTGGTACACCAAACTTAATGTATTTTGTGTCTGATCAGTATTCTTTAATGCAATCTTTTTCTGTATGTGAAATTTCTACTATTTGCTTCCTGTCCTTTAGATATGATTTGATCCATTTCAATGCATGCCCTCTAATACCCATATATTCTAATTTTTGGAATAGTAAATTGTGGTTTAGTACATTGAATGCTTTAGTTAGGTCGAAAAATGTGCCTAGTATTTGTCTTTGTTATCTAAAGTATTTATTACACTGTTTACAAAATCAAAAAGTGCAGTTTCTGTTGACTTTGATTTACAAAACCCATGCTGAGTTTTAGATATTAAATCATTCATCTCTATAAATGCTATAAGTCTTTTATAGAATATCTTTTCCAGTACTTTAGAGAAGCTGGATAAGAGTGAAATTGGCCTGTAATTTAGTAAATCGGTTTTATCTCCTTTTTTGTATAGTGGCTTTACTTTAGCAGTTTTTGAAGCTTCTGGAAACACTGCATGTTCAAGTGAGCTATTGCATACATCTTCTAATGGGTGTGCAATAAGAATAGAACATTTCTTTAACAAAAAATCAGGAACTTTATCAATACCTGAAGAGTACTTGGATTTAAATTTGGATATTACTGAAACGATTTCCTCGAAATCAGTAGGGCACAAGAACATTGTTGTTTCACATATATTTACTCTATTTGTTTTAACTGAAGTACCCATTGTAGAGTTCTTTTGTGAAACAATATTTTCAGCAAGATTTATGAAGTGATCATTAAAAGTCTCTGCTATTAACTTTGGGTTTGTTATTAATTTTGAATGCTTCTGCAGTACTAAATTATCTACATTCTTATTGGGCTTTATGTCATTGTGTATTACTTTCCATGAGGCTTTCATTTTGTTCTGGGCAATTTTGATGAATTTATCGTTTGCCATCTTTTTTGCTTGTTTTATAACTTTATTCAATATGGCTTTATATTTTTTAACATAGTCACTGAATTGTGGAGTGACAGTCACTGTTTGCAGAATTTCATGTAATTTTCGTTTGTGCGTGCAAGATGTTGTAATTCCTTTAGTAATCCACAAATTTGATTTTCCTGAGAATGATTCTTTTATTTGTATAAGTGGGAAAGCTATATCAAAATAATACCTAAATATTTTTTGAAAAGTTTCAAATTTTTCATTAGTATCGGATGTATCATACACTTCATGCCACATTTAGCTTTTTAATAGATGCAAGAAATAGTCTATATTTGAATCATTGAAAGAAGAAGGATGTGTGCAGAGTCAGTTGCACACGAACTCTTCTCCACTGGCATTATCATCAAAACGCTGTTCTCCTAGGTCTTGACTGGTCCAAACAAATGGTAGTCACAGGATGATAAATCTGACTATAAGAAGGGTGTTCCAGAGGTGTTCAATGCATTTTCTCCAGTTTTTCCCTCATTAAAGTGGCAGTATGTCACCTCGCATTGTCATGGAGAAGAATGGCGTTTCGGATTGGTTGTCGGTGCCACTTGTTGTGATATGCAGTTTTTGCTTCATCCAAAATGTGACAGTAATAGACTGCATTAATTGTCCTTGGTTCGTGAAGAAAATCCACCAGCAAAATGCCTGTGGAGTCCCAGAAAACGGTTGCAAGCACCAGATGGGCATGTTCTGACCTTGACCAGGCCTGCTTCGTCTCCTCACCTCCACTCCATGCTTGCTTTGACTCTGGGATGCACCTATGTTTTATCACAAATCACAATGCGATTCAAGAAATCTTCTCCCTGCTCCTCGTAGCGATGTAGGTGTCTCTTGACAAACATTCTGGCATAATGTTTTCGTTCCTGGTTGAGGGACGAGAAACCTACCTGGCAGACAATTTTCTGTAATAGAGTTCATCTCAGATGATTGTTTGAATACTTCTGTAACTTATTACTAGGGAAAAAATAATTTTGGGTAATTTTATGTGCCGATCTTCTTTATTAATGTCAGGAATGGCAACAATGTTGTCTGCGGTAATGCTTGTCCTCAATCTCCTCCTATGAGGTTCATTTTCTACAGCTTCTCTTACCGCCACAAATATTTTAGCGCACTCATACACTGCAGTCTTTGAAAGTGTTTCTTCCCCAAACTGTATGCAGGGCTGTCTCAAATTTTCCAATGGTTTGGTGCCCTTTTATGCAAAATATCTGATGTTGATGCATAGTGACTCATACTTATACTGACGCAGTCCCGTTCTCAGCAGTGCGTGTGCATGCAATACCCCCTCTGGAGATACCCCCACCAACATACTGACAAAGTCTCTCCCCAAAATTATTACCAACAGCAGCGCATTAAAATTCTCGTTTATATTTGATCTGCCCTCGTAATACAATCTTTATTTCTGTGCCACCACAAGTCATAATTTTATTTAATTTGCTTAAGTAAATTAAAATATGCTTTATTTGAAAATATGGCATCACAAAGCTGTTTACAATGAAATATTTATCAGTTTTTGAGCGGAATGACTACTTTACCTACTTAAATAATATTAGAGAAAATGAAAATAGTTCATGATATCATGACATCCATTAATTTGTGTTTTGTTTCTGCAAATGGCTGCAAGGAAACTTACTTTAGGGACACCCCTCATAAAACTAAAATTATTTAAAATTAATTTGCATCACATTACTACATTGTTGTTTGCATTACCAAATGTTTTGTTGCAGCTGTTTTTTGAAGGAGTTCAAGCTAAAGTAGCACAAGGAGTAAAAGAATCAGAAATCAGCTACCAGATGGCATACAGTAAGCAGGAACTGAGGAAGGTCATTAGAGAATATCCTGCGCGAGAAGTAAAGAAAGGCTTGGATAATCTTTATCGTAAAGTGGAGAAGCATCTGTGTGAGCAAGAAAACTTGCTCCAGGTAAATTAATAATGGGATTCCTTTCTTGGAAGTGTTGAAAACAGTGTTGTTAGTGTTGAGCAGATGTGTAATAAATACGAATCATCTATAAATTAATAACTCATGACTGTCTTCTATAAATTCTCGACACTTAAGTATATTTTAATTTCCACCTCTTATCACATCTCAGTACATAAAACTTTTGACCAATACAGTCATTACCATATTTGTTTATTGGTATGTTTCTTTTTGAAACTTAATTTGAAACTATTTATATAATTCAAAACTCGATTATAACTTTAAATAGTTCTAAACTTTTAATAACATTGTTAAAAAAGCTTAACTTTATTGATTCTTTTCTATCCCTAACTAAAAGGAATTTGAACATTAGGCTTAAAGAGCATTTTAGGAACATCAGAAACAAAGAAATAGATAAATCGCAGATAGCGTGCCATTTTTGGAAGGAGAATCACGATATGGGTTAGAGCGACTGGACGGAAACCAGGAGATCTGTGGTTCAGATCCCGGCCATGACATTGAATTTTTCATGTTGATTCTATCAAAAACCGTAGTCTGTATACGGCTAGTGTGAAGAAATGATTAATTTCCATCAATTAACTAAATTAACATCAATTAAATGATGAAGCCTGGGACTCAAGTACTTACAATAATAAGTCGCCACAAACGGTGTATCTCGAATGCGAGAGCCCCTAGTGGTCTATCCGGGAAATATATGAATCAAATGGAGATTTTAATATCATGATGGCAAGTTGGCCATGGTAGCTCAATGGGTTAGAGCGACTGGACGGAAACCAGGAGATCTGTGGTTCAAATCCTGGCTGTGGCATTGAATTTTTCATGTTGACTCTATCAAAAACCTTAGCCTGTATATGGCTAATGTGAAGAAATGATTAATTTCAATCAATTAACTAAAGAAATCCATTTAAAAAGTGTCCAAGGTCCAGCTGCATTAATCATGTGGGAAAAAATTTTCATAAAGAAATATGAAAGGAAATTGTTCAATTTCAACACTACCTTTGAAGAGAACCCAAACTTCAAGTTCAAGACAGTGACAAGGACGCCCCTATCACCTTCAGTAAGTTCACCAAACCAACATCCATTAGTTGACAGCAGCTGATGATGTTAGGAAGATCCTAACAAAACACATTCTAGGTAA
The DNA here is from genome assembly GCA_030765055.1 of Mantis religiosa. Classification (NCBI taxonomy): domain Eukaryota; kingdom Metazoa; phylum Arthropoda; class Insecta; order Mantodea; family Mantidae; genus Mantis; species Mantis religiosa. The sequence goes on from CM060957.1 coordinate 549,197, forward strand.
ATACTAGCAATAAGTGGAGCATTGAGTACTAGTTCGACTCAAAATTATATTAATGTTTTGGGGTTTGAAATTAAAAAATCATTACCATCAGAAAAAATATTTGTTGCCGATTTAATTGACACTTCATCACTACGTTTTATATTATTGAACTAGTTTCCAAAGCCATTGCCGCCATTTTCAACCTCTCTCCAACTAGTGTCTGTTGTCTGCTCTCATCTCTCTGGTGGTGGAACTATGAACTTCTTCTACTGGTTTGATTTCAAACTTCATTTTGTGGTCCTTATTTTTCCATATGAATATGTTCTCCCATGTTTTCAGTTTATTTTGGTTTTTAACTCCTTTTAGTAATTTTGGATTTGGGAGAATGTCATGGTTTTCATTCCAAAAATGAAATGCTACTACTGACTTATCTTCTTGTTTGAATTTGATGTTTTTTAAAGTGCTCTTCGACTCTGGTGTTTAGGTTTCTTTTAGTTTGACCTATGTAGCATTTTTCACAATTCTTACAACTTATCTGGCATATTCCAGATGTGTTAATTGGTGCTAATTATTTTTTTTCAGTTAATTTTGACATCACTGTTACTAAATTCCTCCAATTATGCATAACCTTTTATACTTCTTTTAACATTAAACATCTTAAATTTTGGATAGAGACAAACTGAAAAATTTAGTGCCATGGCCAGGATTTGAACCACGGATCTCCTGGTTTACGTCTGGTCACTCTTAATCATTTAACTATACTGGTCGCCAAACTAGAATGTGATTGACAGCACATGGAAGAATGCTTTCAATAAATGGGAGGGGATGAGTATGTCATAATGGTTGTCATAGTAATGATTAGAAGGACCAATTAGAGTTCAAACATTTCCATGACAACGTTAGACGCTAAACCTTGATTGCCAATATTGTAACATGTGCTTAGCATGACATGCGAGTAAACGAGTTACGCAAATGCTGCAGTAAACACAATACCTCGATTACTAAAATTAGGCAAATGAGTCAATCTTGTATATACTTTCTCCACTTACAAGCTTTTTAATGAACTAACAATGGCACTCCACTTTCTGAAATACTTCTTTTTATTCTATACAATACCTCAGTGTTTATTTCTCTCATGATAATGCTGCATAAACAGAATGCCTTTACGTATATGTTGCTGTTCTTATTTGTTATACAACTGTTAAAGATTCTGTACTGGCAAGTTCTTTTGCATTTTATTTGTGGCAATTTGCCTTAGTTTACATGTGTCTGAGTCCGTGTATCTGTGTGTTGTGATCATTTGTAGCTGTGTTTTAATGAATGTTTAATGTCTAAAAATAGGGACAAACAAAAAGCTGAAAGTGCTCATGAACCAAATAAAACTACATTTGGTAAAGATATTTCAATTAAAGGACAGGCACGGGAAATAGTATTGTGACTTTGTGGGTTCGGGAAATAAAAAGTCCAATTACACAAACTCAACAATGTTCTTTATTTCCACCGACTTACAGTTGAACACTTGCCAATTGCACAGAATTACGTAATGCACACAATTACGATTCACCAGTTCGTCCGTTACCGTTCCGATGCACGTACACAGTCTTCTCGTCCGTTCGCTAGCACATCAAGCACTTACTCACTGACTGACTGACTCACGCAATTCACTCACTGTAGCCCTTTTTATAGGAATATAACCGTCTTCTAGATGTCTCTGGTTTCAGTGAATTACCGCGAAAGTTCCAGAGGACAGGGGAAGGGGAAAGAAGCGGCCAGCAACAAGTGACATTTCCCCAATCACCCCTCAGTTAGTGACTGAGATTAATAGGAGACGTGGCTCGACTGCCTCTGGTGCCCTCCCAGCTGTTGCCGGTCGTGCCTTCCGCTAATTGGGTAACACTGCTCCCTCCTCAAAACTGGTCGTCCCGAACAGCACCATTGTAGCAGGCTAGACGATCCAGGTGTACCACCAACATCTTCCCTCGGGGAACCTTCTGGATGCGGTAGACCACGTCGTTAATCCTCTTCACCACCCGGTACGGTCCTTGACATGGCTGCTGGAGCTTCGGGCAGCTTCCCTTGGTCCGGGTAGGACGGTACAACCAGACCAGGTCACCCTGCTGGAACCCTTGGCTGTTGGCTTGCCTGTCATATCTGGTCTTCATGCGGTCGCTCGCCTTCTGGATGTTCTCGCGAGCCATCTCGTGCATGTCGTGGAGATGGTCCACCAAGTTCTCCACATACTCGGTCACTGGCTGTTTCGCTTCCAGAGGGCTTCCAAAAGCCAGGTCACAAGGGAGGTGTAACTCTCGGCCGAACATTAAGTTGGCTGGTGTTATCCCAGTTGTGTCGTGTGTAGACGAGCGGTAGGCCAGCAAGAACAGTGGCACCTTGACGTCCCAGTCTCGCTGATGGCTGGCCATGACCTTCCTCAGGTGTTCCTCTAAGGTCTTGATGTATCTTTCGACCATGCCGTCCGACTGGGGATGTAGAGGCGTCGTGCAGGTCTTGTTCACCCCAAGCCTTTGTAGTGCCTCCTTCATTAGGTTGGACTCAAAGTTGGTACCCTGGTCACTGTGTAGCTCTAACGGCACCCCAAATCGACATAACACTTGCTCCACAAGGCAGTCTGTGATTGTCTTTGCCTCTTGGTTTGGGATGGCATACACCTCCGGCCACTTGGTGAAGTAGTCCACGACCACCATTAGGTACTTGTTGCCTCGGTCAGAAACTGGGAACGGTCCAGCAATGTCAATGGCGATCCGTTCGAATGGCGCTCCGATGTTGTACTGCTGCATGCGACCCCGGCTCCTAGTCTGGGGGCCACGACTCGCTGCGCACACGTGACACTGACGGCACCATCTCTCAGCATCTGCTCGGTCTCTCAGCCAGTAGTAGCGCTGCCGTAGTTTGTCAATCGTTTGGTTCGCTCCCAGGTGTCCTCCCGAAGTACCGGCGTGCACTTCCTCCAAGACTTCCGGGACCTTACTCCGGGGAAGTACCAACTGTTCTCTCTGCATCTTCCCATCGCGTGATTCCCATACCCGGAACAACACGCCATCTGTGGTCTTCAACGAGTCCCATTGGGCCCAGTACGACTTGTAGGTGGCGCTCCTCGGTGCGATGTCCTCCCAGGTTGGTCTCGTCCCTGCCTCCACTTCCATCCAATGCAATGGTCGCTAGCGTCGGTGTCCACAATGAAGGCGCTACCTGGCTGTGGGAAACCCAAAATTTGAGCACTGCACATGGTCTCCTTTAGGTGCTGGAAAGCGTTTTCGGCGTCCTCTGTCCACACATAAGGCCGGTGCTCCTCTGTCAGGCGGGTGAGGGGTTTTGCGATGTTGGAGAACCCCTTTATGAAGCGGCGGTAATAATTGCACAGCCCCAGGAAACTGCGCAACTCTTTCTTATCCTTTGGACGAGGCCAATCTCTCACAGCCTGTGTCTTCTCCGGGTCTGTGGCCACTCTGGTTGCTGAGACTATGTGGCCTAAGTAGTTCACTTCCTTGCAGAAGAGCTGTCACTTCTTCGCGTTCAGCTTCAAGTTGGTCGCCTGCAGTCTCTGTAGCACCTTACTCAGATTCTCGAGGTGATCTTCAAAAGTCTTCCCGACGATGATGATGTCGTCCAGATATAGCAGGCAGGCATCGTAAGTCAGCCCTCTCATCACTGACTCCATGAGGCGTTGAAAGGTAGCTGGTGCGTTGCAGTGGCCAAAGGGCATAACCGTGAACTGCCAGAGCCCTTGGCTTGTTGAGAGTGCGGTCTTCTCCTTGTCTCTTGGGTCTAGAGCTACCTGCCAGTAGCCCGACTTCAGGTCCAGGGTCGAGAACCACTTTGCACCAGCTAGCGTGTCCAGGGTGTCCTCAATCCGAGGTAAGGGAAAACAGCCGTTCCGGGTGACAGCGTTCAGCTTTATGTAGTCTATGCAGAAGCACAGCTCGCCGTTCTTCTTTGTCACCAAGACTACAGGGGAACACCAAGGGCTGTCCGATTCTTCAACCACTCCCTTGGATCTCATGTCCTCCAGCATGTTTCGTACCATCCCTTGCTTCGCCAGCGGAACGCGTCTATGTGGTTACCGAATAGGCCAGGTGTCCCCGGTGTCGATGCGGTGAAGCACTTTGTCGGTGCGGCCGTAGTCACTATCACCTTGGCTGTAGACGCACTGGTATCGTCTTAGCAGTAGTCGAACTTTCTCCAGTTGCTCTGCGGTGAGGTGGTCGGCTGCCCTCTCCAGTAAGCCTTCTAGCCGGGGCCCCAGGTTTTGCGTCGGCACCGGCTCCTGCGTCTTGTCGATTGCTGTTATGCTCACCACGGGCTTGCACGTTCCCAACTCCGTCCTGGCCTGGACGTCGTGATCGGTGTCCGTTGCATTTAGCGGTCTCACTGGCACCTCCTCTCGGCACGGCAGCAGTGCCCTGCCTACACATAGTCCGTGCACAGGCGTCTTCTGGTCCAGCATCAAGTTCCTGGTTCTCTGGCCTTCCAGTCGCGCCGTCACCACCACCTCGCTCCTTGCGGGGACAAGCACGTCTTCGTCCAAGACAACCCTGCAAATTCCAAGGCGCCCCTCTGGTTGATGGAGTATAACCTCTTCTCCGTTGAGCCGCATGACCTTCTTGCCGACGTCGAACGTCGCCTCATGGCTCCTGAGGGCATCCAGTCCCAGAATCACCTCCTCAGCCACCTTCGCGACGAACACCCACAGACGCACGGCACTCCGTCCCAAGGTCAGCTCCAGCAGGGCCTCCTTCTCCGCAGGCAAGGTGTTGCCCGATGCCGTGACAAGCTGGTATGGTCGGCTCGGCTTCCTTGTCGGCAAACCCTTCGCCACGTCAGGTCTGATAATGGTACTGCCGCCCCGGTGTCCACCAGCACGCGGCACGGCTTTCCTCTTACCCAACCGTCCGCGATAAGGCTGTCGTCCATATGCCGGCTGACGACGCACAGTGTCACTCGAGGGGATGGTGGTGATGGCACCGACGTGCCGCTCTCCACGACGGCACTTACTCGTTTTCCGGCTGCTCTTCCTGGTGTGGGCAGTCTCTCTGCAGGTGTCCAGGCTGTCCACACCCCCAACACAGGCCACTAGGTGTTCGCCGGCGTCCCTCAGCTGGTCTTCTGTCTCCGGCGTAGAGGACACTCCTCGTTCTCGACGTCGGGATAGATGTTACCTGGCCGCCTCCATCCTTAATGCCGCTGTCAGCGCCTCGTGGATGGTTTTATAATCGCCGAGCATTAGGCGCTGACGAATCTCCGTGTCCCGTACCCCGTCGACAAAGTTGTAGGCGGCTTCCTGGTATACGAACTCCAGTGCCAGGTCAACCAAGGCCTTGCTAGCCAGCTGCTCAATCGCCATGGCGAACTCCTGTAGCGTCTTCCCTGGCTGCTGTGACCTTGCCTTAAGCTGGCTGCGGTATGTTGCGGCTAAGCGGTGGTTCCCGAAACGATTCTCTTGGGCCTCCCAGATGTCCTTGGGTGCCGCCGTTGTCTGCACCGCGTTTAGGGCTTCTGCGGCCCGTCCCTGCAGGCTGGCTATTAACTGTGTGGCCTTCTCCTCCGGTGACCATCTGTTGTGCTTGGCCACTGTGTCGAACTGGCGACGGAAGACCTCAAATGTTGACGCGCCGTCATATTTCGGAGGTTTAACACGCACCGATGTTGTGTTGCGTGCGTCGGCCTTTAAATCCTTCAACCTCCTGCTGACGACGTCCTCCACCATGGCGCTCAGGGACTTGACTCTGCTGTCGGCCTTTCCTTCCAGGTTGTTAACGCGGTTAGCAAGGTCTTCGACGTTTTCCGCCATGGCGTTCAGGGACTTGGCGTTACTGTCGGCCTTTTCCTCTAGGTCATTGAAGCGGTTCGCCAGGTCCTCGACGCTCTCGTCCACTTGGCCCATCCGCTTGCCCAGCTCCGTCACGTCATCCCTCACGCCGGCCAACTGTTCTTCAAATTTGGCGGCGAGAGCTTCGTTCGCCACCTTCATTTCCACGGTCAGTTCGGCCATCTTTGCGGTCATTGTTGTGGCCAAGTTGTTGTTTGTAGTCTCCAGCTTCGCGGCCAGGCTGTTATTTGCCGCTTCCGTTTTTGTTGTTAACTCGTTCATCTTCGCCAAAAGCATTTCCAATGCCGATTCCATGACCGTAATGTTCGGTGATGTTATCGTCCCGTTTCCTGACACCAGTGTGACTTTGTGGGTTCGTGAAATGAAAAGTCCAATTACACAAACTCAACAATGTTCTTTATTTCCACCAACTTACAGTTGAACACTTGCCAATTACACAGAATTACGTAATGCACACAATTACGATTCACCGGTTCGTCCGTTACCGTTCCGATGCACGCACACGGTCTTCTCGTCCGTTCGCTAGCACGTCAAGCACTGACTCACTGACTGACTGACTCACTGACTGACTGACTCAATTCACTCACTGCAGCCCTTTTTATATGAATATCACTGTCTTCTAGGTGTCTCTGGTTTCAGTGAATTACCGCGAAAGTTCCAGAGGACAGGGGAAGGGGAAAGAAGTGGCCAGTGACTAGTGACATTTCCCTAATCACCCCTCAGTTAGTGACTGAGATTAATGGGAGGCGTGGCTCGGCTGCCTCTGGTGCCCTCCCAGCTGTTGCCGGTCGTGTCTTCCGCTAATTGGGTGACAGTATGCTCTGTGAGAGAAATTGAAAGGGGAGCCTGTTATTGCATTCTCTAAGGTGCTTGATAGTACTTCACGTACTGTGGTTAAGATTGGGAAAGAAAATTATTTTAATGAAGAAAGTTAGGCATTAGGGTCTAAATTAGAAACTCCCAGAAAAAAAGTATGTAAGGGACATTTCCCCACTTCAATAAACATCAAGGTGTCACAGGCTCTTTTTTGTAATTTACATCCTTCAATGTTAAGTCATATTGAACGATGAATGAAATGGGTGAAATGATGCTCAAATGAGCCCAGGGTCCATAGAGCTTAGAGTTGTCTGACATTCATCTTTCAGGATAAGGGAAAACTCCGGAAAAAAAAAAAAAAAAAAAAAAAAAAAAAAAAAAAAAAAAAAACTTATCCAGGTAACTCACCCTGACTGAGTTTCGAACTCGAGACCTCTTGAATGCATACGCTACTGAGGCGGGTTCTTTTGTTATGATCTTAACATTGATGTGTTCTTGCATGTTCTAGCATTTGCATGTAGAGATCCACGACTTTACTATTGTCTTTGTGTATAGTATTATAAATAAAAATAATAATAATAATAATAATAAATACCCATTGCAGTCGCAACTGAATCACCTTCGCACGCGTAATCCTGTCACGCTCACCAGGTGGCAGCAATAAGCAGCAACGTTGCCTGTCTTTCCATAAGAAATGTCAATCACTTTCTAGATTGGCGACCAGTATACCGTGGACAATATGCCGTCACACATTGAATTTTTGAGTTTGACTCTATCCAAAACCTTAGCCTATACACAGTAGTTTGAAAGAATTATTAATTTCCATCAATTATCTTAAATTGTGTTGACCAGTATATTAACTTAGAAATATTGCATACATTTTGTTTGTTGATTAAAACATGGGAAATTTTGTGTCTCAAATGATTTTATTCACTTCCAGTTTGGTAAAGTTGATGGGAGTTGTGAAGCACATGTTGGACAGTCTGACATCTGTCAAGCTTTTGTTTAATTTGCAGGTTGTATGGAGAGCAATGCAAGAAGAATTTATTCAGCAATACAAGTACATTGAAGAATTGATTCAACGATGTTACCCAGGATCAATGATAACTTTGGATTTCACCATTCAGAATATTCTGGAATTTTTCTCTGAAATTGCTCGTTCACATTAGTTTTTCTATGCATATAATGTAAATATTTTCTAGTTGAAATCTTGAGAAGCCAGTGTAACTACAAAATATCCTATACTGTATATATAAGTATGATTATGTAAATAAATTTGTTTTGTGTTTGCAATGTCTTGTATGCCTGGCTCTTTCTGTACTCACACTGCCTCCTTACGTGAAATGCAAATTAAATGGCGAGAAAGAATATACAGGGTTTATCAAAAGTCTGGTAACACTTTCAATCTTTCATTATACAAAAGCTACAAATGATAGCACTTTCAAACACACGTCAGTTTAAAGTCAAACTTTCACCTTACAGAGATTGAATGTGTGAACCACGAGTGACTCGACAGATGTCCAAACAATGATCAAACTCTTCCCATACTATTTTCAACATACCCTCTGTGAGTGTGGTGGCAGTTTCTTGAATTCTGGCTTTTATATCCTCTAAATTACGTGGCAAGGTAGTACAGACACTGTCCTTTGGTATGCCCATAGAAAAATGTCACATGCAGTCATATCGGTGGCCAGGTCATGCAACATCTGCCCTTTACTCCAGCACGTCCTATACAGTGATAAGACATCTTTGTATTCAGGTAAGCACAAACTCTATTGTGGAAATGTGGTGTAGCCCCAACTTGTTGAAAGAGGAAAAGGTCATTGAGATCTTATCTAAGTTGAGGTTTCAACCATTGTTCCAACAATGTCCAGTCACAGTATCCTCAATGAAGAAGAAAGGTCCATACAGTTTCCATTGTGACAATGCGCAGAAAATCACGCTCATGTTCACTGATCCTGTGAGGTTTCTGTGTACCCCAAACACGACTGTTGTGCTTGTTAATTTTCCCATTCATATGGAACATCGCTGAAAATTAAGTGGCTGAATAAGTCATTGTTGTCTTCTGTCATTTGTTGTAGCAGGCAAGCAAACTCGTAGTGATTGCATTTATCGTCGTCAGTTAGCTTATGCAGAAGCTGCGGTGTTCCTTATGAATGCTTCTCTGACTCGTTCAGTGATCACTTAAGTTACACTGGGACAGCCACTCCTCTTTTATGGACACAGGCAATCCTTGGTTTCAGATTTACAAACCAATGGTAAAGTACATTCCTACATAATGCCTCTTTCCCATACTTGTTTTGGAGTTTTCATTGCACATTAGTTGCACTCTTGTTTGTAAGAATTGTAACAAGCTCGCTCAGTGGAGTAATTGTCATTCTAACTAATGCCAACTGTCAGCAAATTGTGCAACAATGTGGTAATATTGGAAACTTGAAGAGTTGGACTTTAAACTGACATGTGTTTGAAAGTGCTATAATTTGGATTTTTTGTGTAATAAAACATTGAAAGGTTACTGGACTATTGATAAACCTTGTACAGCAGATAGTAGAAGCAGCAATGTTCAGCAGATATATGGGGGCAATGCACAATAACTTTGGGCGTCACAAGCAGAACTAGGGAAAGGGTGGCATTCAGGACCATTTGTACAAACTTGTAATAAATCTTGAAATATGCTAGGAAGGGTGACAAGTTGTAGGATGCACTTTTATTCCTCAAATAGCATTCAACTGTTTGCAGATATTAAACTAAAGTTGGCTACATTGAGAGTCATTGAAGGCCAGCTTGATGCTGTGACAAATGACATCACGAAATTGCACCACACTAATTTTATTGTAAGCCCAGTTCTAACCTACTTCACTTTTTATAAGGTGTGTTCAAAAAGAAATGAGCTGGAGACATAATTACAGAAACCAGTACCTGTATGTTAGAAGTATTGGCCTTTGTCCCACTGTGACACAAGGCGTTGAATGGCTGTCTTATAAAAGTCCCGGGGCTTTGATGTGAGACAGTTCCACATGTACAGCTGATGTCGTCATTCAAGGTGAATCGTTTGCCCCTCAGGGTCTTTTTAAGGAAACCAAAAATGGTGTAATCACAGAGAGAGAGATCTGAACTGTATGGAGGGTGGACGAGAACCTCCCATTTGAATTTCTGCAGGAGTGTCGCGACTATGTTGGCCGTATGAGGCTTTTCATTGTCGTGGAGCAGAATGACCTCATGGGTGAGATTGCCTGGTCATTTTCATTTGATCGTTTGGTGAAGGTTGGTCAAGGATTGCGAGTAACACTGGGTTTGTCCCATGCTGCAGGAAGTGTATGAGAAGGGGGCCATCTTGGTCAAAGAAGAACGTCAGCATAAACTTTCCTGCTCTTGTGTGGATGGTCTTGGCTTTTTGTGGTGATGGTGACCCTCGATGCTTCCACTGGAGACTTTGTTGTTTTGATTCTGATTCAAAGTGATGACTCCATGACTCATCTCCAGCCACCATTCGTGCCAGGAACTCATTCCTTTCCCTAGCATAGCACTGCAGATGACCAAGACAGTGGGCCATTGGACATGTTTCTTGGTGTGGTTGAAGACCGTGGGACACCCATTAGGCACACACTTTGTGCAACAGCATCGTTCCTTCATGATGGTGTGAACACTCCTGACACTCAATCCGACCTCGGCGGCTAAGCCTTTCACTGTCACTCGGTGGTCCTGGGTAATGAGTGCATCAAACAGCTGGATGATGTAATCGGTAATGCAGTGCAGTATTCCAGACCGTGCATCATCGGCTAATGACACCCGTCCTCCCCTGAAGCGCTTGAACCACGCCTTGACCCATGCAAGGGACATACAGTGTTTGCTGTACACTTGTGACATTCGTTGATGAATGTCCATTCCCCCAACTCCTTCTTCTGTCAGAAAACGAACAACACGTCTTTGCTCTTCTTTTGAAGCCTCCATTTCACTATTTGCAATGTGACTGGCAGCATTGGACTATAGATGCATGCTGCTGCTAGCTTTGTATAGTCACGTGACGTGCACGCGTGCCCTCTAGTGACAGGCTGTGAACTTCCACACTCTGGTCTGAACGACACTTCGTTACACACGCCACGATATTACCATCCTGTCATACCACACTCCACCATCATCTTACACAACTCCTGAAAGAATTCGGACTGAGACGGTGAAGTTACACTTGGCCCTCATTGTTCCTCAACCTCTGTTCTTGCTAAAATCCTTGCTTGGTGGTTCTTAGTGTTGCAGTGCTGTCTCAGCCATTTGGGTTTAGTGCCATTAATTTCTACATAGCATATCTTGCATGAATATTTTGACCCCTTTGTGAGAAAATATCACCTCTTTGCTAACTCTTCGTCCATCATGCGTTTACATGCTTCTCATATTTATGTTGTTCACTGTCGTCCACTAATGGCAGCGCGTGCAGTGATTGTACGATCCTGAGCGGTTTGATGTATGACATAGTAGGTTGTATTACGTCATGTAGCAGTTAACTGTGTTCTGCCGCGAGGGTCCTAAAGGTCCTAACTATGATTATAATCAAACCCATTCACGATCTCTCTGTACTGCGAGGGACGGACGCCGGCAGAGGTCAACTAGAATTCTTACCTTATAATTTGGGGTGCTGATTTTTCGCAAATGCGGTATAGTGCGATAAAGTGCAAAATTGACTCAAAATGAGATATAAAGGCGAAATCGATGATTTTTCAAGTAATTGTTTGTTCCAATGCTTTTTCTTCTGGAAACTCTAACTGAAGAGTATGTGGAACCTTTGCATGTTTAGAAAGTGACACTCTTCCGGGATGTGCAAAGCAACCCTTCCCACTTAATTAGCTTATTGTTCCACCATTGCCTTGCAATGCATTTGGGGTCCTCCCAACAGTGTAGATGCTGAAAGATATTTCAGTAAAAATAATTTGATTGTGAGTGATACGAGGACTCAAATGACAGAACAGAATCTTGAAATATGTTCACTGCTTTCGTTCAACAGCGTTACTGAATCATAAACTTATGAGTTATGCCACAGACCAATTTTGTAAAATTTCTTTTTATTGTGCTAGTTTACATCAGTATGAATTTATCTTTTTTTGTCATGTAGTATGCTTGTTCTATATTTCTGTGTAACATATCACGATGCCGCTTGTAAGCGAATGCCTCAGAGAGGGAATCGCGGAGTGAAAGAGACAGATAGCACCTAAGCCACGCCCAGAGAGAGACAGCAACAGAGAGAGAAAGAGACGGAGATGGTCTAGATGATTCTCGCTCCACCGCGAGGGTCCATAAGACTTCGTCATAAGTCGTGCGGCTTCGTGACGGGTCGAGAACAGCTGATCATGTATAAATAGGAGGGACCAGGGTCTGTTAACTCAGATAGGAATACAGGAGCTGCATTAAGGTTCACGAAACACCTGGGCTCTAAAGGTACAGTTTGAGTGCTGCATGTACTCTAACAACCGGATGCGAATTATATTCAATGCCACCAATATAATTATTTTGGCTGCCATGTTGCTTACTAACTAATATATGTAATAACTTCTGCTTAGTTCAAAATCTAATATTGTTTTACTACGTATGAAGTAGTTTACTACTTATGTTACTGCTTGTGCTATTTTTTTACTGCTTTATGAAGTAATTTTCGTAATATTATTGGCCTATTTTCTACTTTATTTTAGCTCAATGTACGATATGAGTAAGACACTACGTTGGCTAACCTGTAAATATTTGAACGAAATTTTGAAACTTTAACGGTATGGAAGCCAAGCCAAATTAAGTTCTGAATAAACTTTTCATCGATTTGTGAAATTGTAAAGATTTGAAAGGCCTGCGAGGACATATGGGCAGCAGGAAGAAAGAGAATGGTTTTTCACAAAGACCTATTGGTAAGTAAGATTTAGCATGTAGCTAAATACCGAAAATTAATATTGTGACTTTGTGGGTTTGTGAAATTAAAAGTCCAATTGCACAAACTCAAAATGTTCTTTATTTCCACCAAATTTCAGTTGGAACACTTGCCGATTACATAGACTTACGTAGCGCACGCAATTACAATTCACCAGTTCGCCTGTCACAGGTCCACTCTGCACTCGCAATTACGTCAACTCCGACGTACGTACACAGACTTCCAGTCCGTTCCCTCACTCGGCGCTCCTCACAGCTGCTCGCCAAGAACTGAACTCTTCTCCGGCCCGGCGCGTCGCTTATATAAGACCAACTGACCTATCTAGAAGGTTCCGGGTTAGATGAAATATCCTGGATGTTCTAGAACCCAGGGGGAGGGAAAAGAGACGGCACAATGTTTTTCCAGCCACCCCTCGTTACTGCTACAAGATAAATGGGTAAGCGTGGCTGAATGCTTCCCGTCTGGTCCTACTCCTGGCCGGTTCTATCGGGAGTTCCGACGTTGGGGTGACACTGCTCCCTCCTCAAAGCTGGTCGTCCCGAACAGCACCATCGTAGCGTACCAGGCGATCCAGGTGCACCACTAACATCTTCCCTCGGGAAACCTTCTAGATGCGGTAGACCACGTCGTTAATCCTCTTCACCACCCGGTACGGTCCTTGCCATGGCTGCTGAAGCTTCGGGCAGCGTCCTTGGTCCGAGTAGGATGGTACATCCAGACCTGTTCACCTTGCTGGAAACCTTGGTTGTTGGCTTGCCTGTCATACCGGGTCTTCATGCGGTCGCTCGCTTCTGGATGTTCTGGCGAGCCATCTCGTGCATGTCGTGGAGGTGGTCCACCAGGTTCTCCACATATTCGGTCGCTGGCTGTATCGCTTCCGGAGGGCTTCCAAAAGCCACAAGGGAGGTGTAACTCTCGGCCGAACATTAAGCTGGCTGGCGTCATTGCAGTTGTGTCGTGTGTAGACGAGCGGTAGGCCAGCAAGTACAGTGGCACCTTGACGTCCCAGTCTCGCTGATGGCCACGACCTTCCTCAGCTGTTCCTCTAAGGTCTTGATGTACCTTTCGACCATGCTATCCGACTGGGGATGTAGAGGCGTCGTGCGGGTCTTGTTCACCCCAAGCCTTTGTAGTGCCTCCTTCATTAGATTGGACTCAAAGTTGGTACCCTGGTCACTGTGTGGCTCTAACGGCACCCCAAATCGACAGAACACTTGCTCCACGAAGCAGTCTGTGATTGTCTTTGCCTCTTGGTTTGGGATGGCATACACCTCCGGCCACTTGAAGTAGTCCACGAACACCATTAGGTACTTGTTGCCTCGGTCGGAAACTGGGAACGCTCCAGCAATGTCAACGGCGATCCGTTCGAATGGCGCTCCACCGTTGTACTGCTGCATGCGACCCTGGCTCCTAGTCTGGCGGCCGCGACTCGCCGCGCATAAGTGACACTGACGGCACCATCTCTCAGCGTCTGCTCGGAGCCTCAGCCAGTAGTAGCGCCGCCGTAGTTTTTCAATCGTTCGGTCCTCTCCCATGTGTCCTCCTGAAGTACCGGCGTGCACTTCCTCCAAGACTTCCGGGAAGTACAAAATGTTCTCTCTGCGTCTTCCCATCGGGTGACTCCCATACCCGTAACAGCACGCCCTCTCTGGTCTTCAATGAGTCCCATTGGGCCCAGTACGACTTGTAAGTGGCGCTCCTCGGTGCGATGTCCTCCTAGGTTGGTCTCGTCCCTGCCTCCACTTCCCTCAAGAGTGGGCCCAAGTCTGCGCTATCCCAGCCATCCGCAGGCACTGCCGTGACTACTCGGACTACTGCGGCACGCTTCTTCTCCACTCTTGTGCACTGTCCGCACTCTTCTGGTCAGGGTCTTCGGAACATGGCGTCAGCGTTACCGTGGCTCTTCCCTCTGCGATGTTCCGAGGTGAAGTTGTACTCCTGCAGCCTCTGGACCCAACGTGCTGTCTGGCCTTCCAGGTTCTTAAAGCTCAATAGCCAGGTTAAGGCAGAATGGTCAGTCCTCAGGTGGAATGGCTGACCGTACAGGTACTTGTGGAAGTGCTCCAAGGCCTTTACTACCGCCAATACTTCTCGTCGGGTGACGCAGTAGTTCTTCTCTGCCTTGGATAGCGTCTTGCTGTAGTAGGTTATCACCCGCTCCTGGCCGCCCTGGATCTGTGATAGGACACCTCCACAATGAGTGTCCACAATGAAGGCGCCCCCCCCCCCCCGGTTGTGGAAAACCCAAAATTGTAGCACTGCACAGGGTCTCCTTTAGGTGCCGGAAAGAATTTTCGGCGTCCTCCGTCCACACATAAGGCCGGTGTTCCTCTGTCAGGCGGGTGAGGGTTTTGCGATGTTGGAGAACCCCTTTATGAAGCGGCGGTAATAACTGCACAGCCCCAGAAAACTGCGCAACTCTTTCTTATCCTTTGGGCGAGGCCAATCTCTCACAGCCTGTGTCTTCTCCAACTCTGTGGCCACTCCGGTTGCTGAGACTATGTGGCCTAAGTAGTTAACTTCCGTACGGAATAGCTGGCACTTCTTCGCGTTCCGCTTCAAGTTGGTCGCCTGCAGTCTCTGTAGAACCATACTCAGATTCTCGAGGTGATCTTCAAAAGTCTTCCCGACGATGATGATGTCGTCCAGATATAGCAGGCAGGCATCGTAAGTCAGCCCTCTCATCACTGACTCCATGAGGCGTTGGAAGGTAGCTGGTGCGTTGCAGAGGCCAAAGGGCATAACCGTGAACTGCCAGAGCCCTTGGCCCGTCGAGAATGCGGTCATCTCCTTGTCTCTCGGGTCTAGAGCTACCTGCCAGTAGCCCGACTTCAGGTCCAGGGTCGAGAACCACTGTGCACCAGCTAGCGTGTCCATGGTGTCGTCATTCCGGGGTAAGGGGAAACAGTCCTTTGGGGTGACAGCGTTCAGCTTTCTGTAGTCTACGCAGAAGCGCAGCTCGCCGTTCTTCTTTGTCAGCAAAACTACAGGGGAACACCAAGGGCTGTCAGACTCTTCAACCACTCCCCTGGATCTCATGTCCTCCAGCATGTCTCGTACCGCCCCTTGCTTCGCCAGCGGAACGCGTCTATGTGGTTGCCGAATAGGCCGGGCGTCCCCGGTGTCGATGACGTGAAGCACTTTATCCGTGCGGCCGTAGTCACTATCACCTTGGCTGAAGACGCGCTGATACCGTCTTAGCAGTTGTCGAACTTTCTCCAGCTGTTCTGCGGTCAGGTGGTCGGCCGCCCTTTCCAGTAAGCCTTCTAGCTGGGGTCCCAGGTGTTGCTTCGGCGCCGGCTCCTGTGTTATGTCGATTGCTGTTACGCTCACCGCGGGCTCACACGTTCCCAACTCCGTCCCAGCCTGGACGTCGTGATCGGCGTCCGTAGGATGTAGCAGTGTCACTGGCACCTCCTCTCGGTACGGCAGCAATGCCATGGCTACACACAGTCCGTGTACAGGCGTCTTCTGGTCCAGCATCATGTTCCTGGTTCTCTGGCCCTCCAGTCGCGCCGTCACCACCACCTCGCTCCTCGCGGGGACAACCACGTCTTCGCTCAAGACGACCCTGCAAATTCCAAGGCGCTCTTCTGGTTGACGGAGTATAACCTCTTCTCCTTTGAGCCGCAGGACCTTCTTGCCGAAGTCGACCGTCGCCTCATGGCTCCTGAGGGCATCCAATCCCAGTATCACCTCCTCAGCCACTTTCGCGACGAACACCCACAGACGTACTTTGCTCCTTCCTGAGGTCAGCTTCAGCAGGGCCTCCTTCTCCACAGCCAAGGTGTCGCCCGATGCCGTGACAAGCTGGTATGGTCGGCTCGGCTTCCTTGTCGGCAAACCCTTCGCCACGTCAGGTCTGATGATGGTCACGGCCACTCCGGTGTCCACCAGCACGCGGCACGGCTTTCCTCTTACCCAACCATCCGTGATGAGGCTGTCATCCATACGCCGGCTGACGGCGCGCAGTGTCACTCGAGGGGATGGTGGTGATGGCGCCGACATGCCCCTCTCCACGACGGCCCTTACTCGTTTTCCGGCTGCTCTTCCTGGTGTGGGCAGTCTCTTTGCAGGTGTCCGGGCTGCCCACACCTCCAACACAGGCCACTAGGTATTCGCCGGCGTCCCTCGGCTGGTCTTCTGTCTCCGGTGTAGCGGACACTCCTCGCCCTCGACGTCGGGATAGATGTTACCTTGGCCGCCTCCATCCTTAATGCTACCGTTAGCGCCTCGTGGATTGTTTTATAATCGCCGAGCATTAGGCGCTGTCGAATCTCCGTGTCCCGTACCCCGTCGACGAAGGTGTAGGCGGCTTCCTGGGACCCGAACTCTGGTGGGAGGTCGACTAGGGCCTTGCTTGCCAGTTGTTCAACTGCCAGGGCGAACTCCTGCAGGGTCTCCCCCGGCTGCTGTTACCTTGCCCTTAGCTGGCTGCGGTACGCTGCGGCTAAGCGGTGGTTCCCGAAACGATTCTCCAGGGCCTCCCAGATGTCCTTGGGCGCCGCCGTTGTCTGCACCGCTTTAGGACTTCCGCGGCCCGTCCCTGGAGGCTGGGTATTAATTGTGTAGCCTCCTCCTCTGGCGACCATCTGTTGTGCTTGGCCACTGTGTCGAACTGGCGACGGAAGACCTCAAATGTTGACGCGCCGTCATATTTCGGAGGTTTGACGCGCGCCGATGTTGTGTCGCGTGCGTCGGCCTTCAAATCCTTCAACCTCCTGCTGACGACGTCCTCCACCATGGCGCTCAGGGACTTGACTCTGCTGTCGGCCTTTCCTTCCAGGTTGTTAACGCGGTTAGCAAGGTCTTCGACGTTTTCCGCCATGGCGTTCAGGGACCCTGCGTTACTGTCGGCCTGTTCCTCTAGGTCATTGAAGCGGTTCGCCAGGTCTTCGACGCGCTCGTCCACTTGGCCCATCCACTTGCGCAGCTCCTTCACGTCATCCCTCACGCCGGCCAGCTGTTCTTCAAATTTGGCGGCGAGAGCCTCGTTCGCCACCTTCATTTCCGTGGTCAGTTCGGCCATCTTTGCGGTCATTGTCGTGGCCAAGTTGTTGCTTGCCGTTTCCGTCTTCGCTGTTAATTCGGCCTTCATTTCTTCCGTCTTTGCTGTTAATTCGGCTTTCATTTCTTCCATCTTCCCGGTGATGTTGTCGTTGGCCGTCTTCATTTGTTTCAGTTCCGCGGCCAGGTTGTTATTTGTAGTCTCCAGCTTCGCGGCCAGGCTGTTATTTGCCGCTTCTGTTTTTGCAGCGAGGTTTTCATTTGCCGACTTCATTTCCGAGGTCATTTCGGCCTTCATTTCCATCATCTTCTCCAAAATCATTTCCAATGCCGCGTCCATGGTTGTAATGTTCGGTGATGTTGTTGTCCTGCTTCCTGACACCAGTTTGACTTTGTGGGTTCGTGAAATGAAAAGTGCAATTGCACCACTCAAAAATGTTCTTTATTTCCACCGACTTACAGTTAAACACTTGCCAATTACACAGAATTACGTAATGCACACAATTACGATTCACCAGTTCGTCCGTTAGAATTCCACTTGCACTCGCAATTACGTAAACTCCTCCGACGCACGTACACAGTCTTCTCGTCCGCTGCTTCGCTGCTTGCCAAGAACTAACTGACTATAATAATAATAATAATAATAATAATAATAATAATAATAATAATAATAATAATAATAATAATAATAATAATAATAATAATAATAATAATAATAATAATAATAATAATAATAATAATAATAATAATAATAATAATAATAATAATAATAATAATAATAATAATAATAATAATAATAATAATAATAATAATAATAATAATAATAATAAAAATAATAATAATAATAATAATAATAATAATAATAATAATAATAATAATAATAATAATAATCATAATAATAATAATAATAATAATAATAATAATAATAATAATAATAATAATAATAATAATAATAAAAATAATAATAATAATAACAATAACAATAATAATAACAATAATAATATTAATAATAATAATAATAATAATAATAATAATAATAATAATAATAATAATAATAATAATAATAATAATAATAATAATAATAATAATAATAATAATAATAATAATAATAAATAATGTAACAAATTTGTAACGATATTAGAAAAATGATGCAAACAAAATCTCTGGTGGCTGACTTTGCTGGTTTTCTTTCTGTTTCAGATCACTTACCTGGTTTTCGCCTCTTATAAAAAACGCTATTGGAATGAACCTTTTTTTATTTGGTGCAATGTTATTGACTTAACGGACAGGAAGTACCTGATTCACTACATGAGACGCATTAATAATTCACTATATTTGAAAGAAGTATTTTGTTTGACAATCACCCATTGTGTTTTAAAAATAAATATTCGAATTTTGGCTTTCTTACAAAAAGTGACTTACCTGGTTCTTTCCCTTGGACCCTTCATCTGTTCTGGTAACCAATAATGAAAACCAAAGATGTCATCACAATATGTACACTTTATAAGCGACGTAGTAATCCCTAGAACTTAACAAAAGAATGTAGTTTTTTGGGACTGCCACAGTGCAGAACGAGCTTCTGTCGGGTCAGCTAGTATACACATTCCTCATAAACGAGACGTCACTTTTCATTTTCTTATCTCTTGGCCACACAAAGAGAACAGAATTTCAAAAGGTCCTATAGCGACCAGCGACTTAAATTAAATAAGGCTAGAAATACCAAATTAACAGTTTAAAACCCTTCTTTTGAACATACAAAAGACTAGTAAAACCAAACTACAGTAGAACCTCGTTTAACCGGATCAACTGGGACCAGAGTAGATCCGAGTTATCGAAAATCAGAATTATCAAAGAATGACGGAAAAACAATAAAAAAATGTACATCACCGATCGGCACACTTTCTGTATGCACTGTAATAGCCTATGTATTTGTACTGTACTACAAACTAGTCAGTAGTAAAAAAGGCAGTGAGCTTCTTTTGTCTCAGTTTAGTGTATCACTTATCTCACATCTGCTTTAACATTACAAGTTCATTTGTTTTGACTCTCGAAATAAAACATCAATTTCTCTATGTTTGTTACTGTTTGTACACAATATAGCTACAAACTAGTCAGTAGTAAAAAAGACAGTGAGCTTCTGTTGTCTCAGTTTAGTGTATCACTTATCTCACATCTGCTTTAACATTACAAGTTCATTTGTCTTGACTCTCGAAATAAAACATCAATTTCTCTATGTTTGTTACTGCTTGTACACAATATAGCTACAAACTATTGAGTAGTAAAAAAGGCAGTGAGCTTCTGTTGTCTCAGTTTATTGTATCAATTATCTCACATCCGCTTTAACATTAGAAGTTCATTTGTCTTGACTCTCGAAATAAAACTTCAATTTCTCTATGTTTGTTACTGCTTGTACACAATATAGCTACAAACTAGTCAGTACTAAAAAAGGCAGCGAGCTTCTGTTGTCTCAGTTTATTGTATCAATTATCTCACATCTGCTTTAACATTACAAGTTCATTTGTTTTGACTCTCGAAATAAAACATCAATTTCTCTATGTTTGTTACTGTTTGTACACAATATAGCTACAAACTAGTCAGTAGTAAAAAAGACAGTGAGCTTCTGTTGTCTCAGTTTAGTGTATCACTTATCTCACATCTGCTTTAACATTACAAGTTCATTTGTCTTGACTCTCGAAATAAAAAATTAATTTGTCTATGTTTGTTACTGCTTGTACACAATATAGCTACAAACTAATCAGTAGTAAAAAAGGCAGTGAGCTTCTGTTGTCTCAGTTTATTGTATCAATTATCTCACATCCGCTTTAACATTAGAAGTTCATTTGTCTTGACTCTCGAAATAAAACTTCAATTTCTCTATGTTTGTTACTGCTTGTACACAATATAGCTACAAACTAGTCAGTAGTAAAAAAGGCAGTGAGCTTCTGTTGTCTCAGTTTATTGTATCAATTATCTCACATCCGCTTTAACATTACAAGTTCATTTGTCTTGACTCTCGAAATAAAACTTCAATTTCTCTATGTTTGTTACTGCTTGTACACAATATAGCTACAAACTAGTCAGTAGTAAAAAGGCAGCGAGCTTCTGCTGTCTCAGTTTAGTGTATCACTTATCTCACATCCGCTTTAACATTACAAGTTCATTTGTCTTGACTCTCGAAATAAAACTTCAATTTCTCTATGTTGGTTATTGCTTGTACACAATATAGCTACAAACTAGTCGGTACTAAAAAAGGCAGCGAGCTTCTACTGTCTCAGTTTAGTGTATCACTTATCTCACATCCGCTTTAACATTAGAAATTCATTTGTCTTGACTCTCGAAATAAAACATCAATTTCTCTATGTTTGTTACTGCTTGTACACAATATAGCTACAAACTAGTGAGTAGTAAAAAACGCAGTGAGCTTCTGTTGTCTCAGTTTAGTGTATCACTTATCTCACATCCGCTTTAACATTACAAGTTCATTTGTCTTGACTCTCGAAATAAAACAACAATTTCTCTATGTTTGTTACTGTTTGTACACAATATAGCTACAAACTAGTCAGTAGTAAAAAAGACAGTGAGCTTCTGTTGTCTCAGTTTAGTGTATCACTTATCTCACATCCGCTTTAACATTACAAGTTCATTTGTCTTGACTCTCGAAATAAAACATCAATTTCTCTATGTTTGTTACTGCTTGTACACAATATAGCTACAAACTAGTGAATAGTAAAAAACGCAGTGAGCTTCTGTTGTCTCAGTTTAGTGTATCACTTATCTCACATCCGCTTTAACATTACAAGTTCATTTGTCTTGACTCTCGAAATAAAACAACAATTTCTCTATGTTTGTTACTGTTTGTACACAATATAGCTACAAACTAGTCAGTAGTAAAAAAGGCAGCGAGCTTCTGCTGTCTCAGTTTAGTGTATCACTTATCTCACATCCGCTTTAACATTACAAGTTCATTTGTCTTGACTCTCGAAATAAAACATCAATTTCTCTGTTTGTTATTGCTTGTACACAATATAGCTACAAACTAGTCAGTAGTAAAAAAGGCAGCGAGCTTCTGCTGTCTCGGTTTAATGTATCACTTATCTCACATCTGCTTTAATATTAGAAGTTCATTTGTCTTGACTCACGAAATAAAAAATTAATTTCTCTATGTTTGTTACTGCTTGTACACAATATAGCTACAAACTAGTCAGTAGTAAAAAAGGCAGCGAGCTTCTGCTGTCTCGGTTTAATGTATCACTTATCTCACATCTGCTTTAATATTAGAAGTTCATTTGTCTTGACTCACGAAATAAAACATCAATTTCTCTATGTTTGTTACTGCTTGTACGTGGGTCATATAACAGCTGGTTTATCAACAATGTCTGAATATCAATACTCTTCATTTTCAGTAACACTGCATGATGCGATAATGCGTAGCTCTGTAATCGGCTAATAGCTTCCGTCACTGTCAATTTTTCTTCATTAACATCGGAACAGCCATCGATATTTTTGTTTTGAAAAATGTCTATAAAATCTTCTTGCACACTTTATTTTTCATTTTTCCGGCGAGTCACCTGGGTGCAACCTTGACAACCTGGTCCCACGCGGGTGCGGTCAAGAGAATTCGATGTGTCTACTCAGAATAGTAATTTATCGTGTATAAAACTAGGTTTTATTTACTAAGACAAAAAGCCCTGTTTTAAAACTGTTCCGGATTATCAGGACGTGCGGATTAAAGAAGTTTTACTGTATATGCTAGATTTACGTATTATAAAGTGGTAAATGGCATGGAAGAGTTGTATTTAAGATTGCATCATGTGGAGCATGGCAATAAAATCTGATGTAATAACTAGGAAACTGAGATAACCGATTCCAGTTTAATGTTAATATAACATAACAGTATTTATGGAAACTGACAAGGTGCAGCAGTGTGGTTACAACAGCGACATTGATCTGTCACAACGTAAGCTCTCTTGATTTAACTCGCAGCAATGGCTGGGTATAAATTGGAATTACGCGAGGCATTACGTACTTAAGTGAATGAACGTGATGGAGCAAGTCGCGTACTCGAGTGTAGCGACCGATACCAAGGTCTATGCCAGGAGATGGGTTGTTTTGTTCATATATGTGTTGTTTGCCATCGTCAATGGCATGCAGTGGACCCAATATGCCATCATCAACAATGTGGTCGCACAGTATTATCGAGTTTCTACTGTTGCCGTCGACTGGACAGCCATCATCTTTGTTACCACGTATGGACCGCTCATCTTTCCTGCAATGTATCTGCTGCAGAAGAAGGTAGGGCCACCGACGGGGTGCCTTATCTAAAAAATCTAAATGAGTGTTTCACACCTTAAATAAACTTAATAGCTGATTTCCCTTTTTGAAACGAAGAATGTTATTTTCGGATTTTCAAAGTTAGTTTAGAAGGTTCATATTAGAGAGTAGATTATTAAAGCAAGTGAAATGAAGCCATAAACGACATTCATTTCAATAAGGGGGAAAAAAAATGTGTGGGTAAATCAGTCCGACCGAGCCTCGAATTTTTTTCTCTGAAATTCTGTTCTGTTCCTATGACCAACACCTAAAGGACATTAAAATGTCGTTAAAAAAACAGAAGCTTCCTCCCTTGCGAAGGCTAAGAGATCACTCTTGCAGCTTCCCTTGATTATATTAACATGCATTCTGCTATTCTCCCACTGCAAAGCACTACTTAGCCACTGAAAGGAGATTTTTTTGTGTGTGTGTGTGTGTAATTTACGTCCTCCAACGTTAAGTCATATCGGACGGTGAGTAAATTGGGTGAAATGGTGCGCAAATGAAAACAGAGTCCATGGAGCTTAGAGTTACCCCACATTCGTCCTGAAGGATAAGGGAAAACCCCGGGAAAAACCTTATCCAGGTAACTCATCCTGACCGAGATTCGAGCTCGGGACCTCTTGAACGTGAGGCAGCCATGCCAACACCACGCTACCAAGGCCGGCGAAAGGAGATCTAAATATCATTGTCTATGTGAGTGTATGGACTAGCAGGTGGTACATGTTCTTGGAGGTTACAGAAATCCTGGTTTTTAAACCATAAAATCAATATTGCAGGAAATGTCTGGTAACTCTAAGGTCTATGTACCCTGTACTCATTTGAGCATCATTTCAATCATCGTCTTAAATCATATAACGTTGGAGATTTTGTCTTATCCTGAAAGATGAATGTCTGGTAACTCTAAGCTCTATGTACACTGTGCTCATTTAAACATATTTTCATTCATCATCCGATATGACTTAACGTTGGAGGTTTTCTCTTATCCTGAAAGATAAATGTCTGGTAACTCTAAGCTCTATGTACGCTGTACTCATTTGAACATCATTTCATTCTTCGTCCGATATGACTTAACATTGGAGGTTTTCTCTTATCCTGAAAGATGAATATCTGGTAACTCTAAGCTCTATGTACGCTGTACTCATTTGAACATCATTTCATTCATCGTCCGATATGACTTAACATTGGAGGTTTTCTCTTATCCTGAAAGACGAATGTCTGGTAACTCTAAGCTCTATGTACGCTGTACTCATTTGAACATCATTTCATTCATCACCCGTTATGACTTAACGTTGGAGGTTTTCTCTTATCCTGAAAGATAAATGTCTGGTAACTCTAAGCTCTATGTACGCTGTACTCATTTGAACATCATTTCATTCATCGTCCGATATGACTTAACATTGGAGGTTTTCTCTTATCCTGAAAGACCAATGTCTGGTACCTCTAAGCTCTATGTACGCTGTACTCATTTGAACATCATTTCATTCATCGTCCGATATGACTTAACATTGGAGGTTTTCTCTTATCCTGAAAGATAAATGTCTGGTAACTCTAAGCTCTATGTACGCTGTACTCATTTGAACATCATTTCATTCATCGTCCGATATGACTTAACATTGGAGGTTTTCTCTTATCCTGAAAGATGAATATCTGGTAACTCTAAGCTCTATGTACGCTATACTCATTTGAACATCATTTCATTCATCATCCGATATGACTTAACGTTGGAGGTTTTCTCTTATCCTGAAAGATGAATGACTGGTACTCTAAGCTCTATGTACCCTGCACTCATTTGAACATCATTTCATTCATCATCCGATATTAACGTTGGAGGATTTCTCTTATCCTGGAAGATGAATGTCTGGTAACTCTAAGCTCTATGTACACTGTACTCATTTGAACATAATTTCACTCATCCGATATTAACGTTGGAGGATTTCTCTTATCCTGGAAGATGAATGTCTGGTAACTCTAAGCTCTATGTACCCTGTACCCATTTGAACATCATTTCACTCATCATCCGATATTAACGTTGGAGGATTTCTCTTATCCTGGAAGATGAATGTCTGGTAACTCTAAGCTCTATGTACACTGTACTCATTTGAACATCATTTCACTCATCCGATATTAACGTTGGAGGATTTCTCTTATCCTGGAAGATGAATGTCTGGTAACTCTAAGCTCTATGTACCCTATACCCATTTGAACATCATTTCACTCATCATCCGATATTAACGTTGGAGGATTTCTCTTATCCTGGAAGATGAATGTCTGGTAACTCTAAGCTCTATGTACCCTGTACTCATTTGAACATCATTTCATTCATCATCCGATATTAACGTTGGGGGATTTCTCTTATCCTGGCAGATGAATGTCTGGTAACTCTAAGCTCTATGCATCCTGTACTCATTTGAACATCATTTCATTCATCGTCTTATATGACTTAACGTTGGAGGTTTTCTCTTATCCTGAAAGATGAATGTCTGGTAACCCTAAGCTCTATGTATCCTGTACTCATTTGAACATCATTTCATTCATCGTCTTATATGACTTAACGTTGGAGGTTTTCTCTAATCCTGAAAGATGAATGTCTGGTAACCCTAAGCTCTATGTATCCTGTACTCATTTGAACATCATTTCATTCATCGTCCGATATGACTTAACATTGGAGGTTTTCTCTGATCCTGAAAGATTAATGTGTGGTAACTCTAAGCTCTATGTACCCTGTAGTCATTTGAACATTATTTCATTAATCGTCCGATATGACTTAACGTTGGAGGTTTTCTCTTATCCTGAAAGATGAATGTCTGGTAACTCTAAGCTCTATGTACCCTGTACTCATTTGAACATCACTTCATTCATCGTCCGATATGACTTAACGTTGGAGGTTTTCTCTTATCCTGAAAGATGAATGTCTGGTAACTCTAAGCTCTATGTACGCTGTACTCATTTGAACATCACTTCATTCATCGTCCGATATGACTTAACGTTGTAGGTTTTCTCTTATCCTGAAAGATGAATGTCTGGTAACTCTAAGCTCTATGTACCCTGTACTCATTTGAACATCATTTCATTCATCGTCCGATATGACTTAACGTTGGACTGGCTCGCTAAAGAATATTCCAACCTTCAGCTTTGTTCTTACTGTAAACAGGTCTGGCACGAAGCAGTTGGCAACCCTGCTACCACATGTTTACTATGATCACAAATTCTTAACACTGGAAATGTCACATCCATAATTTAAAGGCTAACTGAAGTAATGATGGATGTTATTTTACTCATGTTAATGTTAAGGGGTCATTTTCAGTCTTATACTTTTAACTTTTATGGAATGTTTTATATTTTTCGCTTTTTCTAGATATTTTTTTAACATTTTTGTAATTTTAACCGGATTTCTCTGGATATCCTTGGACTTCTAATCGCGCAATTTTAGAAAATGGCAGTTTGATACATTTTACGCTATATTTTGAGGTGAAATTAAGATGTTGGAAGTAAAAATATAAATTACTTTTTACTAGGATTACGATTACTACGGAGGGGATTAGCCACCGCGGCCAGTCACGGTCCCGAAGAAGAGGTATGATGAGGCAAGAGGAGACAAAGGGCGGGCGACCTGGCCAGGGGGAACAACGTACATATCGCCCTGCTGTGGTTCGGAAGTGGTCCCAGTTTGGAGACCGGTAAGCCATCTACCGGAGCAAGAAGTGTTACGCAGCTACTTCTGCCCTGAAAGACATCACCAGTGATGTGTAAAGGAGGGACAGAAAATGTGGGAGATGTAACTAACCTACTCAGCATTCACCGGCCAACCTGAGAACACCCCCAAAAAACCTAGGGATCAGGTAGATCGGCCACGGGAATCAAATCCAGAACCGCTCGGTACTTCTCTCTCTAAAATATAGCGCTGGATGACTAACGTGTTACTTTGTAACAAGCAAAGTCTGTATTTACGTAAAATATGAAGCTATTAACAGTGAAGCAAATAAATATATACAAATATAACAGTTTGTAGCTTAAAACTCCACTTATCTTATACGAAATGATGATACTTTTCTTATAAATTGTCCGGGATTGCGATTTCATGTAAAACTTTTACACATCGTCAGCCGGAAACAACAAAACTGTGGCCATCGTTATAAACGCTAGATGTTAATATATTCTTGTTAGTAGATATTACCAAAATCTGAAAATAAAACAAATTTAAAAACAGAATCGACTGCCGGAATTTCAAAATTCATTACGCTATGCTTTTTTTTTTTTTTTTTTTTTTTAATAAATATATGTTCCCAAACCATTAACTCTATCCGACCATTTAATTGTTTTAATAATTTAACTTCAGGATTTATTTTATGGTTAAATGACCAAAAAGTAACCAGCAGTCGATTCTGTTTTAAACTTTGTTTTATTTTCAGATTTTGGTAATAATAACAAGAACATGTTAACATTTAGCGTTTGTAACGATGGCGACGGCTTTGTTGTTTCCGGCTGACGATGTGTAAAACTTCTATATGAAATCGCGATCCCGGACAATTTATAAGAAAAGTATCATCACTTGTTATAAGATAAGTGAAGTTTTAAGTTACAAATAGTTAAATTTGTATATAAAAGTATGTATTGATTGACAAGGAGCATTATCAATCTGCCATTTCTGCCATTAGGTCTGGTTCTCGAAGTCGCGGGTTCAAACCCGGCTTACGGGGCTATGTTAGTGATTTATGTCACAAGCCTGATTGAGACTCAAACATCAAATACAGAACGGTTTATGTTACGTAAATGTACGACACTGGATTGTTTCAGGGACTAAGGTGCACTATCCTGATGGGAGCGTCAGGGACGGCCCTAGGGTCCTGCCTCAAGGTGCTATCTGCAAGTCGCGACAGATTCTGGCTCACGTTCCTGGGACAGACGTTTGTTGCCTCTTCACAAGTGTTTCTGTTGAGTATCCCTCCGCGCTTGGCTGCTGTTTGGTTCGGTCCTAATCAGGTATCGACCGCCACCAGCATCGGCGTCTTTGGAAATCAGGTAAGTACCTTGTGATCCAAAATACGCGAACTGCTGTTGTCTTTTTCAGCATTCAATTCAACTTTGGAAGTTGTTTTGTTTTTACTGGCGCCACCCTTAGTTTATGCGACGATGTAAACAAAAGCACACATATATATATATATATATATATATATATATATATATATATATATGTGCGAAATCTTTGTGGATGAAAAATATAGTTCGCATATCATTTTAAAAGATTTTACATGTTATATAAATTATATAAACAACTTCACATTATTACAATTGCCACAGTCGAAAATTAATTATTATAAAGTTAATTGATGGAAATTAATCATTTCTTGATACTAGCCGTGCAGTTTGACTATCTATCTTATTAAATAATATTTTATTTGGTACATGTAAGTGTAATTTGTATGTATTAATCAAAATGTTCGTTGCGCTCGCAAGTTTAAAAGCAAAAGGGAACGAGGGGGCAATTAGTGGTACATGAGTGAGTGAGTGAGTGAGTGTGGTGTTTAAGGGCCCGTCGACAACAAGGTCATTTGGGCCCCAAGTCAGCACTAAAAACCTAAAAACTATAAAAACTCAATTAAAAGGTAAAATACAATTAAAACACTCAACTATTAAAAGCACATTAAAATCATCCCAGTACTAAAAATTTAAAAACTCTAAAATTAATAAATTTAAAACACAAGTCAGACTTGTTTATTAAAACCTATTTTTAAAACAAACCGCAGTGCCTTATCCACGGCCACTGGGTCGTCCCCTAAAATACTAAACAAGTTAGCTCCCAAGCCCAAAGACTGGCGAACGCGGGCGTACTGCGGGCAATCCAGCAGTACATGCCGCACAGTGAGGCGTACTGCACACGGGGCACACACAGGGGCCGGTTCCCCTCTCAAAAGATGGCCATGAGTTGCACGTGTGTGCCCAATTCTCAGCCGGGTGAGTATCACCTCGGCCCGCCGGTTATCCCTGCAGGAAGTTAGCCAGGGTCGTACGCTGTCTTTAATTGCCCGGAGTTGTGTGCCTTGTAAAGCTGTCCAGGAGTGCTGCCAAGCAGAGAGGAGTTGGCGACGGAAAAAACGTTGCACGTCCTGGAATGGCACTGTAGTTGTTAAACTCCGGGCCAAACGGCAAGCAGACTTAGCAGCCGCGTCCGCCTCCTCGTTCCCGCAAATCCCAACATGGCCTGGGGTCCAAGTAAAAATAAAATTGTATCCGCGATTGAGCATTTGCGAGATCTGGGTCTGTATTTTTAAAACAAGTGTGTGAGCGGTAGTGTGCTGTTGTAAGGCCAGGAGCGCACTTAGACAGTCAGTGCAGATGATAAAAGAGCCAGGAGCTAACTTGCAAATAAAAAGGAGCAAATAAAAAATGGCATATAGCTCTGCTGAGAAGACCGAAGTGGAGTCCAGAAGTCGAAATTTATGAGTCTCACCGTTGATGAAGAATGCGCAACCCGTAGCGTTACCTAACTGGGAACCGTCTGTAAAGACCGGAACGTAGTTAGGGTAACGGCCCAGTAATTCGGCAAAAAGTTGTTGGAAAACCGAATGTGGAGTAGCGAGTCTAGGGTTGTTTGAAAGAGTTAGGTCGAACCGCGCACGATTGAGCTGCCATGCAGGATAAGGGCAGATGGACCTCTCCACGCGAGGCATTCGGATGCCATGGGAATGTAGGTGATCCCGAAATCTTATTCCCACGGGGCGTGTCCGAGAACCAGGGCGCATATAACGGTGGACTAAATCTGGACACAGAACTGGTTTAAAACAAGGATGATTGGGATGACTTGCCAGCTTCGAGACGTATGAGCAGAGTAACATCGAGCGACGAATATGCAGTGGAGGTTCGCCTGAGTCTGCATACAGGCAGTCGACTCGACTGGTGCGGAATGCTCCTGTGGCAAGGCGGATGCCAGTGTGATGCACGGTGTCTAAAAGGCGAAGTTTAGATGCGGTCGCTGCGCCATAAATAAAACTGCCATAGTCCAGCTTGGACCGAACCAGAGAGCGGTACAGCCTCAACATTACCGTGCGATCGCCCCCCCCAAGATGCTCCAGATAATACCTTCAGCACCCGAAGAGAACGATCGCAAGAGGCACGAAGGTGACGAATGTGGTGCTCCCAATTTAACTGTCGGTCCAAGTAGAGGCCCAAGAACTTCAGGTGTGAGACAAATGGCAGGGGTGTGCCGTTCAAATGAAGATCAGGAGGCGGGTGAATACCTCGTAGGCGGTGAAAGTGGATACACTGCGTCTTCGCAGCTGAAAAACGGAAGCCGTTTTGAAGCGCCCAAGCTGCTAGCTGGGTTATGGTCAGCTGCAGTTGGCGCTCAATGTGATCTATGTTGGCAGACCTATAATAGACTGCGAAGTCGTCAACATAGAGGGATGATGGAATTCCACTTCGAACGGCACTAGTGATTCCGTTAATCGCTACGGCAAAAAGGGTGACGCTCAAAATTGACCCTTGAGGTACACCGTTCTCCTGTATCCGCTCCTGGAATATCGTTTTCCCTATCCGCACACGAAAACGGCGAAGTTTTAAAAAATTGCATAAAAACTCGGGCAGATGACCACGCATGCCGTAACCATGTAGGTTACGGAGTATGCCGTACCGCCAAGTGGTGTCATAGGCCTTCTCCAGGTCGAGGAACACGCCCACGGTATGTTGCTTCAGTAGAAACGCATCCGAAACATACCCCTCAAGGCGTGTTAGATTATCGACACTTGAGCGATGGCGACGAAAACCGCATTGCAAGTTGGACAGATGGTTATGTTTTTCGAGCCACCAATTTAACCGAGCGTTTATCATTCGCTCCAACGTCTTACAGATGACACTTGTCAGGCAAATGGGGCGGTAGCTAGATGGTAGCTTGCGGTCCTTTCCGGGTCGAGGGATGGGGATGACAATACCCTCTCGCCAGGAGGAAGGGAAAACCCGCTCATGCCAAATGCGGTTATAGATGTTTAGAAGGAAACATAGCGCCTCAGATGGAAGATGTAGCAGCATCTGTCGGTGTACGTCATCGGGACCTGGAGAGGAATCCTTTGCTAACGCCAGAGAATGGGCGAGCTCGGCTGCGGTAAAGGGTTGGTTGTACGGCTCGGTGCAGTCACTATTAAAATTAAGTGGTACCCGCTCCGCCTTTTCCTTAATAGGCAGGAAGAGAGCGTCATAGCGGGCAGTTTGGCTCGTGGCAGCAAATGTGGTAGCTAGGGCTTCAGCTATGTCCTGCTCGGTGGTGCACATGGATCCGTTGATGGCAAGGCCGGGAATTACCGTCCGGCGATACTTGCCATACATCCGCCGAACAGCTGACCATACTTGTTGGGTAGAGCTGCGCCGGGAAAGCGAAGACACAAATGCTTCCCAGGATTTACGTTTTGCGTTGCGCAGTATGAAGCGTGCCCTAGCGCGAGAACGTTTGAAGGCGACGAAGTTCGCTTCCGTCGGGTGCCGCTGAAAAATGCGCAAAGCACTTTTGCGTGCTTTGACAGCCAAACTACATTCCTCGGACCACCACGGTACAGGAATACGACGTGGTGTAGGTGAGCCTCGAGGAATGCTGGATTCTGCTGCGAGCAGGATCGAGCAAGTAAAATATTCGACCATTTCGTCGATGGTGTCGAAACCATGGTCGAAGAGGTGTATGAGGGATTGGAATTTTCCCCAGTTAGCTTTGGAAATAATCCAGCGAGGATGTCGAGAAGGTACACATTGGCGGCCAGAAAAATGAATGTTAATGGGGTAATGATCACTGCCGAAGAGGTCGGAAAGTACTGACCACTCAAGTAGTGGTACTAATGATGGACTGCAGAAAGAAAGGTCTAGTACGGAATGTGTACCATAAGCGGATGATAGGAACGTCGGGTCACCAGTATTTAGCAGAAGCAGTTCAGACTTATCGAAGACGTCTACGAGGAGGCATCCACGGGCGTCATCGGTGTCTGATCCCCAGAGCGTGTGCTTGGCATTCAAATCTCCCACAAGGAGTAGTGGTGAGGGGAGCTGAGCCAATAGAGCTTGAAGATCACGCTCTGGAACTATACTGAGCGGCGGCAGGTACATGTTGCATATGGTAAAACTGATGCTCTGCAGCTGCAGCCGAACGGCCACAGCTTGCAATGGTGTGGTGAGAGGAACGTGGGCGGCGGAAATGTTAGGCGCCACTAAGGTAGCAACGCCACCGCTTGCACGCATACCTGCAAGAGAATCGCTTCTAAATGCCGAAAAAGAGTGAAGTTGTAACGAGTGATTGGGATGTAAGTGGGTTTCCTGGAGGCAAATTATTGACGGTGACCGTTGAGAAACTAAATATTGTAGGTATTGAGCACGAGCTCGAAAACCATTGACATTCCACTGGATTATTTCCATGAAGAGTTTTTAACGGGCCGTTTTAACTTTTTTCTTGACCTTGGCTGACTTGGGCCCTACGACTCGAAAATCGTTAGCCTCCTGTGACTCCGCTGATGTTCGGGAGTCAGAACTCCTACGGCTCGTAGAACGAGACCGGGATCTAATCGAAGGCGAGCGACTTCGCGATCTATGTGTTGGCCGGGATCGGTTTTTTACTATTACCACTGGATTGTTATTACTCGGTGATGGCTTGGTGGCGGGAGTCTGTACGGCTGAAACGGAGGCTGTGCTGGTGGATATACAAGCAGTCTGAGACGTGGGTTTAACGGCTAGAAAGTCAGTCTGCGTGGAGGCGTGGGCGACAGGGACGTGTTGAACAGCAACAGTGGTGTTGGGAGTACGGCGAGCTGCTGATGCATATCCAGTAGTAGTGTTAGGAGGCTTCAGTTGTTCGAAGCGCCGCCGTGCCTCTGGAAAAGTCAGGCGTTCCTTTACACGTAGCTCCTGAATGCTCTTTTCGTCCATGAATCTAGGGCACTGTCGCGAACTAGAGGGGTGACTGCCGCCACAGTTCACGCAACAAGGTGTCCGACTGCAGTTTGGATCGTCGTGCTTCGGTAGGCCACATTGCTCACAAAGAGCAGGATTTGTACATGTGACCTTAGTATGTCCGAACCGCTGACATTGGAAACAGCGCATGGGGTTCGGAACATACTGGCGGACGCTAGCACGTTCATAGCCGCAATAGATGTACTCGGGTAGCTTAGTCCCGGCGAAAGTAAGAAAGACCGTACGTAGCGGGTACTCCTTGCCATCTTGTTTTCGAGTAAGCCGGTACGCCTGACAAACGAGTTGGTCGGAGAGGCAACTTACTATTTCCTCATTCGCAAGACCATCCAAGCTGGAGGTGGTGACTACTCCTCTGCAGGTGTTAAGGGTTTTGTGTGGGGCTACCCGGATCGGGTAGGAGCCCAACAAAGTCGCCTTTTGCAGTTTTTTAGATTGGTCCGCTGTTGTGGTCTCTAATAGTAAGCTGCCGTCTCGAAGTCGGGTAGCGTTTTTTACAGGGCCACTGATTTTATCAAGCTCACGTTTTATATAGAATGGACTAATGTCTTTAAAGGTTTTGCCATCACATGCCAAGGTCATCAATAAATATGGGTCGATGAAAGAGGTTTTGCGCGGATGCATTTTGAATAGGACCCCCATCCGGAACCGTCGGCGTCAGCCTGCCATCCGGGGGTTAAAGAAAGAAAGACACCGAATCTTCACGGTCTGTGCCGTCATGGGGACCTCACCCATGACCGATCTCATTTGTACTTCAGAAAAGCTACCCTTCCACATCCACTGCTTGTCCGTATGGGTAAACCGTTCACCACGCACACCCCGGCTTTATTCCCCTACCACAGGAATAACCGCCTGTGGCTCCCCACTTTAGGCCGCGCATGCGTGAAATAGGCACACGCGGATTCAGGGGACTTGTGGTTGATTACACCGGGGTTCCGTCAGCGGTAACACGTCCGGTCCGTGATACTAACCCAACGGCAAAACGCGGCCGTCGGGAGATTACCACAGACCGGGCCCTCAAGGAGCTACGTGGGTGTACTTGACGGTGTGGACGGGCTCCGCACCTAAGGCTACACATAGGGGCAGTGCGAAGGGTCCGCTCAACCTTCACTTTTGAGACCTCCGGAGAGCACACATGTCGGAAGCCGCGCTGAAAACCGTGGGACAGAACCACGGAGATAGGAAAGATCCCTGCTGGTGAGACAGGAGTTATAAACCTAAGACCTTAAGTGCTAAGAATTATAATAAAAAACTAGAAGGGGAAGAAGGTGATGCTTACTGACAAGCAGTAGCTGCACGTGGCACAGTTGATGGAGATGAAGGGGATGAATTGAGGGTGAATGGCTAGGGACCCCGGGATCGCCAAACCCGTACCTACCGTAGTAGGTCCCTGGGGGAAAATACCAGAGCCTCTTCTGCCAGTTTTCGGGGTTACTGATGGGCCTTCTCGGCAGCCGTAGCGGTCGTGGGGTACACCAGGTCCCCACCGTACATCACCCCATTAGTCAGTCCCCTACTTCCTGTTGCCCACCCCTCGGGACGAGGACCGCAGAGGTTGGATTTTGAGGGGCAATTAGTGGTACATTGTGGCTGTAAACATCAGAGAGGGAAACCGTTGGAACTGGGATTTCATTACGGAGGGGATTCGGTACATAGGCTACCATGCTGGGCCCATTGCTCCTATGCTCTCAAGTGGAGACACCCCTGGGAGGAAGGATGAGGCGAAGTCGACCCAAGGAGCCACGACAGTACAGAGGGTAGGGCACCTACAGACTTCCCCCGACAGGCCAGGACAACGAGGGACGACAACGAGCCCAGCGGCCGAGACTTAATGGTCCCAGGCAGCCGATCCGAGTCCCAAAGGTCCCTGGCTGGCGGTCCCTAAATGGTCCCAGCAGAGGAGCGGAGACCGGCAACCGACCTACCGGAGGAGGAAGTAGTTTTCCTCAGAGCATATCATCCCGCCATGCACCACCGAGACTCTCGCCGACACTTCTACCCTGAAAGAGACCACCAGATGAGAGATGATATGAAATAACGGAGATGAAATGGAGGGAAAAGAAATTTGGGGAATGTGATTAACCTACCCAGCATTCGTCTAGCGACCCAGGAAAACCCTCGGTCAGGTAGGTCGGCCACGGGAACCGAACTTGGGCCTCCTGAATGCGGGCCACTGACGAAACCAACTGAGCCATCCCGCTCGGTGAGGGAAACCGTTAAAACGCGATGAAAAACAAATTATGTTGTACGTGTTTTACAAGTTGTGTGACTTTAGCAATGGAGGACAGCAGTGTTTCAGTGCTCAAAGCGAGGTTCACTTTCTACTCCAGGAAAACATCGAACAAGAAAGTAGACAGTTGTGGATGAATTTGTTAGAAGTGACTTTGGTCACAAGGTTCAGAGCTTGTTTAAAACAAACGAGCCACCAACAATTACAAAAGTGCTTTAAGCAGTAAACAATGATCCCAATATTCAGAGCTTTAACATCATTCTTCACGACATACGTTTTGACTTTGAGAACTGAAACAGAATAAAAATATAATTGTTGTGGCGCAGGAATTATCGAAGTAAAATTCGGAAGTGGATGTTGTTTAAGGAATTCTTAGTTGTCAGATTACAATTACGTACGTAAAGTATTTTTTCAGTTGAATGCCAGTAGAAGTTTAAGTCACTGCCTAAATGGCTATACACAGTTATTTAGCAATGTTATTCCGCAGAAAGACCCGCACCTTAATTTTAATTTATATGTGAAGAAATGAAATGTCTGAGTAATTGTAAGGATTCAGTCACTTTTCAGCGTAAAAGAGGAAAAAAATATATTACACAGTAGAGACACATTTGCATTTAATCTTAACGTAAAAGTGCTACGACACAAGCTGCTCAAACTTTGCATAGAAGTTCGTTGACAGCGCACACGTTTGCCACAGAATATTCTCTCCAATCACAGTGGCCGGTCCGCTTTGTTTACATCGTGACATAAACTAAGGACGGGGCCGACATAGTTTTGATTTCCGTTTGTCAATTAGTCGAATGTTTCACAGCACAGTCACTTT
Source organism: Mantis religiosa (assembly GCA_030765055.1). Taxonomy (NCBI): domain Eukaryota; kingdom Metazoa; phylum Arthropoda; class Insecta; order Mantodea; family Mantidae; genus Mantis; species Mantis religiosa. The sequence continues at coordinate 585,051 of CM060957.1, forward strand.
CCTGATCCTCTCCTAGGCTCATTGTATGACGCGTCACTTGTTTTAGTCACAACAGATGTGTGTATAGTTTGTTACATACACAAATCACGTCGCAATAACATAACACAGTCATCGCTGTATATAATAAGCATTTTTAACCATTAAAAGAACATATTCGAAATAAATATAAATAAGGAGCACCGACCCGCTGCATATGGCAATAGCCGATAAGAGAGCGCTGCAACGTGCGCTTTGAGACAGCGATAAGCAGCATAAAATAAGACCTGAACCTTTCCTGGTGACAAATATGTCCGAGATCTTCTCGGGAAACAAGTCAGGTGAAAAGACGATTAGCGCACATCTCTCCCATCATTAGGATATTTTAATAAATGTTATAATCACAAATGTATCACTGGATATAACACAAATACAAACAAAGACAAAACACTATCAATTTTCGCATCAGTGAACAAGAGACTGTTTTCAATAAGTTAAATGCCAGGTCAGGAGATGGCGTGAGTATAGAAAATTAATTGGGTCAAAGAAACGTAACTACTTAACTTGATGATCAGGCTGTATTGCTCTTTGTTTCTTAAATAGACGGATTTCCATTTTAAGGCCCGTTTCCAAGAGGAGCTGAACTGAAATGCAACATCACGAAACCGTTGTCACCATATGCCACAGTCAACATTCGGAATACATCCGCGCACCTATTTTTCACACAAAATTTGATACAGGTTATTTGTTCCATTTTTTTGGAATAGACAAAAATCGAATACGAACCAAAACACGTCCAAGAAAATAGCTATCAAGAATTAACTGAACATTTAAAATGACTGAGCTTGTCAACATAAGTGAGGGACATGAGTACCAACATAACACGACAAAACAATCTAAAATCGAATATATGTAGCCCGCGAAAATTCAAACTTCGACATATTTTTTGAACAGATCTCGTATTTCCAGCACAATAGTACTGAGAGGCTGTTCAGAGCTCAAATATTTTTGCTGCGTGCGGACCCAGTTTTGGGGTTTCATCACATGTTGAGGTTAGTTAGGTATTTGAAGGTTAGTATGGCAATTTAGAATAAACGAGAGTCTTCGGGTCTTTAACACTCCCCCGAATTTTGAATAGGATGCAAAACCATTTTTAAATCCTGGTGTTTAAAAGGTTTAAAGTTGTTTTGGGATTGATTTTGTAGATTTATATGGAGTTCAGCTTTTGCAGCTATTCGGATTAACTTCACTGTTTCTCCGGGTGCACGCAAGTCAAGAGGGGGACACGGAAAAGCCTGAAACGGCACCTTGTATGATCATAATCTCCTAGACACTGAACCAGGGTGCTTCTATTAGCCGATAATTTGAACCCAGCATTGGGTACAAGGAGGCAATTGCTGAGAGGTGCCGGATATGATGGCAAAATGTTGGACACCCAAGTACGTAATGGCCTCTAAAATGAAAGTCGGGGCAGTCAACGGTGGTGTGGCGCTTGGTGGCTTTTGTTCGGATTAACGGACATCCGCCATTGCCAGCAACACTCTTGTGTCCCTGTACAGGATTGAAGGCTCTGTGAAAGTGTCTCGCTTTGACACGTCGTCAGAGTACTGAAACTTTTCGGCGTGCGGCTTGGTTGGGAAATCTGCTATAAACACACTAATGCCCGATTTCAACAACAAATGTTAAGACTTAACAGGAGTTTAGCAATAGTTAAAACAAAAATTGCATTTCACCAACAAGTGTTAGCGTAACACTCGTGTTAAATCTCGTGTTAAACTAACAAGCCAAATTTCATATGTTAAGTCCTTAACAATTGTAAATAGTCAAGATGGCGAGCATGAACTCAGCTGTTGATGTCGATTTGTTATATTTAAGACCGTCTAAATGGCATTCATAATAAGAGTACGGCCTATGAGGAGAAATGATTTTGAGGAACTATCCGAAGAAAATTGTTTTACGGAGGTATAGACTGTCGAAACATGTTGCTATGAAGGTTACTGCGCAAGTACAAGAGAGGTTAGAACATGCATCGAAAGGAATATGGCGATCTCGCCTTTGCTTCAAATATCAATAACCTTGTGATTTTATAATTCACTGAATTATGTGGATAATACATTGTTCACCTGCCGTTTTGAAACGTTTAAGGCACTTGTTCTTCGCACCTCGTTTTAAATTTACGTAATACTGACAAGTTGTTTGGTGCTTGTAGTAGTGACACATGCATTTGAATTAAATTCGTTTCCGATATTTTCCCCGCGACATCTTTCTCTTTTACATTCACTGCATCCGTCCTCTTATTTTCCACGATATCCTTACACTTCGTCACCATTTCAATTAACAATTCTTTCTCCGTCGATGAGAAATTTGTCTCACGGTTTTATTTATGATTTTGTGCAGACGAAAATGAAAACAAAAGCGCATCAGAAAATACATTCAGAAAATAATACGACTCTACCATAGCGTTCTGTAGCTGTGATATTTACAAGTTTCTTGGCGTTAACACGGGTTTGTTAACATTTTCAGAAAACAGGTTGGTGAAATGCAAGAAATTTAACATTAGTTTTACCGCTGCGACAATTGTTATGTTACATAGGCGTAAAAAACATAGGTTGGTAGCATTATTCAAAGCTAATGCTGGTGTAAAGGCATGGGTGGACGTTAGTGTAAGGTTAGATAATCCGGATTATTATGGACGAAACGATCATAGGTATAAAATTAAGGGTAGAACATACAGAACCGACGTAGGAAAATTTTCTTTTGTTAATAGAACCAATGAAGAATGGAATGAATTTCCTGTAGCAGTCTTTCAGGGCTGTCCCCTGTCGCTGAAGAAATTTAGAAAAAATCTAGATGGTTTATAGATTAACTTTTGAATTATAATGGTATATAATATGTAAATAGAGAAGTAATTAGATATGCTTTAAGTGACTAAAGTAAAATAATATCATGTTTGTATTGTTTACTGTGTTATTGTTGTAAATCTAGTATTTGTAATTTGATCTGTATTCTTAACTCTGCCACCGGGTAGTACCCAATTGCAGTCAACACACACACTCACGCACGCACGCACACACACATACATACATTTTTAACGTCGATTTTAACATCTGTTGGTGAAATCGGGCATAAGAGTACAGAGCCCTCGGGGACTGCGATTCTCATAGGTCTTTCCCCACGACTGTGGCAGCGTTTGAGGAAGCTGTGTAAGATGTTATCTGTCTGGGTAGCCTCAAGTGGATGAGTTTGTGGAAGAGTCCGACACGATGTCGTGGAGAAACAACGGTATTATTATCAGTGAGAGACCGTCTTCTATTTAAACCACGCCTCTTTTATAGTCACGTGATTTATTAGTTATGTCTCTTCACGCTACAAGCGAAAGTTTCACTTACATTAAGGCGCTCTTTACCCTGGTCGTTTAGGTTTCATCCTGAATCTGTAATCATTCCTATTGTATAGAAAGCCATAATGTTTTTCCCTCATATAAACGAACTCTTTGCCCAGGATTATTCTCAAAGACATTTCACTTCGGATTAGGACTGTCCTACGGAGGAGATTCGGTACTGCGACCAGTCTTCATCTATTGTACCTATGTCCCAAGTGGGGCATCCCCGGCAGGAAGAATGTGGGTGGCCGTCCCAAGGAGCTAGACAGTGTAGAGGACAGGGTCCATACATTTTACTTAGATGAAAACCTCCCCCGGTAGGTCAGGACAATGGAAATTCCCCTCTAATGTGGTTCGGAAGTGATCCCCGCAGTCGGGTCAGAGAGCTGCAACCATCGTACCGAAGGAGGAAGTGCTTACCAGGAGTATATCATCCTGTCATGCACCGCCAAGACTTCTGCCGACACCTTTATCCTAAAAGATACCACCTCTACCCCGGAAAGCCCTTAGAAAAACCCATGGGTCAGATAAGTGGGCAACGGAAAGTGAAAAAAACCTCCTGCGCCATCCTGCTTAGTCAATAGAGTTAATATTCCATCATCATCCAGGCCTGAGTTATGTTTATACTTTCATATCTCCAGTTCTCTCAAATTTGGTATAAACACACGAAACAACAAACAGAAAGAGAACATGGCGAGTTAATTAAACTGTTAACAAAGAATATCACATTTCAAATTAAATGATTGGTGCAATACGAACTGTAAGATTTGTAAAATAAATAAATAACACATGGCAGCACCTTATTAAAGAAATACTGAAGTGTTTTATCAAACATCTGTCTCCATTAACTGAATTAGATAGGCGTGCTTGTTAGGTTAGTTTTACAAGAGTGAATAACATTTGTCGCTTATGAACCTTTTTTTTAAAAAAAAAAAAACAATTAGTTAATTTAAGTGTTGTTTGCATTACTGCGTATTCACGATAGACGCTGTCTATTAAGATTTGTCAACTATTTCATCGTTGGCCTCTTATCACTGTCGTTATCTTATCTGTCTCTATCCTGTTTAGGTGCGGTATTATTTCTGCTTTGATTGATTGTTGGTAGAGACAATTTTGTAAGTAATATTCTGGAGCTCCAATAGATGGCATAGAGTGTTTGCTGATGGTACTATTAATATAATCTCTTGGAATACAAAAGATCTGGATCTCTTTACTCAATAACATAAGCTTACTGTTCTATGGGATCATTACGCGGCAACATGCGTTCGCAATGACAGAACACATTTATCGCTGCATCAGTCTCCTTCCAAACCTCTCAGGACCGGTTGCTGCAGTTCATTTATAATCGAAGATCAAAATTGAGCTAACTTTGCGAACCCGCGCGGATTGTAAAATCCTGATCTTAGATCAGATGAACGCCGTTCAGTACTGATCCGAGATCACAGAAACAAATGCGGCAACAACGCCAAACATGTTGCAACTTTCGTATTATATTGATAGAATTCGAGAACTATCGGAACTATTCGACTCTATATTGTCACCCGAGCGTCGGAACACCCTGCAGAAGCAGCTGAGAGCGGAAAGCAGGGGAGGTCGTTGTTAGCCACGCCCACCCCTCGTTTGTCTTATAGTGGTGACAGGAGGTGGTTGGAAGAAAAAACATCACTGCGCCGTCTCTTTCTGTTCCACCTGTGATCTCGAACTTACGGGATATTTCCTCTAATATAGAACCTTCCAGATCGGCAAGCGGATCCTATATAAGCAACACGTCGTGCAAGAGGAGTTAGTCAGTGAGTCAGAGTTCTTGGCAATCAGCGTAAGAGTGCAGTACTAGTGTAAGGACGAGAAGACTGTGTATGTGCATTGGAGTTTACGTAATCGCGAGTGCAAGTGTAACTTTAACGGACGAACTGGTGAATTGTAATTGTGTGCAGTACGTAATTTGTGTAATTGGCAAGTGTTAAACTGTAAGTCGGTGGAAATAAAGAACATTGTTGAGTTTGTGTAATTGGACTTTTCATTTCACGAACCCACAAAGTCACACTGGTGTCAGGAAGCGGGAAAACAACATCACCGAACATTATAACCATGGACGCGGCATTGGAAAAGATTTTGGAGAAGATGATGGAAATGAAGGCCGAACTAATCTCGGAAATGAAGACTGCAAATGAAAACCTCGCTGCAAAAATAGAAGCGGCAAACAACAACCTCACCGCCGAGTTGAAACAAATGAAGACGGTCAACGACAACATCACCGAGAAGATGGAAGAAATGAAGGCCGAATTAACAGCGAAGACGGAAACTGCTAACAACAACTTGGCCACGACAATGACCGCAAAGATGGCCGAACTGACAACGGAGATGAGGGAGGCGAACGAGGTCCTCGCCACCAAGTCTGAGGAACGGTTGGCCGGCGTGAGGGATGACGTCACGAATCTGGGCAAGCGGATGGGTCAAGTAGACGACCGCCTTAATGATTTAGAGGAAAAGGCCGACAACATCGCAAAACCCCTCACCCGCCTGAAGGAGAAACACCGGCCTTATGTGTGGACAGAGGACGCCGAAAACGCTTTCCAGCACCTAAAGGAGACCCTGTGCAGTGCTCCAATTTTGGGTTTCCCACAACCGGGTGGCACCTTCATTGTGGACACCGACGCTAGCAACCATTGCATTGGAGGTGTCCTATCGCAGATCCAGGACGGCCATGAGCGGGTGATAGCCTACTACAGCAAGACGCTATCCAAGGCAGAGAAGAACTACTGCGTCACCCGACGAGAATTATTGGCGGTAGTAAGGACCTTGGAGCACTTCCATAAGTACCTGTACGGTCAGCCATTCCACCTGAGGACTGATCATTCCGCCCTAACCTGGCTATTGAGCTTTAAGAACCTGGAAGGCCAGACAGCACGTTGGGTCCAGAGGCTGCAGGAGTACGACTTCACCTCGGAACATCGTAGAGAGAAGAGCCACGGTAACGCAGACGCCATGTCCTGAAGACCCTGTCCAGTAGAGTGCGGCCAGTGCACAAGAGTGGAAGAGAAGGAGCGTGCCGCAGCAGTCCGAGTAGTTGTGGCAGTGCCTGCGGACGGCTGGGATAGCGCAGGCCTGAGGAGGGAGCAGCTGGCGGTCGCAGACTTGGGGCCACTTTTGAGGGAAGTGGAGGCAGGGACAAGACCAACCTGGGAGGACATCGCACCAAGGGGCGCCACCTACAGGTCGTACTGGGCCCAATGGGACTCGTTGAAGACCAGAGAGGGCGTGCTGTTCCGGGTATGGGAACCACCCGATGGGAAGACGCAGAGAGAACAGTTGGTACTTCCCCGGAGTAAGGTCCCGGAAGTCTTGGAGAAAGTGCACGCTGGTACTTCAGGAGGACACCTGGGAGCGAACCGAACGATTGACAAACTTCGGCAGCGCTACTTCTGGCTGAGACTCCGAGCAGATGCTGGTGGTACGCCTGGCACGCTACGATGGTGCTGTTCGGGGCGACCAGCTTTGAGGTGGGAGCAGTGTCACCCGAGCGTCGGAACACCCTGTAGAAGCAGCTGAGAGCGGAAAGCAGGGGAGGTCGTTGTTAGCCACGCCCACCCCTCGTTTGTCTTATAGTGGTGACAGGAGGTGGTTGGAAGAAAAAACATCACTGCGCCGTCTCTTTCTGTTCCACCTGTGTTCTCGAACTTACGGGATATTTCCTCTAATATAGAACCTTCCAGATCGGCAAGCGGATCCTATATAAGCAACACGTCGTGCAAGAGGAGTTAGTCAGCGAGTCAGAGTTCTTGGCAATCAGCGTAAGAGTGCAGTACTAGTGTAAGGACGAGAAGACTGTGTATGTGCATCGGAGTTTACGTAATCGCGAGTGCAAGTGTAACTTTAACGGACGAACTGGTGAATTGTAATTGTGTGCAGTACGTAATTTGTGTAATTGGCAAGTGTTGAACTGTAAGTCGGTGGAAATAAAGAACATTGTTGAGTTTGTGTAATTGGACTTTTCATTTCACGAACCCACAAAGTCACAATATTATTCAGGTGCACACGGTAGCTAATCTTGACATAATAAAAACTAAATAAATCTTTCGCCTTATGGTCATTAGTCCTAGAAAGTGTTATTTTATATAAACAGTATAACAATTTATTCCATATTGAAACAGTATTTATCAAAAGTTAATTATTTCGCTTACTTTATCTCCATTATATGTCTAATATACATTCTTTTTATTTTCGTCTGTTTATAATACTGGGAGTTGGAAAAAATAAACAAAAATGGAAGTTCCCACCTGGTGATATAATTGGAATATGTGTGCTATCTATTTCACTTAAAACTCCCGGGAAATTACGTATATTACGGTAATCTTGCATAACCGTTCTTATTTCACCTTCTTCCATAGACATCCTGATGAAATGAGGTCTTAAAGCTGCAATCTCTTGTAACTTGATGTATTGTTCTACACGCAGTACCTTTATTTATATTAAATGTATCACCATAGAACCGTAATGTGAACAGGATCATAAATATTGGATTGAGTGCATAATTCCTCATTGTTTGTGCTCTTAATTGTGCATGTAACCCATGCTCCAGTTCTTCAACTAAAAGTTTTGATAGTCGAAATCTCATTTTGAATTCTCTGTCATTAAGTTCTAAAACGGGATTTCTTCCATGTTGGAAAACTCGAGGGGCTCTTTCGTATTGAAAATTCTCATCATCAGATATATCAGAGTAATCTGATATCTGAAAATAATAAACATGTATAGGTTATGAACACAAACAATACATGATTAACAGGCATTTGTTAAATAAAGAGGATAATTATTCATCCAAGTAACCACAAAAATGCATTATTTACCATTTTATTTAGAGCTGCACTCTTCGTAGGAGTTATTGTGTATTTTCTGCAGTTCTGTTGATCTAAGTTCAAACAAGTTAACTGAGAAAATTGACCAGTTAGATTTGATCTTAGATACGATACTTGAGAACAGAGGACTCAGGTCCATCTACTCAAACCAAACAAGTCACCTTACAATTCCCGAAATTATCCTACCTGCAGTTAAACCTTATAGAGGTGGCTACGAACAAAAATTATTCAGGCTTGCCACAGCCTGCCAGCAGCAACGGACGGGCGATTTTCACAAATAAAATGACATATTCATTCAAAATAAATATAAATAATATGCAACACTCTACTCACGCAAATTAATTGCTACTTACATCTTCTGTATCACTCTAATCTGAGCTACAAATTGGTCTCTTCTTGCCGAGAGTTCTAACCTCACTTTGCGTGCGTTGTAAACTGCCATCCGAATGTTAATAGCACCACTTCATCGATAGCAAGTTCTGCATATTTGTCACAGAACGTGAAACAGGTTCATCGTTTCGTCTCTTAGTGATTATCATCTCAGACAACAGCCATTAAACTAACGCCGGCTCCGCGCATGGCATGCAGGTAGTACTCAGTGCCCTGATAGGTCCCAAGTTGCCCTTGCCGACTGCGGGGATCCGAAATAAGCTAAGTCAAGGCGTTGCCAATTACCGAAACCTAAAAGGCGCCAAGCCAATATGTTGCCAACTTGAGAATTCAAAAATGCGGCAAGCAAAGACGCTGTCAATTCCGAATTCTAAAATACACTAAGTCAAAGCGCTGCTAGCTTAGGAATTCTGAAATATGCTAAGTCAAGGCATTGCCAATTTCCGAAACCAGAAAGCCGCCACCTCAACACATAGCCAACTTCAGAATTAAAAATAAAACGTGGCCAACTTGGGAATTCTGAAATATGCTAGGTCAAGGCATTGCCAATTTTCCAAACCAGAAAGCTCCCACGCCAACCTGTTGCCAACCTCGGCATTGAACTACACGGCAATGGAAGGGGTTGCCAACTTCGGACTGCTGAAATACGGTAGGCAAAGTGTTGCCATTTTCACAGTTATGGAACCCGTTAAGGTATACATTTCAACTTTAGAATTCTGAAATAACCAAGTAGAGGTGTTCCCAACTTCGGAATTTTGGGATACGTTAAACTGCATGTTGTCAACCTCGGAATTCTGCAATACACTGAATCACCGAAATATTGCGAACCGCGCTGCTCAAATGAGCTAAATGACATAAACTGTGCCAACTACTTATACCTCAAATAAGCTAAAAAGGCAAAGCAATGTTTCTCACTGCCGAGATCTCAAATACGTTAAGTCAATGAAACCTCCCAGCTGCAGGGATCTGAAATACGCTGTCATTACGTGGCATATATACAAAGTAGTATTACACGATAAATTAAGTATTGGTTAACGCGCATGTAAACTTTCTTATTATTACATTAACAATTTATGAGAATTTACACGCCTTTTGTTCAAATTTTCCAAAGAGTTTCTATTTTAAAATGTTAAACTACATTGTTGTGTTTCTCGTGATCTTATGGAATAGCATGGAGTTTAAAAGGAAATATACAACATTCGCTTCAGTCAGTTGGTTATCATACGAAATGAACAATTAGAGTATTTTATAACTGTTTATCTTAAACTTGTAGCAGAGAGAGAAATAGTTTGTTGAGAAAGTATTGGTGGTTTAATATACGTATATGTTTATCTTTCCGTCACAATTCTACATTTTCTTGCTGCCCATAGATGGCAGGACCTGTAATATCTGATCGCGTGAATTAATATTAGTAAATATTTACGACTTTTATAGAAGAAATGTAATTATGCCATTCGGATACACCCTATACTTGAATTATTTTAATTGTATGATAATCAATAGTTATAATGTACAATAACAACAAATTGAACCAACAAATCATTGTGTGTGAGCAATGAAGTTCATAAAAGAAAGTATATATCTAATGGAAAAGCCGAGTCGGGGTTAGTCCATAAATGGATTTTTCCTCCGGTTGAAAAAAAAATGAGGAATTCAAACATCTCCCGAGAAAAGCCCTGGTGCAGCTTACAAAAATTTTCAACGCTTGTTTGCAGCAAAATTATTTCCCTGACACTTGGAAACGAGCGAAGGTAATACTGCTCCCTAAGCAAGGGAAAAACGCCAGGCAACCTCAAAATTACTGTCCCATTAGTCTCCCGTCCACTATTGGTAAATTGCTCGAGAAAATAATTCTATTTCGACTCCAAAAACAAATTGCGGTGCTTGACATTTCAAATTCACAATTTGGCTTTAGAAAAGGGCACTCAAAAGACCTTCAACTTTTAAGACTAGTAGATGACGTCACCGAGCAATTTAACAATGGGGCTTCAACGTTGGCGCTATTTTTGGACGTAGAAGCCGCATTTGATCGGTACTGGCACAACGGCCTGATTTACAAGCTGCACCGAGAGTTTCCCGGCCTCCAAAATTCACTGCCATTGCTGCATAATTTTTTAAAAACAGGTGCTTCTACGTCCAAGTGGGTCGCTCCTCCTCAAAGGAGAGAGTGATGCAGGCTGGCGTAACACGAGGGGCTATTATGTCACCTTTCTTATATATACTCTTCACCAACGACTTCCCCGTGAACGCCAGATGCAAAGTTGCAATGTATGCTGACGACACTGCAATATACAACCATCATAAAAATCCTCGTTATGGACTCTTAGAGATGCAGTGGTACATTGACCGCTTCCTTTCATGGCTTCATGACTGGAAAATCAAAATTAGTGCGAACAAATGCCTGCTTATACATTTTACAAAGCGGTGCCCTTTGGCAATGGACCTAACGGTCGATGGTCAAATATTGCACTGTCGTCAGCAAGTCAAGTACCTCGGCGTGACGTTCACACGCACGATGCATTGGACCACCCACCTAAGAGATAGCGCCAACAAAGGGCGGCAGCGATTAAAGATGTGCGCCCCTATATTTAGGAGCAAACAGCTAAAGCTGCGCTCGAAGATCATCCTATATAGATCCTTTATTTTATCCGCGGCCCTGTACGCCTGCGTGGTCTGGGCCAACGCCTCCAACACCGCCCTAAAGTATCTCCAAACTCTACAAAACCTATCCCTACGCAAAATCCTGTCTACTCCTATCCGAACAACAACTGCCACCATTCACCAAGAAACCCACGTCCCTTACATCAACGAGGCCATCAACAAACGTGCCTCTTCCATCTGGGCGCGCATCCGAAACCATCAAAACCCCACCATACACAATATTGGGAAAGGCGAACCCAAACACCAAAAACACGCCAGAATCAAAGCATGTTGAAGAAAAACAAGAATAAAAAACAACACGACTACAAAATTATGCGCGCCCAGCCCTTCCTGGCTCAGGCCACGCTCCCCGGCAGAGGCCGCCATCATCGACAGCCCAGGAGTCAGCTACCCGCTGCCGCACAGCCAAACTGCGAACATTGTAAATATTGTACAAAGCCAAGTCTGTACAGTGTAGTGCGTGTGATATTGGGACGTACGTGGTATGCCCAGGTGTGTGTGTGTGTGTGTGTGTGTGTGTGTGCGCGCGCGCGCGCGCAATATAAGCGCAGTGTAAATATGTAAATATAAAAACAAGAAAAAGAAAGACAGAGACAAATAACGTGATAAAAATGGTTCTCGGCGGCCTCAGAACAGGTCACCGTAAGGCACAAAGACAATAAAAAACCATACCCAGAAGTATAAGCCCGTGTAAATTTAGAGCCTGTAAGCCGGGTCCAATGTACCGGCACCAGGCAAATAAGTTACAAATAAAAAGCCTTAAGCCTTAAGGGCGGCAGCTATTGGTAAATTGCTCGAAAATGTGATACTGTTTCGTTTCCAAAATCAACTTTCGTCACTGCATAACATTTCCAACTCCGAATTCGGCTTTCGAAAACAACATTCAACAGATCTACAACTCTTAAGATTAACTGATGACGTCACAGAGCAATTTAACAATGGGGCTTCAACGTTGGCACTATTTCTGGACGTAGAAGCTGCATTTGATCGGTGCTGGCACAACGGCCTGATTTACAAACCGCAACGAAAGTTTCCCGGACTCCAAAATTCCTTAGCACTGCTGCACAACTTTTTAGAAAACAGACGCTTCTACGTCCAAGTGGGCGGCTCCCCCCCCCCCCCCTAAGGAGAGAGTCTTGCATGCTGGCGTCCCGCAAGGAGCCATAATGTCCCCGCTATTGTACATACTGTTTACCAACGACCTCCCCGTGGACGCCAAATGCAAAGTGGCCATGTACGCTGACGACACTGCAATATACAACCACCATAAAAATCCTCGTTTCGGCCTATTAGAGATGCAGCGGTATATTGACCGCTTCCCTTCATGGATCCATGACTGGAAAATTAAAATTAATGCAAATAAATGCCACCTTATCCATTTTTCAAAGCGGCGCCCTTTGGCTATGGACCTAACGGTCGGTGGTCAAGTATTGCACTGCCGTCAGCAAGTCAAATACCTCGGCGTAACTTTGACACACACAATGAACTGGTCCGCTCACATAAAAGATATTGCCAACAAAGGGCGGCAGCGATTAAAGATGTGCGCCCCCATATTTAGGAGTAAACAACTGAAACTCCGCTCGAAGGTTATCTTGTACAATCCGTTCATTCTGACAGTGGTTCTATACGCATGTGTGGTCTGGGCAAAGGCATCCAAAACAACCATCAAATACCTTCAAACACTGCAAAACCTCTCCCTCAGGAAAATCCTTTCCGCTCCCATCCGCACCACAAACGACTCCCTCTATCAAGAAGTCCGCATCCCGACCATCCCCGAGGCATTGGAAAAAAAGAGCCTCTTCCATTTGGGCGCGCATTCGTCGGCATACAAAGCCTTTAATCCATAACATCGGAAAAGGTGAGCCAAAAAAATGCAAACATAAACGGGTGAAAATACTGTAAATAAGGACGGCTTGCCATCCATTGCGCGCCCAAAATTCCCGGCCCAAAGCCTCACAAACCGCCGGCAGAGGCCGCCACTCCCGGGCTGCCCAAGGAACTGCCTCACAGCAGGACAGCTGAGTGTAGATAGTGTACAAAGTGATGTGTGCGTGAATGAGTGTGTGAGTGCGAGGGACGTACTACGTATGCCCATGAGTGCGTGCGTGATTGTGAAATGAAATGTGTAGTGTTTAACGCCCGGTTTTACTACATATGGCACCGCAGGCGGTGACACTGATGATACATGAGATGAAGATGGAGCACCGGTGGAATGAGATGGCGGGGGAAACCGGAGGTCCCGGAGAAAATCCGCCCCAACGCCGTGTTGTCCACCACAAATCTCACTTTGCGGTCGCCTGGGATCGAACCCGGGCCGCCTTGGTGAGAGCCAAGCGGTCTAACCACTGAGCCACGGCGTGGCCGTGCGTGAGTGTGTGTAAGTGTGTTATATGTAAATAAAATCACAAAAAAGACATAAAATTCAAGGAAAAACTGGAGCACCTAAAAGAAAACGAACTAACTAAAGCTGTTCTAGGTACGCCCATAAGGGGACGCCGTATGGGCTTTATGTAAAGCCATGACGTCGAAACTAACAAAAACTGATAACTGTAATATCATGCAAATGTAGAGCCGGTTCCATTGTACCGGCACCAGGTACAATAAGAAGCCTAAAGCCTAAAAGGTTATATACGTAAAGTGTTGCGATAAATATTCCTCTTACAAGGTGTGGTGCCAACCGTAGCGGAATTCCGCTACGCGTAGCGATATTTGAGCATTCGAGAGACAGTGGAAAAGGTAGCGATTTTTGTCAACTTTTTTAAAATCAAACTTATCCAAAAGCCAATGGGTACCGTTCTCAGGAAAATCGGGTTGAAGAATCCCTCACAGGATGTTAGCTCATGTTTACGGTCTGACAGATGACTGTCAAGTTATCAAAGTGTTTAAGCAACGCTCCCTACTACAAGGTACTGTGGCTTCATTGCAATTTATATAATACCAGGTACGTCCAGAACGTAAGTTCTGTTTCGTAATAAAATAAAATTGTGTATAGATACAGAAAAATTGTTTATTTCACAAAATTCTACAACTCTAAAACTACTTTTCCACATAACTGCCGAAATTTTGCTGGCGTCTGTCATAGCGAGGCACAAGTTTTTGTATACTTTCTTCATAGAAGTTTGTCGCCTGTGTCTTCAACCAGTTGGAAACATTTTCTTTCAGCTCTTCGTCATTGTTGAAGTGTTAACCGCCAACGAAAGATTTGAGATGCAAAAACAGATGAAAGTCGCTAGGAGCGAGGTCAGGGCTGTAAGGGGGGTGGTCAAACACGTCCCAGCCAAATTCCTGTAGGATGTTTTTCGTCGCATTTGCAGTGCGTGGTCGTGCGTTGTCGTGAAGAAACACAACACCTTTTGACATCGCAAATTTGCCGACATATTTCAATTGGTTTCACTTTCCTAGCATTCAGAAAACGAATGATAGATCTGATTTCACAAACGGCGGAACATTGTAAACAAGCACAACAAAGCGTACGTGGCTGACAGCGATCTCACAATGATACAGAGCGTCTACCGCGCATGTGCAGAACTGCGATCGCAGCGCTGCAGCGGAGATAAACTGCAACATAACTTACTTTATGGACGCCCGTTATATATTATATATGTGCAATATATCTTAAATATCTTAAATTATTAGATATTTAAATTTTTCATAAAAATTCCATTAAAAAGTAGTCTGGGTACGGTAATATTCCTGAAACTCTTTTTATCACATCCTTGGAACTTAAATAACAAGTTTGTTACTTAACCAATGTACGCAAACATGAACCTTTTTCTAAAATGCCTTCTTTCGATTCAGGGGACTGAGGAAAAGCATATTATTCTTATTAACGAATATAAAAATTTGAACATGTACAGATATAAATTCTGAAATATGTATATCATAAATAATAAAGTTTAATATCAGTCTGCATAGAAATTTAATGGTCAGATCATTCCAAACGATTTCCTAGAATTGGTCAACGTTTAGTTGAGTTTAGCACATCTGTGTGTGTTAACAATGCTTGTCCTTCACTACAAATTATCTGATAACAATGTTTCTCTGTCGTCACAAACGAGCGGCGCATAGTTACAACAATGAAGATGAATACCAAAATATCACATTAGTCATTGTTTAGTGAGTGCAGATTTCCTGATATTGTAATATCCACATTTTTTTCTAAACATTTAAATTTTGTCACACTTCTTACTCTCGACAACTTTGTCAACTATACATTAAGATGTGAATAGCTAGTTTAAACAAATAGCATTTTATACTGTACAAGAATACTTAGAATATAACATACATGCTAGTGAATTTATGTAAAAATATTGTAAATTATAGTAGTAGGTACCTAATTGTTAAATTTTATTATTACTATAGTAAAGTTAACTTACGATAATTACCAGCTTAAGCCATGCAAATAATTTGACTTCACCTAGAATTTTATATGCATTAATTTGTAAACCTTCTGTACTTGTAACTGACGAAGCCTATTGCTTCTTGTAAGCTTAATGGTGAATAAAGGTCAGTCAACAGCCAACTGTTTCAGACGAGCTTTCTTCGCGGGAACTAGGTCCATCGTAAAAAGTGCTGTGATATTTTCAAAGCTTTACTGGTTAAAAGTTTAACTTGTTCTACTTAACTGTGTACTCTTTCAGTAAAATGAAACCTTTTAAAGTTAAGTATGAACATCTAAGTGGTGCACAAAAAGAAAGAAGAAGCGTGAATTAGAAAAGGAAACAAATTAATGAAAATAAGTTATTTTTTTTCTCGTCCTAATAGTCCCAGCTCAACAGTTACAGAAGTTTGAGGTGTCACAATCAATAATAATTGTGAAAGTGAAAACGAAATAGCAAACGCCTTAAATATAACCAGGCCAATCACAGACTATTCAAATAATCGTGCAGATTCTCAATTAGATGTAGATAATGAAACTAAAAAGTTTCTTGTTAGACAAAATCCTTGTCAGGCAGCTGGCCCATTCCCCAAATCCTTGTCCACTAAATATTACGAAACGTTGACATTGGCAGGACAAGGAATTTGGAGAGAATTGTTGTGTTATTCATCTAAAAATGACTCTGTTTACTGTAAACCGTGTTGGCTGCTTGGAGGTGCCTAACACGAAACTAACTATGCTCATTTGAACTTATGCGTCGTTTTCAGTTTCTGGCGCGAAGAGGACACTGTTGACGCGGGTATGAATTCAGAACTAAAGAAAAGTAAGAACATATAGATAAAGGTCCTTGAGCGTATTGTGAATCTGGCATCCAATAATGTAGCTACAATTGAGGTTATGTTAGTTATACATTATATTTTAGGAGGCCTGGATTTTAAGTTTTGCAGACGAGCCCGCCATATTGCGTACGTTACGGCTCTGCGAACCGTCTCTCCCATCTGATAAGGGTGGATCAGAAGAAGGTGCTTGAATTCAGCGCTCTTGTCTTTGACTTTCTGATGTACATACTCTATCTACCAATGTAGCAACTACAAGATTGCATTTTCACTTAATTGTTTAAGCATCACTGTACATATTATCTTTAATTGTTTTTGATATATTCTCTTGTATTTCTAATGTTAATCTTGACGAGTCATCTGTTTACTGGGCTCTTGCCCAACCAGTGTAAATGTTTATGACGAATAAATTATTCTATTCTATTCTATTCTACTTCATTACACTATACGAACGTTTTACTAAACCAAACCGATAGTCAAATGCTTGAGGAGTCATTGAGAATGAAGAGGACTTGAGATTATTCCCACAAAATTCACAAACAATTTTTATTTGCTATTATTTTAAACATGTGGTATTTTAATTAAAAATTTAAAGCCATTTTTGAGAGAAACTAAATTTTCTTAAAACGTTCGTGTAAAGGTTAGTCCACGACGGGAAACTTGTATTGAAAGTCCTTGTATCATACCTTTGAATATGCTTAATGGAGATACCAAACTTGCTATCTAATCGACCTTTTCGTGAGACATTAACATCTTTTTATAAAAATGCTTCCTTTGATTCCAAGGATCTCAAAATGTGTTCTTTTTTTTTTTCAGGATAACCTCGATATGGAATATTCGGGTGAAATGCAAAGCAAAATAATGTAATGTAATGACGACTCTTATAAGACTGTGTGTATGTAGTTAATTGTATTTTGAATATGTTTTGTGAGGTTGGTATGGCTGCAGGCTTCTTGCTGCCAACCACATTCGTCAAGAATCGTCCGAACCCTGCAGACGTCGGAGCAGACCTGGCGCTGATGTACCAGTGTACTGCAGGGATATGTACATTTGTACTCATCTTGGTCATACTCTGTAAGTATTTATTACCTCTTAAGCCAACAACCAACAGATGTTAAGACTTAACACGAGTTTAGCAATAGTTATAACAATAATTGCATTTCACCAACAAGTATGAGCTTAACAATTGGTGTTAAATCTCTTGTTAAACCAACAAGTCATATTTCTGTTAAGTCCTTAGCAATTGTAAATAGTCAAGTTGGTGGGCGTGAACTCAGCTGTTGATGTCGATGTTTTATATTTAAGACCGTCTAAATGGCATTCGTAATAGAGTACGGCCTATGAGGAGAAATTATTATGAGGACCTACCAGAAGAAAATTGTATACAGAGTTACAGACTGTGAAAACAAGTTATGAAGATTACTGCGGAAGTACAAGAGAGGTTAGAACATGCATCGAAAAAATATGCCGATCTCACCTTTCCTTCAAGTATTAATCACTTTGCGAGTTTATAATTCACTGAATTTTATGGATAATACACTGTCCACCTCCCGTCTTGAAACGTTCAAGTCACTCGTCATTTGTCCTTCGCTCCTCGTTTTAAATTTACGTAATACTGACAAAGTTGTTTCGTGCTTGTACTAGTGACACATGCATTTCAATTAAATTCGTTTCCAATTTTTTCCCACGTGACATCTTTCTCTTTCGGATTCAACGAGCCCGTCCTCTTATTTTCCACGATATCCTTATACTGCGTCACCAATCCAATTAACAAGTCTTTCTCCATCGATGAGAAATTTGTATCACGATTTATCTTACTATTTTGTTCGCCCACCATTTTTTCAGCTGTGTGCAGATGAAAATGAAAACAAAAGCGCATCGCAGTACGTTCAGAAAACAATACAACGCATCCATAGCCTTCTATATCTGTAATATTTACAAGTCTCTTGGCGTTAACACGTTTTTGTTAACATTTTCAGAAAACAGGTTGGTGAAATTCAAGAAATTTAACAGCTTGTTAGCGCTGTGGCAATTGTTACGTTACATTTGTTAACGTCGATTTCAACATATTTTGGTGAAATCGGGTATTAATATACCCAACAAATGATAGTGGAATACAAACAGCTCTAAACATTACCATAACAACTTAAATTCCTCGAAATAATTTTGACATAAAAACACAAATATTTCCTTGCACTGCTTTGTCACCTGAACGGTTAAGGCAATGGTAATTTACAAATATACAAGTTTGACTCGTATAACTTGTACACAACGATTCATTACTCGGAGCCGATTCACTGTCTGTTCCACCTTATTGATCTGTGAATCCTTCCACGGTCTGCCGACTCCTCCGCACAGATTTTGGAGCGTACTGGAGTTCCACTAAACGACTGATTCGTGAACTATTCACGGCGTCGGCTCCTTGTCTCGACTCGATGTCCGAAACATACACAAACTCCAAAACTGTCATTACTCTCTGTACTTCAGGCCTTGAATACGGTTTATGTACGTATCGGGTATATCGTGAAGCTAGTGGCGATAGATTCCTATCGAATCACCTTCTAGAATGTATTAGAACGGTATCTGCGCAGTACAGATCGCGCAATGGTTCTTGAACACTGAAATATTTAAATAAAAGCTTTGATGCAGTCTCTTACCTGTTTTTACTGATTTTAAGGTCGCATTGTTATATTCTGACAATATTTGTCACTCAAAAAGTTCTTCTGAGCCGACTTCATGGCCAGAATTAAATTATACAATTTGTTTTGTTGCTATTTTCTTCAAACATTATTTTGTAACCAAGAAAGCATATATCTTCTTAAAGAACTTGACGTTGGAGGTTTATCTACTTGTGTATTATGGTGAGAGGCATTATCTATTGCTAGCATGGAGTTAAGAGGTAAATTTGGAACTAATATGCTGCTTAACCATTTAATATAAACTTTCAATATTCATTTGTTTATGAACATTTCCATTTTCTGGAAACTTAATTATTCTTTTTCCTCTCATTTCTCTGGAATTAATAAACTTTTGGCTTACCTCAAAATGTTAAGCAGAATACAATCTTAAAGTAAGACTTCAAACTTTTCTGGTGACGAATAGATTCAAGACAAATTTATACAGATTGAACGTCAAATTAAGTAGTCACGTTTTCTGCTCGCACGCCATCTGCTGACCCGTATTTAATTATTACAAGCAGTCCTTTGTCTTATTAGTGGGATTCGGGTATTGGCAATATTAATATTAGAGTATTTGTTAAAATTAGTAACATTTACAGCTTTACTCATGATGTGGGAGAGATGCACGCTCCCGAAATGTCCATGTTACACCCGAGAATATCTGGAATATAGAATGCAATCATGTTTTCAATACTTTAATCATGAAGTTCCACTTTCCTGTATAAATGTTGAAACAAATGAATCAGCATCTTCTTAGCAGCCATAGGATGTCCTTAAAAGTTATTTTACCTGTTTTAATGTTACAGTTGGTAAAACTGTGAATGTATGTCTTCACTGTGACATTCGTATGACTGTCAGTCAGATTATGCACTTGTTAAATAACTATTCTGTACATATTAACCGCTTCGCCGATGGTTATTTAAACCCTTCAGGGGCCGGAAACGGATACCCAATAAACAGAACAAGGCATTTAAATTGTTAAATGCTGTAAACATGCATCATAAATACAATTCCGTGTCTTCCGTATTTATTTAGTTATTTAAACGAAACAAAAACTGTTTTAAAACTCATTAAAGGCAGTATACATCTACAGTAACAAAAAAGTAGATACTACATTAATAAATCGTTGAAATTTCACTACTTTGTTTTACTGTAGCAAAAGCCATTCTTTGCGCCGAGCGCACCCAATATTTGAATCATTTTGTTTTGTGTATATACGAACGAATGTATGTATGCGTATGTATGCTACGCAAGCGACTTCTCCGGTTCAAGGTTTTAGAGTTTAGTTCATTTATGCTATACCAAGCGATAATCATACGAGTGTATGTTGCGTTACATTCACACGCTGGAAATGAAACTCTGTCAGCAATGTGTTTCTCAACCAAGGTTTCTGGTAGCCTTATGCAGCTGTTTTCCCTCAGTATTTTAGTGACCCAAATGACCTTGTTGTCGACGGGCCCTAAAACACCACACACTCACTCAGTATTTTAGTTATTTATACTCTCTCTGTGTTCAGAGTGATTTCTTATAGCTAGCTATCAAGACCTAAATGAATGACACATTGGAAATTGTTAAAATTCAACGTTAACCATGGCTTATCCCCGTAATGTAGCAAATAAATTAGCTTGCGTATGATGTATACAGGCTTCTGATATTACTGTAGAAAATCTGGAAGATTTGTTGTGAGATCCTGAAGGAGATGTTTAGGATATAGGTAGCAGTGACGTGTACTGGTCTACAGATGACATGTTAGCTACTCCATTGTTTGGGGAAATGGCGGGTCAAATATGGGTGATGCGGATCAGCTATTACTAGCTATCCCTCTTTACGAAAAACAGCTAAAGGAACATGTTCGTAGAACTTCTAATGCTGTAATTATTTTTCAGTTTGTTCTGAAACGTTTACAGCATGACTGTTTCACTTTCAGATATGCAAATCTTTACAGTTGTTACAAGAACATTTCGAACTGAATATTTACAAACATCACCAGACATGTATTGCAATAGATAATGTTCAGTTTTTCAGAACGCTCCTCCCCTACCGCCTTCCAAAGGACAGCTTCTTCAGCTGCAACAAGAAGACGCCAACTTCTTCTCTGGTATCAAGAGGTTGTTACGTAACAAAGGGTTCCTGCTGTTGGTGTTGACGTACAGTCTCTTGGTGGCCGTCATCAACTCTCTCAGTACGCTACTCAACCAGCTCATCCTTACATATTTCCCGGTAAGATACTTCCTTTACATGAACCTCTACTACAATGTTAAGACATTTTCATAACAAATGACTTGTATAGTTTGAGTTTCGTGTCAATGACTTTTGTACAGAGTGATTTAAGTAGACCTGACTCATTTCTTTGTTTAATTATTCGGCTGTAAGTTCAATTAATGAGCAGTTTATAACATCAGCAGGATGTTCCCTATAACAAGCTGTTTCCTTTGTTTGCCTTTTGTCCAGTTGACATATGTTGTGTACATCTTATTCTAGTCACTCGAATTTCCTTTTGTAGCAATACCAATTACAAGTGTAATTATATCTAAAACGACCTAAAAGAGAGAATTTAGTTTGTGTGTCTCCCGAAAGACAATACTGTCACATTGGCAAATGCCAAGTCGTTTTGCAGGGGAAGAGCGGCCATCACGAATAAACGGGAATCGCCTCGTGGCTTATTGGCTGGTAGCAACGGAGTGGCACACCTTAAAGGTGCTGACATCATTAGGCCGGCGTGGAACTATTTCACACCAACCGTGTGCATGTGAATAAATAGAATCAGACTGAAAAATTCAATGCCATAACCTGGATTTGAAACGCGGATCTGCCGGTCTCCATCAGGTCACTCTTAGCCACTGAGCTACCATGGCCAAAATGCCGCCAAGAGATTAAATTCTCCAACTGACTCGTATGTTTCTTGGTAAATCACTGTATTCTAGGCTGTCCACACTTTTTGAGTCGTTAAGTGCTGAGTGGAGAGATCACCCTGAGTGTCATTAATATGTTTATTCGTTACCATAAGAAAAAAACATCATTACGCGATACTTTTGTTACTGAAAAGTAGGCCTTTTACTGTTAGACATGAATAATCTCTGCAATGAGTCGAATTATCCCTACCGGAGTCAATATGAGACAAAAACACATTACGCGATACTTTTGTTACTGAAAAGTAGGTCCTTTACTGTTAGACATGAATAATCTCTGCAATGAGTCGAATTATCCCTACCGGAGTGAATATGAGACAAAAACATATCATTACGTGATACTTTTGTTACTGAAAAGTAGGTCCTTTACTGTTAGACATGAATAATCTCTGCAATGAGTCGAATTATCCCTACCGGAGTGAATATGAGACAAAAACATATCATTACGTGATACTTTTGTTACTGAAAAGTAGGTCCTTTACTGTTAGACATGAATAATCTCTGCAATGAGTCGAATTATCCCTACCGGAGTCAATATGAGACAAAAACACATTACGCGATACTTTTGTTACTGAAAAGTAGGTCCTTTACTGTTAGACATGAATAATCTCTGCAATGAGTCGAATTATCCCTACCGGAGTCAATATGAGACAAAAACACATTACGCGATACTTTTGTTACTGAAAAGTAGGTCCTTTACTGTTAGACATGAATAATCTCTGCAATGAGTCGAATTATCCCTACCGGAGTGAATATGAGACAAAAACATATCATTACGTGATACTTTTGTTACTGAAAAGTAGGTCCTTTACTGTTAGACATGAATAATCTCTGCAATGAGTCGAATTATCCCTACCGGAGTGAATATGAGACAAAAACATATCATTACGTGATACTTTTGTTACTGAAAAGTAGGTCCTTTACTGTTAGACATGAATAATCTCTGCAATGAGTCGAATTATCCCTACCGGAGTCAATATGAGACAAAAACACATTACGCGATACTTTTGTTACTGAAAAGTAGGCCTTTACTGTTAGACATGAATAATCTCTGCAAAGAATCGAATTATCCCTACCGGAGTCAATATGAGACAAAAATACATCATTACGTGATACTTTTGTTACTGAAAAGTAGGTCCTATACTGTTAGACATGAATAATCTCTGCAAAGAATCGAATTATCCCTACCGGAGTCAATATGAGACAAAAACATATCATTACGTGATACTTTTGTTACTGAAAAGTAGGTCCTTTACTCTTAGACATGAATAATCTCTGCAATGAGTCGAATTATCCCTACCGGAGTCAATATGAGACAAAAACATATCATTACGTGATACTTTTGTTACTGAAAAGTAGGTCCTATACTGTTAGACATGAATAATCTCTACAAAGAATCGAATTATCCCTATCGGAGTCAATATGAGACAAAAACATATCATTACGTGATACTTTTGTTACTGAAAAGTAGGTCCTATACTGTTAGACATGAATAATCTCTGCAATGAGTCGAATTATCCCTACCGGAGTCAATATGAGACAAAAACATATCATTACGTGATACTTTTGTTACTGAAAAGTAGGTCCTATACTATTAGACAGGAATAATCTCTGCAAAGAATCGAATTATCCCTACCGGAGTCAATATGAGACAAAAACTTATAATTACGTGATACTTTTGTTACTGAAAAGTAGGTCCTATACTGTTAGACATGAATAATCTCTGCAAAGAATCGAATTATCTCTACCGGAGTCAATATGAGACAAAAACATATTATTACGCGATACTTTTGTTACTGAAAAGTAGGTTCTATACTATTAGACAGGAATAATCTCTGCAAAGAATCGAATTATCTCTACCGGAGTCAATATAGCAGGCCAAGCAGAGGAATAAAGTTAAAATTTGTTAAAAAAGAACCATAATTTTTATAAACGCCTACTCTAATATACAGTCAAAGACATCTCTTTGACTATCGATTACTTCGATGTTCATTTTTTCTTTAGTTATCTGAAAAACCAACATACGACATTTACAGTGTACAGAAATTATATTATATTACTTTGTTTTCATTTTATAATTAATATTAACGACACAATTGTTAAAACTGAATACAGGTCCACTACTATAAGCTCAAGACGAACTACTCACGACTGGTAAATGATTCTTGTTAGTGACAGTTCTTCCTTCTTTCCACAAATAATCTGCTCTACACTATTGGTCTTTTCATCTACACTTTGTTCCAAATAGCCTTTGGCGACACTTGAACACTTCCTTAACCTCACCAACAGTGACGTGTATGTTCTTCTAAAACTATGTGTTGAATACAATTCCTTACACTTTTTGAACTGCACCTTTCTTAAAATATAAATATTCTTTGTCATAAATTGCAGATGACTTTTGTGGCAGCAAACTAAGATTAGCTTATTCTAGAATTTCTTCAACAGAATCACTCATTTTGACATATAGTTTCTCATTTGTTATTTTTGCATCACCATAGTTACGATTCTTCACTATTCAGAGCCCCCAACTTCATCCTACACCCAGTAAAAACATCGATTCTACGTCTTTTGTGAAACAATGTTTAATATTTTTATAATTCATAATTCACGTCGACTTAAAATTACGTAAAGGACTAGCGAGGTTTAATGTTCAGCGCACTATCGGCGCTAACGCCTCGGACATGTAATGCCAATCAACATTCTCGTCATTCTACTTAATTTGACATTAAAACTGACGAAATTTACGGTCAAATAGTTTAATAAATAAATAAATGTGTCAGTTCTACATAAATCACCCTCTACTATGACTATCACTTAAAGTCTACTGTATTCCCTTATAACTTCAATAAGCTAATGTTTATCTTAAAGTAGACAGTGTTTGAGCGAGGGTAGGAGGTTACTTCAGGTTATAGAAAACATTTGGGTGATACGCTGACGAAAGTGGTATGTTACAGAACGGAGAAGAGTTCGCTGGACGAGTGGGTCTGGTATTTGTGGTCGGTGGAATGGTCGGCTCAGTCATTTTCGGGCTCATTTTGGACTACAGCCACAAGTTCAAGTAAGTATATGAGGTGAGCATGCAGATGTCCAGACTGGTGGCTCTTATAACGCTGTTCCTGAATACCACGATTAAAGGAAAGCCCCGGGGCGTTAGATTTGACAATTCTGAAGTAGTGAGGGCGTTACAAAAAATAGCAATGAACCAGGAGCCGAGATAACATTATGTAGATGAAGTACTAATCATCTGTGACGTAGTAGCGAAAGCATATCGGCGGGAGCTGCGCGAAGACTCGGTACTATTCGGACAAAGTCGGATTGTCTCGTTCTCGACTGAAGGCAGCAGATTTAGCAATTTCGAATCTTCACTTTAAGGGAAGTATGACAGCAAAGTGATATTTGGTAAAACGTCACCTATCAAAGCACAACATAATAAACTAATGCACACCTCAAGACGTTGTCGGACACCCTGCAGCAGGTGTAACGGCACGTACGGTCCTAAAAGAGTGTTCTTGTCCGCCGTGAAGGTCTGGGTTCAGTTCCTGTCGACCGAACCCTGGACTGGAGTAAGCTACGGAGGGCATTCGTCACGGAGGTGCAGTTTTGCTCGCAATTAGGGCATCCATAGGATGTAGAAAATAGAGGGCGGTAGTCTCAAGGAGTCACGACAGTTCGGGGGGAGGGTCCTTAATACTAGACATCAACTTGTCAACATCCGTATCTCTTCTGATATAATGTGCCAAGGTGGTCGCTTGAATACAGCAAAAGTATTTTAAGTTGTGCTGGACATCTAAAAGGCACTTTATCAGAAATGAGAAGTGTCCTCCAGTCTCCAAGAAATATACTATAAGATGCCGTAAAATAAATATAAATAATTATTATAAATTCAAATATTTATTACTTTAAGTTCCGATTACTGTTTCATCCTGTATGTTTCAATTTGCCAATATTTACACTTTTCTCAAATGGGAAGCCGTTATTCATTTTCTTTAGTTCTTGACGATCAAAAGAGAATGTAATTACAAAACATTTGACTATCACTTAAAGTGTACTGTACGTACAATGGAGACTGATGTGAATGTGCTTGTTTGCAGAGAGACTACAGTGATTGTGTACGCCCTGTCAGCGACTGGATTGCTGATATTTACCTTCACGCTGAGTTCTGGTTCATACACTGCAGTTTACATATCGGCTGTCCTCATGGGGTAAGTCACTGTCTCTCCCTCCCAGGGCCAATCCTCATCACTAGTGAAATGTAAGAAATTTGATACGAGGGCAGATCAAATATAAACGACAAACTTACTATAGCTCTGCTGTTGTAGAAAGGAATTTGTCAGTATGCTGGTGGGGTATCTCAAGAGAGGGGAGAACGGGGCTACGTCAGTAACACGTGCACACGTCTGTTGCGCAACGCACCATCATCAGCACCAAACCATCGGGAAATTTGAGACAGCTCCGCGCACAGTTTGAAGAAGAAATAGTGTAGTGTATGAGTGGGTTAAATTTTTGTGGAGGAAAGAGAAATTTTAGAAAGTGAACCTCATAGGAGAAGATCACGGATAAGCATTACTAAAAACAACATTGTTACCATTCGTGACATGATTGAAGAAGATCGGCGCATAAGACTATCCGAAATTGTTTTTTCCCTAGGAATAAGTTACGTAACTGTTCAAACAAACATCCGAGATGAATTCCATTACAGAAAGTTGTCTGCCAGGAAGGTTCCTCGTCCCTCAACCAGGAATAAATAACGTTACCTCAGGAAGTTTGTCAGAGACACCTCTAAAGGAGCACGGAGGAGAGTTCTTTAATCGCATTGTGATTTGTGATCAAACATGAGTGCATCATTATACCCCACAGTCAAATCAAGCAAGCATGGAGTGGCGGCGAGGAGACGAAGCAGGTCCGGTCAAGTTCAGAACAAGCTCATCTGATGGAAGGAGATTGAAACTGTTTTTTGGGAATTCGCGTATTTTCTTCACGAGCAAAGGACGATCAATGCAGTCCGTTACTGTCACATTTTAGATGCAGCAAAAGCTGCATATCGCAACAAGCGACGCCGACAACCGATCCGAAACGCCATTCTTCTCCATGACAATGCCAGGCCACATACTGCCATTTTAACGCGGGAAAAACTCGAGAAAATGAATTGGACACCTCTGGCACACCCTCCTTACAGTCCATATTTATCGCCCTGTGACTACCATTTGTCTGGACCACTCAAACAAGACCTAAGAGGACAGCGGTTTGATACTGACGCAAGTGCAGAAGAGTCCGTGCGCACAAGTCCTTCTTTCTATAAGGATGGTATCTAAAACTTGTCAATTCAATGGAGAAAATGTTCATGAAGACAGGAAGGTAATCTGTTTATGAGCAGTTTTGTTTGTTGATGAAATATATTTCAAAAAATAATTCCCCTTTATTTGTATTTGATTTTGTATATTTTGTACATTTTTAGTAGAAGTAGTTTTAATGTTTGTAGAATAATTTTGTATAAATTATATAACATTTAATAAAATATTTATACCCTGTCGTGAGAAATTAGGTGCCAGAGCATGGTAGTGCAGATATTTATTTATTTGTTTGTTTGTTTACTTACCTACCTTACCTACTTACCTTACCTACCTACCTTACCACCTACCCACCCACCCACCGACCTACCCACCCACCTACCTATTTATTTATTTATTAATTAATTAATTAATTTATTTATTTATTTATTTATTTATTTATTTATTTATTTATTTATTTATTTATTTATTTATTTATTTATTTATTTATTTATTTATTTATTTATTTATTTATTTATTTATTTATTTATTTATTTATTTATTTATTTATTTATTTATTTATTTATTTATTTATTTATTTATTTATTTATTTATTTATTTATTTATTTATTTATTTATTTATTTATTTATGTATTTATTTACCTACCTACCTGCCTGCGTGCCTGCCTGCCAACCTGCCTACTTACTTACCTACTTACCTACTTACTTACTGACTTACTGACTTACTTACTCACTTACTGACTTACTCACCTACTCACTTACTCACTGACTTACTCACCTACTCACCTTCTCACTTACTCACCTACTCACCTACTCACTTACCTACTCACCTACTCACTTACTCACCTACTCACTTACTCACTTACTCACCTACCCACTTACTCACTCTCTTACTCTCTCACTCACTCACTCACTCACTCACTTACTATTTATTTATTTATTTATTTATTTATTTGTGGCAGCTTATCTCGTGTCACTGTCCGAAGCTCAACAAGTACTCTTGTGACTTCTTGCACAATGTCTTCCTGATGAAATAATAAATGCAGAGTGATATTAGGTTAATTCTAAGATCATATTTTAATCGCATGACAGAAGAAGCGAAATTGTATAATTTGTTCCCACAAAATTGTGCAACACCACATGCGCTGCCGAATCATTAAATGCAGTAAGAGAGCTAATACTTGAAGCTTTCTTCGTGGCGAATTGCTCACTTTCATCTCGGGCAGCAAGCCATGTGAAAAGACGATTAGAAATCGACGTTTCGGGAGTCTGCATCTCTCCCAACATCAGCATATTTTAATAAATGTTATAACCACAAATGTATATAACACAAACATAAACAAAGACAAAACACTATAAAAATTCGCATTACTGAACAAAAGACTGTTTTTAATAAGTTAAATGCAGGTCAGTAGATTGCGTGAGTATAGAAAATTAATTGGGTCAAAGAAACGTAACTACTTAACTTGATGATCAAGCTGTATAGATCTGTGCTTCTTAAATCGACGGATTTCCAGTTTTAAGGCCGCTTTTCATGAGGAGCTGAACTGAAACAATTACTGGGAGCGGAGAATTAAGGAGGCTTTGGCCATTTTCTCCGAGAGGAGCACGCTTAATCGTGATTCTGGGTTTCTGTTCAGCTCCTCTTGGAAACCGGCCTTAAAATGGAAATCCGTCGACCTAAGAAGCAAAGATCGATACAGCCTGATCATCAAGATAAGTAGTTACGTTTCTTTGGCCCAATTAATTTTCTATACTCACGCCATCTCCTGACGTGGCATTTAATTTGCTGAAAACAGTCTTTTGCTCAGTAATGCGAATTTTGATAGATTTTTGTCTTTGTTTATATTTGTGTTATATCCGGTGTTTCATTTGTGGTTATAACATTTAATAAATATCCTGATGATAGGAGAGATTTGCGCTCCCAAAATGTCGATTTCTAATTGTCTTTTCACCTGGCTTATTGCCCGAGAAGAAATTGAGCAGTAAGAGATATATTTGATGACAGAATAATTAGTGTTGATTTGTGGCCCCCTCTTTCTCCTGACCTAACGAGTTGTGACTTCTATTTATGATATTCTTTAAAAGACAAAATGTATCGTTCCAACCCTCATATAACAGTAAATTAGGTAAAGCATTGTGCAATAAATCACAAGAATCCCTGCTCCTAAGCTTCAGAGAGTGAGTGAGAATATTTACACGAAATCTGCTGTCTCTTTGGAGCAGAAGGTCAACATTTCTAGCAACTATTACAACTTAAGGATTCTAGTCCACTTCCGCCGGCGGTCTCGCGCAGTAAAGAGAGGCCGTGAGTGGGTTCGATTATAATTTAACGACACTCTACTTTTTGACACCCTGTATATAGTGTATAATGTACATAGAGATGGTCCTGACTTACGCCACATTTGGTGTGTGTTTGCAGGGTTTTTCTGAACGGCTACATGCCTGTCGGCTTCGAGCTGGGTTCTGAGATCACGTACCCGGAGCCAGAAGGTACAGTTGCCGGTCTCATCGTGTTGGGTATCCAGTTACTCAGCATCATACACACCGTCATCTACACATGGCTGATAAACGTCATCGGTGACATGTGGGCGAACATAGTGCTTAGTGCATCACTATTCCTGGGAACTGTACTAACCGCCCTCATACCTCCGCGCATGCGCAGACAGGAAGCGACTACTTCATAGCTCCTTGTTAATCATAGATCATTAATTGTTTGTACCAGAACAGAGAAGGTCATGCGTACATCACATATCGACCAAAACATTTGACTGTCACTTAATGTCTACTGTATTCCCTTGTAACTACGATAAGATAATGTTTATCTTGAAATACATAGAGCAATAAGTGTTTGTACAAGAGTAGAGAAAGTCATGTATATAAAACATTTGACTATCACTTAAAGTCTATTGTATTCCCCTGTACCTACAAGATACTGTTTATCTTGAAGTAGATAGAGCAATAAGTGTCTGTACAAGAGTAGAGAAAGTCATATATATATATATATATATATATATATATATATATATATATATATATATAAAACATTTGACTATCACTTAAAGTCTATTGTATTCCCTTGTAACTACAATAAGATGTTTATCTTGAAGTAGATAGAGCAATAAGTGTTTGTACAAGAGTAGAGAGTAATGTATATAAAACATTTGACTATCACTTAAAGTCTGCTGTATTCCCTTGTAACTGCAATAAAATAATGTTTATCTTGAAGTATATAGAGCAATAAGTATTTGTACAAGAGTAGAGAAAGTCATGTATATAAAACATTTGACTATCACTTAAAGTCTATTGTATTCCCCTGTACCTACAAGATACTGTTTATCTTGAAGTAGATAGAGCAATAAGTGTCTGTACAAGAGTAGAGAGTAATGTATATAAAACATTTGACTATCACTTAAAGTCTATTGTATTCCCCTGTACCTACAAGATACTGTTTATCTTGAAGTAGATAGAGCAATAAGTGTCTGTACAAGAGTAGAGAAAGTCATGTATATAAAACACTTGACTATCACTTAAAGTCTATTGTATTCCCCTGTACCTACAAGATACTGTTTATCTTGAAATAGATAGAGCAATAAGTGTCTGTACAAGAGTAGAGAAAGTCATGTATATAAAACACTTGACTATCACTTAAAGTCTACTGTATTCCCTTGTAACTGCAATAAGATAATGTTTATCTTGAAGTAGATAGAGCAATAAGTGTTTGTACAAGAGTAGAGAGTAATGTATATAAAACATTTGACTATCACTTAAAGTCTGCTGTATTCCCTTGTAACTGCAATAAAATAATGTTTATCTTGAAGTAGAGGGAGCAATAAGTATTTGTACAAGAGTAGAGAAAGTCATGTATATAAAACATTTGACTATCACTTAAAGCTACTATATTCCCTTGTAACTACAATAAGATAATGTTTATCTTGAAGTAGATAGAGCTAAGTGTTAGTACAAGAGAAGAGAAAGTCGTGTATATAAAACATTTGACTATCACTTAAAATCTACTGTATTCCTTTGTAACTACAATACGATGTTTATCTTGAAGTAGATAGAGCAATAAGTGTTTGTACAAGAGTAGAGAAAGTCATGTATATAAAACATTTGACTATCACTTAAAATCTACTGTATTCCCTTGTAACTACAATAAGATGTTTATCTTGAAGTAGATAGAGCAATAAGTGTTTGTACAAGAGTAGAAAAATTTATGTGAGAACAGCGTATAAGATTTTCTGTAACTCATCATGTTGTCAGCACTGATGGAAGGCCGAAACATGTGATCATCACAGCTGCGTAGTCCATAATCTATAATTAATCTATAAGTATTGAGTGTCAAAAAACTTATGAATGATATGCGTTTTCAAGACTATGTAATTTCTACCTGTACAATAAAATGTCACTGTTGATTTGCTCATTTATTGCATTAAAAGGTCCACTTTTTATGGACGTGAGGATACAAAGTGTTGTAATTTCCTTTTTAAATGACAGAAAGCTGGTACAAGTATCTTGTATAGTTCCACACTTTATCTAGAGATGACTTTGTTGTCGAAGGCAGCAAGACCTTTATCATAAAAGATTGTAAGTTGTAGTTTCTGCTATTGTTTTACTAGGTTAGCCAACAGCTAAACACATTGCTCCTTGTTTTACCATTTGCAGGAGTTTGCGGTGCTCCAGATATTTAGCACTCAAAATTACTGTTTGACATGATAACAGCAACAGAGATAACGCGATACAATGAGTAGATTGTTGACTCCTATCACTACAAAACAACATACTTACGAAGAAGACCTTGAGAATGGTCGTGGACATCATGTAATACTTCAGAAGCTTCAAAGTGCTTTATTTGTTTGTTTAATTGCCATTTATTAAATTCTACAGATGTGTACATAATATGACTTTGTGGGTTCGTGAAATTAAAAGTCCAATTGCACAACTCAAAAATGTTCTTTATTTCCACCGACTTACAGTTAAACACTTGCCAATTACACGGAATTACGTAATGCACACAATTACAATTCACCAGTTCGTCCGTTACCGTTCCGATGCACGTACACAGTCTTCTCGTTCGTTCGCTAGCTCGTCAAGCACTGACTGACTGACTTCACTCGCTAGTTTCCGTGAATCCACGCGAAGGTTCCAGATGGCAGTGGGAGGGGGGAAAGAGGCGGCCAGCTACAAGTGACATTTCCCTAATCACCCCTCAGTTAGTGACTAAGATTAATGGGGGGCGTGGCTCGGCTGCTCTGGTCCCTTCCAGCTGTCACCGGTCGTGGCTTCCGCTAATTGGGTGATACTGCTCCCTCCTCAAAGCTGGTCGTCCCGAACAGCACCATCGTAGCGGGCTAGACGATCCAGTTGTACCACCAACATCTTCCCTCGGGGAACCTTCTGGATGCGGTAGACCACGTCGTTAATCCTCTTCACCACCGGTACGGTCCTTACCATGGCTGCTGGAGCTTCGGGCAGCATCCCTTGGTCCGGGTAGGACGGTACAACCAGACCAGGTCACCTTGCTGGAACCCTTGGCTGTTGGCTTGCCTGTCATACCTGGTCTTCATGCGGTCGCTCGCCTTCTGAATGTTCTGGCGAGCCATCTCGTGCATGTCGTGGAGGTGGTCCACCAGGTTCTCCACATACTCGGTCACCGGCTGCTTCGCCTCCGGAGGACTTTCAAAAGCCAGGTCACAAGGGAGGCGTAACTCTCGGCCGAACATTAAGCTGGCTGGCGTCATCCCAGTTGTGTCGTGTGTAGACGAGCGGTAGGCCAGCAGGAACAGTGGCACCTTGACCTCCCAGTCTCGCTGATGGCTGGCCACGACCTTCCTCAGGTGTTCCTCTAACGTCTTGATGTATCTTTCGACCATGCCATCCGACTGGGGATGTAGAGGCGTCGTGCGGGTCTTGTTCACCCCAAGCTTTTGTAGTGCCTCCTTCATTAGGTTGGACTCAAAGTTGGTACCCTGGTCACTGTGTAGCTCTAACGGCACCCCAAATCGACAGAACACTTGCTCCACGAGGCAGTCTGTGATTGTCTTTGCCTCTTGGTTTGGGATGGCATACACCTCCGGCCACTTGGTGAAGTAGTCCACGACCACCATTAGGTACTTGTTGCCTCGGTTGGAAACTGGGAACGGTCCAGCAATGTCAACGGCGATCCGTTCGAATGGCGCTCCGACGTTGTACTGCTGCATGCGACCCCGGCTCCTAGTCTGGGGGCCACGACTCGCCGCGCACACGTGACACTGACGGCACCATCTCTCAGCATCTGCTCGGAGTCTCAGCCAGTAGTAGCGCTGCCGTAGTTTGTCAATCGTTCGGTTCGCTCTCAGGTGTCATCCTGAAGTACCGGCGTGCACTTCTTCCAAGACTTCCGGTACCTTACTCCGAGGAAGTAGGAACTGTTCTCTCTGCGTCTTTCCATCGGGTGATTCCCATACTCGGAACAGCACGCCCTCTCTGGTCTCCAACGAGTCCCACTGGGGCCAGTACGACTTGTAGGTGGCGCTCCTCGGTGCGATGTCCTCCCAGGTTGGTCTGGACCCTGCCTCCACTTCCCTTAAGAGTGGCCCCAAGTCTGCGTCCACCAGCTGCTCCCTCCTCAGGCCTGCGCTATCCCAGCCATCAGCAGGCACTGCCGTGACTACTCGGACTGCTGCGGCACGCTCCTTCTCCTCCACTCTTGTGCACTGGCCGCACTCTTCTGGACAGGGTCTTCGGGACATGGCGTCTGCGTTACCGTGGCTCTTCCCTCTACGATGTTCCGAGGTGAAGTCGTACTCCTGCAGCCTCTGGACCCAACCTGCTGTCTGGCCTTCCAGTCGCGCTGTCACCATCACCTCGCTTCTCGCGGGGACAACCACGTCTTCGTCCAAGACGACCCTGCAGATTCCAAGGCGCTCTTCGGGATGACGGAGTATAACCTCTTCTCCGTTGAGGCGCAGGACTTCCTGCCGACGTCGATCGTCGCCTCGTGGCTCCTGAGGGCATCCAGTCCCAGAATTACCTCCTCAGCCACCTTCGCGACGAACACCCACAGATGCACGGCACTCCACCCGAAGGTCAGCTCCAGCAGGGCCTCCTTCTCCACAGGCAAGGTGTCGCCCGATGCCGTACAAGCTCGTATGGTTGGCTCGGCTTCCTCGTCGGCAAACCCTTTGCCACGTCAGGTCTGATGATGGTCACGGCTGCCCCAGTGTCCACCAGCACGCGGCACGGCTTCCCTCTCACCCAACCGTCCGCGATGAGACTGTCATCCATACGCCAGCTGACGGCGTGCAGTGTCACTCCAGGGGATGGTGGTAATGGCGCCGACGTGCCCCTCTCCACGCCGGGCCTTACTCCTTCTTCCAGCTGCCCTTCCTGGTGTGGGCAGTCTCTCTGCAGGTGTCCGGGCTGTTCACACCCACAACACAGGCCACTAGGTGTTCGCCGGCGTCGCTCGGCTGGTCTTCTGCCTCCAGTGTAGCGGACACTCCTCGTTCTCGACGTCGGGATAGCTGTTACTTTGGACGCCTCTGTTTTTGCAGCGAGGTTGTCATGACCGTCATCATTTCTGTCAGCTTCTCCAAAATCTTTTCCAATGCCGCGTCTATGGCTGTAATGTTCGGTGATGTTGTCGTCCCGCTTCCTGTCACCAGTGTGACTTTGTGGGTTCGTGAAATGAAAAGTCCAATGCACCACTCAAAAATGTTCTTTATTTCCACCGACTTACAGTTAAACACTTGCCAATTACACGGAATTACGTAATGCACACAATTACAATTCACCAGTTCGTCCGTTACCGTTCCGATGCACGTACACAGTCTTCTCGTTCGTTCGCTAGCTCGTCAAGCACTGACTGACTGACCTCACTCGCTGCAGCCCTTTTTATAGGAATATTGCCGTCTTCTCGAAGTCTCTAGTTTCCGTGAATCCACGCGAAGGTTCCAGATGGCAGTGGGAGGGGGGAAAGAGGCGGCCAGCGACAAGTGACATTTCCCTAATCACCTCTCAGTTAGTGACTGAGATTAATGGGGGGCGTGGCTCGGCTGCCTCTGGTCCCTTCCAGCTGTCGCCGGTCGTGCCTTCCGCTAATTGGGTGACAATAATTAAACCTATGAAAAACGTTTACTGTAATTCTATAGATTCACACACTGGAGTTCAAGGATCCAAAACCTTCTAAGAACTCGGCATATACGAAACATTTTATTTAAATTTATGTTGGAATCAAGTTCTAAGACAAACGGCTGAGTGCTATACTTGGATCATGTTTAAAAATGAGTTGAAATATGGTTTAACTAATGGCAAGACTAGATGCTGCCTTTCCGTATAACATAGCACTAAAAGCGATTGATTAGTTATTCTTTCTTTTACCCGCCAATCTTAAGCATAGTTAAGGAACACACACTTGCTTCATTCGCGTGTGTCGATGTAAGCCTTGGTTGTTAATTAAATTAATTTAATTACGTTTAAATATAATAGAATCTAAACCTAAGTTAACCACAATAATTAGAAACTTCGGTTTATACAAATACTCAATAATTACATGTTTACAAACACAAACTTGCTGCTTTCGCATGTTCGGTTTAACTGTGATTGATAATAAACTTACGTTTATATTATAATAGCTAAAACCTAACCATAATGATATATAAACTTTGGTTTACAAAATGTAATACAAAAACCAAGACTAAAGACACAAAAAGTAAGATAAAGAAGAATACAGAAAGCAAAGACTAAAACTAAAGAACATAGATTTACTAAAGACGAGATATAGTGAAGTAAATTATTGTAAAACGTACAGCGTATGTTAATTCCTGTATTCAACTGTATGTTCCAGTTTGTTGTATTTGTCACATAACCTTAAAATGCGATCATGTTTTTGGTGTTCTAAACCGAAATAATTGCCGGTATCCGAAATGTGTAATGCCGTCATTAAAACTGACTTGATCAAGTAATTCAGGACTTCGGTAAGTTTATATAGGAATAACTGATCAGCAACTGTTCCACTATCAGAGAGTAATATTGTTCTGAAACAATTTATTTTATGTTCAAAATGTTTGAGAAGAAATCCTTATAAACTATTTGTGAGGTGTCAGTAAAGAAAGACGCGTGATATAGAGTAGGTTATGAATGTGTGTAGGCGTTGCTTGTGGTAGCAACGTAAATCAATAAGAGACAAACGCCGAAAGTTTTACGTAAAAGTGACAACATGTATAAATATAGCTGATTGGTGCAGGAAGAATTGGAATAATAATTATTTCTTAACTTATCCCGAAGTTCATCATCTTAATCCGAGGCCATGACCTTGAGAAAAGCAAAATTATATTTCAGCAAAATCTAGACGATCCAGAATCTAAGTTTCTTTATCTCGAAATTTAAAATCACACCACAAACTTTTTCATCTCAATCGGGAACTTCATCCTGTAAAAAATGATTCCATGACTTAGGCAGGAATAGACACACAGTTTAGCAATTGAAAACATGGAATGCACTGAGTGTTAATAATAATACAATTGGTGGTTTTCGGGCTGTTTTGCCGTGGTCTGTTGGAGTAAGAACCAAACGTTTTGTCCACAACTACGGTAGACATCATCAGTGGCGCGGTCGAAGCTTTCTTGCAGAGAGTTTGGCTGCCTGAGTCGCGCTATTTATACTGGTAGTTGGGGGGGCGGAGCCTGGGTAGTCCGGCAATGGTGTCCTGTGTTTGGTCCGCGTCAATTTTTGGTGGTTAAATGGCGTTTCCTGTTTTCGATAACAGGATGCCAGTTCCTATTTAGTTTTAAGGCTTCTTCCTTTCTGTTGAAATTATTAGGATGTTTGTAAATTTCGATGGCCTCCCGCTGAAGTCGTGTGTGGTATTGTTCTGTGGTAGAAAGGATGCTGGTGTCCTGGAACTGTATGACATGCTCGCCTTCGGCCTCAATCGCATGTTCGGCGACTGCGGACTTATCTGTGTGGCCCAGACGGCAGTT
This sequence comes from Mantis religiosa, assembly GCA_030765055.1. Taxonomy (NCBI): domain Eukaryota; kingdom Metazoa; phylum Arthropoda; class Insecta; order Mantodea; family Mantidae; genus Mantis; species Mantis religiosa. The sequence goes on from CM060957.1 coordinate 622,364, forward strand.
GCTCCTATGTTCCTTGATTCTGGTGTTGACACTGCGTTGTGTTGTTCCGATGTATACCGCGCCGCAAGAACAGGGAATGCGATATACACCGGCTGAGGACAGAGGTTCCCGAGGATCTTGTATTAAATGGTTCAATTTCTTAGTGGGTTGGAAGACGGTTTTTATATTGTGACGTTGTAATATCCTTTCTATCCGGTCAGTAATATCCTTGAAATATGGCAGAAAAACAGTGCCTTTACTCTTGGGTTGCTCCGGTTTCTGAATGGTGGGCTGAGTTCTAATGGGACGGACAAGTTGGTGAAGTGAACTCAGACAACCAAAACAGGCATTACGCGCCAATGGTTACTCCATCCGAGATATTAAGAGAGCTGTCCCATTAGATCTCAGCCCACCATTCAGAAACCGGAGCAACCCTAGAGTAAAGGCACTGTTTTCTGCCATATTTCAAGGATATTACTGACCGGATAGAAAGGATATTACAACGTCACAATATAAAAACCGTCTTCCAACCCACTAAGAAATTGAACCATTTAATACAAGATCCTCGGGAACCTCTGTCCTCAGCCGGTGTATATCGCATTCCCTGTTCTTGCGGCGCGGTATACATCGGAACAACACAACGCAGTGTCAACACCAGAATCAAGGAACATAGGAGCAACTACCGTCTGGGCTACACAGATAAGTCCGCAGTCGCCGAACATGCGATTGAGGCCGAAGGCGAGCATGTGATACAGTTCCAGGATACCAGCATCCTTTCTACCACAGAACATTACCACACACGACTTCAGCGGGAGGCCATCGAAATTTACAAACATCTTAATAATTTCAACAGAAAGGAAGAAGCCTTAAAACTAAATAGGAACTGGCATCCTGTTATCGAAAACAGGAAACACCATTTAACCACCAAAAATGACGCGCACAAATCACAGGACACCATTGCCGGAATAACCAGGCTCCGCCCCCCCAACTACCACTACAAATAGCGCGACCACACCGACAACATGGGAGCGAAGAAAAAGAAGCACCGAACGCCGACGGCCGCATCGCCTGACAGACCTCATGAAAACGCCGACACAGTTCCTCCCATGGAACCTGTGGGAGAGCAGCCTGCACCGCCATCACCGAGCTCGCTCGAGCCCCGACAGCCGCAATCATTGCTCGCCGGCCGCGGCAGACAGCAGAAGAAGAAGCAGCCTCGCCGCCGGCCGAACCCGTGCCACCGCCGTCGCTCTGCTCGACATCTCCGCCAAGCTTCAGTGCAGTGGCACGGGGAGTGCACAGGCAACTGCCTGAGGCATTCATCCTCAGCACCGCCCGACTCCGCTGGCCTTCCCTGGTGAAGGCATCCCGCATCACCACTCACAAGGGACTTTCACCCCTTGTGAGACTCGAATTCCTTGACGAAGCGGACTACAATGCTGCGCTAAGAGACGGGCTCCCTGCCTTCGGGCAGGTGCTCCCAATTGAAGCCAGCTTGGGGGGCCGCACCACTCCATGCCACCGCTGCTGCCAATACGGACACACCACCGTCACTTGCAGTGAGGAGCCTCGTTGCCACTACTGTGGAGCAGCGTGCCTCACTGCAGTCTGCAAGGGACACTACCTGTCGCGCCGTCCCCTCTACTGTGCCACCTGCAACACCGCAGGCCACTTCACGGGACAAGCTTCGTGCCCCCTAAATTCCAAACGACGCCGAACCTCTAACCGCCAACACCAGCTTCATCTTCATACTCCACTTCCTCAACACCAGCCTCACTCTCCTACTTCACGCCACATCCCGCAGCAGACACAACGCCGCACATACGCACAAATCACCATTCAGCACCAGGGGACGCAGACCAGCGCCGAGCACCGAGAACTTCTGCACACCGTGACCGCCACACTCACGGACCTGCAGGCATCCATCGAGAAGCTGACGGCGCGGATAGCTACATGGGAGGAAGCCCTGCGTCAGACGTTGAATGATGTCAGAGAAGCCGCCCAAGCCCCGCAAAGCGCTACTCAGGAAGACGCTAGCGCCACCTCCGAGGCCTTAGACTACTGCAAGGCCAAGCTCGAGAAGATCGTCGGCTACATCAACGACACCCGAGCGCCAAGCAGGAAGCTTGAGGAAGCCCTCCGCACACACCAGGGCTACATCACGCAGAGCATTGATGACCTCCGGAGAACCCTCGCTCGAGACAACGGAGCACCGCCGCCGCACGCTCAGCCTCGCAGAGACTCTCGCGCCCATTGGACGCCGCCGCCACAGGACCTGCCTCACCGCAACCCTCCACGAATCCGAGCCCTTGAAGGCATCGGTTGCACCACCGAACCTGCGGCCCTGGCGGTTGCACATTTTGCCAAAGTTAAAATTCAATAGTCACCACAGTTCACAGGTCGCAGTCAGGGTCCCCTGGATCATGGCTGCTAACTGATCAGCACAAGCGGATTTTCCGCAAACCCTAGTATCCACCCACGAACAGACGGGTTGCCTCGGCAGTACCGGCCATCAACTTCGCCTCAACAGTCCAAACTAAAATAGCACCACAGGCCCCAATAAATAGAATCACCTCAGAAGAACATCCCTCCCATGCCCTATCCTTCTTCCTGCCCAGATACCCAATATACCCTGTTGTTGGTTTTTCCTTTACCTTTATTCCTGTTTCCCCCTAAAAAACTGAACGCTTGGACGCAGGAATTCTCTCACTCGACTCGACGCAGTAAGCAGCTCCGCAGCAAGACACCATGGGAAAGAAGAAGAAAGCAATCACCGCGGCAAACCGCCTGCGACCCCGGCATCAGAGCCGCAACCGCCGCAGCACACGCCAGAGAACTCACGGCCAGCAACTCCTGCTATGCCGCTAATTTCTGCAGCTGGAATGGAGCCTCTTACTCCGGTTATGGGCAAATTCTGGATTTCCCCTAACCGGGAATCCTCTGCAGAGACTGGGAGACTTCTGACCAACAGAGTAGCAGAACAGACACAGCCGCCACCTCCGCCAGGAGATAACCCAGACGTTGTTGCAGCAAGCAATAACAGATCTCCACAGTCATCTCGACCAGCATCGCCGTCTCTCCAAAGGAATACTCGAAGCACCACTTACAGCGTTGTCATCTGTGGCGTTCCACGTGACCTACACTGCAGATTTATTCTCGCCGCAGCACAACAAATGTGGCCCTCAGCTCATAGGGCCACTAGGATTATGTCACGGGGACGGACCACACCTCTAGTCCGACTTCAGTGCGCCGACTTTGCCGACTTCGACGCCGCCATGCATACGAGGTTGCCCCTGTTAGGACTGAACCTACGCATCGAGGCTAGCCGGCTGGTAAAGCATACACCTTGCAGGCGGTGCTGCAACTATGGGCATCAGGATTCGACTTGCTCACCTCTGCCACGGTGCCATTATTGTGCTGCTCGTGCCCTCACTGCCGAATGCATCTACGACGCCGCCGGTACTGCGCTACGTGCAATGGCCCCGGCCATTTCACTGGACAGGCGCAGTGCCCAAAGCACCCCCGGACTTTCACCAGTACTGCCAGGGACGAAACGCAGCAACGTACTGCCACGGCAGCACACACACCAGTCACCACCGCAGCTTCCGACACTTCAGTGCTGGAAGCTCTCCACGCACTCCAGGCCGAGGTTCGGAACATCCACCAGAGACTGGACACGCTTGAAGCAAAGATTGAAGCCGCCACCTCCGGCCACACACGTGAGGCCCTGCAGGACCTTCACTCTGAAGTCCTCAACCTTGGCCCACGGTTTAGCACACTGGAGGACACCATTGAAAGGCAAACTCACACCATCCAGGAAACGCTACACAACACTTCAGATTAGATAGCCAACTCCGCACTTTCAACACTGGACACCATTCACACCATCACGAAGCAACTTACAAAAGTCCAGGAACTCAGCAACCAGCTAGCCTCAACTGCATCAACCCAGCAGATAATGCTTCAACGATTCGAAACTGCAACAACGACCGCAAACGCCGAACAGAAGTTCACAGCCAATTTACTACACGCACTCAACCAGAAGAACATTGCTTATGATTGCAATAGCCGACGTTGGCCCGGACACACTTAAGCAATACTTCACGGAAATTGCCGACCGCATTGAGCTGCTCCAAAACAACTTACCTCGAGATCCCTCGACACTTCCGATTCAGCAGAACTCCAACCAACCAACTACACAGCGATGAAAACGCCGATAGGCCCAAATACTTCACAAATGCACCACTGGTGCACAGTCACATATACCCTTATGTTAAAATAAACGCTTAACCACCTTTTTCACTACTTTTACTCGTTACAATCCTCACCTTAGGCCCCTGTGCTATGGTCAGGGCCTAGTGTCATGGCCATAGCCATATAAAAACCACGATTCCTGCGCCCTTCCTTGCGCGCAGTTAGCATATACTGAAACTAACGGAGGTGCTTCTGCGGAACTCCACTATCTCTTTTACTTCCCTTCTTATCTCTTTTACTAAATATATATAAAAAATAAAAACTGAGCGCAGCCTCAACGCATCGAAACTGCAACAACGACCACAAACGCCCACCAGAAGTTCACAGCCAATACACTGCACGCACTCAACCAGAAGAGCATTGAACTCATGATTGCAATAGCCAACGTAGGCCACGGCTGCGACCCGGACATACTTAAGCAACACTTCACGGAAATTGCCGACCGCATTGAGCTGCTCCAAAACAACTTACCTTGAAATCCCTCGACACTTCCAAATCAGCAGAACTTCAACCAACCAACTACACAGCGATCAAAACGCCGATAGGCCCAAATGCTATACAATACCCACCCAAGCACCACTGGTGCACAGTCAGATATACCCTTCAGTTAAAATAAACGCTTAACCTCCTTTTCACTCCTTTCAATTCTCACCTTGAGCCTCTGTGCTATGGTCAGGGCCTAGTGTCATAGCCATAGCCAGATAAAACCACGATTCCTGCGCCCTTCCTTGTGCGCAGTTAAGCATTTACCGAAACTAACGGAGGTGCTTCTGCGGAACTCATATATCTCTTTTGCTTCCGTTTTCATAAAAAAACTGAACGCTTAAGGATTCCCCTTCGAGACTTCGAAGGGTCAACATCGCCTCCTCAGCGAGAACTTCTAGCGACTTCTGCGCGTCGGAGCAAGCAGATTGCCCCCTTAGGGAAGCTCCCGGCAATTGCGCTACTCTGAGACGGACGTCGCAGAAAACGAAGCAGTAGCAATCCTTCTTCTGAGGGACAATCTTCAGCAGTCTTCGTCTTCACCATCCACAAGAAGGCCTCACAGGTAGCGAGGTGACTCAAGACCTTAGCTATCTAGTCCATAGTGACTGGGTACGGCGCATTCTGAGCAATCAGGTGTCCGGTCCTTTGAGTTGCAAGCTGTTTAGCACCCGCTGCCTAGAGGTAAGGACACCCGTACGGTGGTTGATTGTACTTCACCATCGGGTGCAGGGCCGTAAGTGTACCTGTTCACACCCCCCTTTTTTATAAGTGCTTCTCACCTCACTCTTCCAATTTCTCATCATGGCAGAAGCCACTGTCGTTCCTTCAACTTCGACCCGTACAGGGTCTGATGAACCGGCCGCTACGGCCAACCCAGGCGCCTCCACTGGGGGTATAAGAATGAGGAAACCTTGCCAACAACGCCACGGCGAAAAGGGTAAGGTTGTCCTGTTAGAAAATGCATCTGACCAGGGCGTCTCGCGGGAACCTATATCTCGTGTAGGCAAAATTACGGAGTCTGACTCCGACGACGAGCGCACTAGTGCGCGCAGTTTCAATACTAGGAGTGGGAGGACATCCGTGCTCTCCTGCAACTCCTCTTACTCCTCGGCGTCTGAGGGAGGCCAGGAGCCCAGCTCTTCGGACCTCTCGTCGGTTGGCGAGGAGGGTGAGGAGTTCCGTGAAGTAAGGTCACGGAGAACAAAGCGAGCAGGAAGACTGGCTGCAGAGGGTGTGCCCTCTGGCCAGTCTACCCGACGATCAGGTCCCACCTCCGGTCAGAACCAGGCTGGAGGACAAAGGCGGCACACACCGCCAATCATCGTGGACAACTTCTTGGGGGCGGTAGGCTTCCTTAAGGTTATACCGACCCTAGAGAACGAGTGCTCGGTGAAAAAGAGCAAGAGTCGATTTGTCTTCCACGCAAAAAACGAGGGGGCTACACAAAATTACTGCTGCCTCTCAAGCAACGCAAAATTCCCCACTTCACCTTTGGCCTGAATAAGGCCCGTGATGTACGCCGAGTCACCCGAGGGTTACCCGCGGACACTTCCGTGGATGACATAAGGGCAGACCTCATCCGCCAGGGTATCATCCCAAGATTAGTGAAGCAGCTCACCCGACCTGCTCCAGATCGCTAGGGAACTAAAGCTCCCCTTCCCCTGTTCCTTGTAGTGGTGAAGCGGGTTAACGACCCCGAGGTTAAGCTGGATGACGTTCGCACCATCTGCTACCTCCGGGTTACTCTGGAACCAGCCAAAGGCTCTGGCGGGCCCCCTCAGTGCTATAGATGTCTGGGGTTTAATCACTCCAGCCTCTTCTGCCACCGTAATCCTCGCTGCTTGAGGTGCGGTGGCACCCACCTCAGAGAGGACTGCCCCCGTGCCATCACGGAAGTTCCGACCTACGCCAACTGCAAAGGAGGGCACATAGCGTGCTATGGAGGTTGCCCTACCAGGAAGGCGGTTCTTGCCTCTAGGAGACCAGCTATAGGGCCAATAACCCAGAACACCCGTTCTGAGCCAGTAGTGGAGAGGGCAACCTCTTCCATAGCACCAGGACAACAAGTGCCCAGCTCCAATAGTGCCCCATCCTTTGCTGAGGTGGTGCGCAAACCAGCCGGTGGCTCGACGCCCTCGCGGGTTAAGACACATCCCCCCAAGGAAACACACACCCGCTCAGACAAGAAAACAAAACAACGCACAGCTCCAGCCCCACCTAGAGCCACCCCCAGAAGAGAGGAGAGACGTGAGGCAGCCAGAAGGGCGGACTCGGATTCCGAGGCTGGGAGTGGGACTGGTGATCCCAAGCCTGCTCGTCAGACAAGGGACGAGAAAGCCAAAGGTAGGCCAGCCCCACGACACTCCTCACCTACGAAGCCCAAAGACACAACCCCGCCACAAACTTCCCACACTACTCCCCCACGGTCGGAGTTGCTGACGTGGCTGTATCAGTTATTACAGTCCCACGGTGAGTGACTCTGTGAACTGCTGGTGCGGTTTACCTCCTCTTCTGACCCCGCAACCCGCATGGTGACAGCCATGGAGGGGCTTGCTCTTCTGACCTCCTTTATCCAGCCGGCCCAGAATGGCAGCACGAACTAGGTCTAGTACCTCGTTCAGGTTCGCGTTCTGGAACGCTGCTGGAGTGGCGGTTCAACGGGACGAGCTCCTACATTTTGCAAGATCCAATGTTTCGGACCTCATCTTGGTGTCGGAAACCCATCTCCGCCCCCAGATTTCCTTCCATCTCTCGGGGTATCACTGTCTCCGAACGGATCGTGCTGGTCGCCGAGGAGGTGGCACAGCGATCCTGGTGAGGAGAAGTGTGGTCCATCGAGCTGTCCAGCTTCCACAACTCCAGACTCTAGAAACCACGGCAGCCTGCGTGAACCTTGGCGGTTCTGAAGTCCTGGTAGTGTCTGCCTACCATCCTCTCCGTTCTCAGTTCGTAGCCAACAACTACCAATCCATACTTTCCTTACATCCTAATGTCCTTATGGCCGGGGACTTCAATGCTAAACATCAGCGTTGGCATCATGGTCCCCGAGCGGATAGGAGAGGCAGTGACATTATCCGCATGGTAGATGCGGACCCTCACCTTCGAGTTGAGGGCCCATGGCAACCCACTGATTACCCACGTGGTCGGGTTCACCCATCTCATATCAACTTCGCTATCATCAAACGCTTTCCATTTCATTTCTCACTCACTTCGCTTAACGCATTACATTCGGATCACAACCCAGTACTTCCTGAGGTTGATACACGGATTGGCAATCATGACGTCTCGGTTCAAAATCGGGATATGGACTGGGATTGCGTCAAAGTCTGCCTGGATTACTTCATTCCCCCAACCCCAACATAACCGACAACCCCTCCCTCGAGGCCGCGGTCTCATCCTTCACCTGTCGTGAAGCGAACGGTCGGCAACCTTACAGTTATCACCCCAGCCCCTCTTCATCCGGATGTTTTTCCCCTGGACATCCTACTCCTTATCCGAAGTTCATGGGCAGCAAGGCAGCTCAACCAGAGACACCGCACGCCTCATAATCGAGGGCTTCATCGGCGATTGTGCCGAGAGGTTCGTTCCCGCCCACATGAGCACAGAGTGCGCGCGTGAGAGGACACGATGTCTCGTATGAACCTCGAGGACGGAGACTTGTGGAGGGTCATTAAAAGACTTCGGAACCGCCAAAGGACACCAAACTCCCCCCTCCAGGGTACCCAAGGCCTATCCTACGAACCACAGGCCAAGGCTGCGGTGTTCGCCGACTACCTTGAGAGGACCATGAGGCCTAGAGAAGACTCTCAGGACCCTGCCTTCTTTGACCGCGTTAGGCAGGAGGTTCGTCGATACTTTCGGCGACCCCCGGCTGAGGCGAACAGACTCCCTGTTATAAGACCCAGTGAGCTCCAGGGCGTACTTTCGGCGTCTCAAACCAATAAAGGCGGCGGGACCTGATGGCATAACGCCACTCATGCTCCACCACCTTCCTTTCGGGGCCGTGTTCTTTCTTACAAGAGTCTTCAATATGTGTCTCTCTCTGAGTCACCTTCCACGTAGTTGGAAAGAGGTTGGGGTGATATGCATCTTGAAGCCAGGGAAAGACCCGGTTAGTCCTGTTAACTACCGCTCCATTAGCCTCCTTTCTGTTCTCTCAAAGGTTTTCGAGAGACTTTTCTTAGCCCGCTTGTCCCCCCTTCTGGGTGACATTCAAGCCATCCCTCCTCACCAGTTTGGCTTTCGTCCTGGGCATTCTACGTCACAGCACTTACTGCGCGTGGTGGAGGCTGCAGCCCTGGGTTTCCAGGTCAAGGCATTCACCTCTGCGGTTTCTCTGGACGTGGAAAAGGCCTTCTCTACGACCTGGCACGCGGGACTTCTGTACAAATTCATCCAACTGGAGTTAACCACTCAAGTCATACACCTTCTTCACTCTTTCCTAAAACATAGATTCTTCAGTCACAGTGGCGGGAAAAACATCTACACGAAGGTCTATCCGCGGCGGAGTTCCCGAAGGTTCTGTGTTATCCCCGACGCTCTACAGCATCTATGTGGCTGACCTTCCCACTGAACAGCACGTCAACATAGCACAATATGCCGACGACGTGCTGCTATTTTCAACAAACAGACATCCACGCAGAACCTTCAACCCCATCCAACGCTACCTAATCCTCCTCCAGGACTGGTGCTCGCTTTGGCGATTGTCCATTAATACGGAGAAAAGCCAAGCAATATTGTTCACCAAGCGCCGCTTTCCCGCCAATTTACCCCAATTTACCTACTTCGGGCAAGGGATCAGTTGAAAGAATTCAATCAAGTACTTGGGAGTCAAGCTGGATAAGGGCCTAACTTTTTGGGAGCACATCCAGGAGCTAGCTTATCGGTTCGTGTGGTGCCGTGGCATCACTATACCCTGTGCTTTGTTCTGCGATGTCTGTTTACCTAAAGTTGCGCCTCTTTATGGCTCTGGTCCTCCCTGTCATGCTCTATGCGTGCGAAGTCTGGGGTATGGCCGCAGGCTCACACCTATTTCTGCTCCAACGTGCACAGAATAAATGTCTTCGGATTATTTATTCTGTTTACACAAGGTTCCCCGTGAGATTACTTCACGAGGCTTCATCCCTCCGATATGTGGAGGATGAAATTAGGCGCCGGACGTCAAAATTCTTCGAGGATTTGCCCCAAAATCAGAGCGCCCTCGTCAGATCCCTTGGGGATTATGTACCTCGTGAGCGTCGCTTAAAGCGATACCGGTTACCCCGCATGTCTTGCGGTCATTACCGGTAACCACATGATCTCCATTCCAGCCTAAACTATATTTCAGCTAATCCAAAAATTTATTCTGGAAAATTCAAAAATTATACATACCTTCTTCCTAGTTTATTAACTAATCCACCAGCGGTGCACGCTCTCTGTAGCATCCGGTTCATCGTTCCCTGAGGAGCAACAAGGAACCTCCCTACACTACCCCCACTTAATCTACACCCGTCATTCTGCAACACCCACATCCCGCCACTACGTGGTTAAGCTCTTCCCAGAGCAGGTACACTATTTGACCACCCTTCGGGCTGTTCTAAACAGCCCAACAGCATGGAGTTGAGTTGAGTTGAACAGTTCAGACGCAGCCAAACTCTCTGCAAGAAATCCTCGACCGCGCTACTGATGATGTCTACCGTAGTTGTGAACGAAACTTTTAGTTCTTACTCCAACAGACCGCGGCAAAACAGCCCGGAAACAACCAATTGTATTATGGACTCCGGCCGTGAAAGCTTACGTTCTCGCACTGATTGTTATAAGTGAACACACCGTGAGTTTTGTGGTACAAATATCTCAGAGGTTCTTTAATTTTCTGCAGCTGACATTTAGACAACTGAGGCGTATTCGAACCAGGCTTTTCTATAAAATTAACGACGTCCGTATCTTTTACGTCCCTGGAAATTCGGAATACAAAACCCAATTTTTAACAGAGTTATTGGTTATAATTATAATGTGCTGATTAAAATATACATTTTGGGTCATCAACATACGTATTGTCACCCGAACGTTGGAACACCCTATAGAACCGGCTGGTGGCAGCAGCAGATGACCGAGGCGTTCGGACACGACCCCTCGTTTGTCTTATAGCGGTAACGAGGGATGGCTGGAAAAAAACATTACCGTGCCGTCACTTTCCGCTGCACTTGATTTCTCAAACTTACGGGATATTTCATCTATCCAGAACCTTCTCGATCGGCCAGCTGACCCTTTATAAGCAACACGTCGAGCTGGAGGAAAGTCAGTCAGTTCTTGGCGTAAGAGTGCAGTGCTAGTGTACGGACAAGAAGACTGTGTGAGTGCATCGGAGGATTGTACGTAATTGCGAGAGCAAAGTGGAATTACAGCGGACGAACTGGTGAATCGTAATTGTGTGCATTACGTAATTCTGTGTAATTGGCAAGTGTTTAACTGTAAGCCGGTGGAAATAAAGAACATTTTTGAGTGGTGCAATTGGACTTTTAATTTCACGAACCCACAAAGTCACACTGGTGTCAGGAAGCGGGACGACAACAGCACGACATTGTCGACAACGACATTGGAAAAGATTTTGGAGAAGATGATGGAAATGAAGGCGGAACTAACAGAAATGAAGACGGCCAACGGCAACATCACCGAGAAGATGGAAGAAATGAAGGCCGAATTAACAACAAAAACAGAAGCGGCAAATAACAACCTGGCCGCAGAGTTGAAACAAATGAAGACGGCCAACGACAACATCACCGAGAAGATGGAAGAAATAAAGGCCGAATTAACAGCGAAGACGGAAACGGCAAATAACAACTTGGCCACGAAAATGACCGCAAATATGGCCGAACTGACCACGGAAATGAAAGTGGCGAACGAGGCTCTCACCGCCAAATTTGAAGAACAGTTGGTCGGCGTGAGGGATAACGTGACGGAGCTGGGCAAGCGGATGGGCCAAGTGGACGAGTGCGTCGAGGACCTGGCGAACCGCTTCAATGACCTAGAGGAAAAAGCCGACAATAACGCCAAGTCCCTGAACGCCATGGTTGAAGACGTCGAAGACCACGCGAACCGCGTAAAAAACCTGGAGGAAAAAGCAGACAGCAGCGTCAAGTCCCTGAACAACATGGTGTAGGACGTTGTCGGCAGGAGGTTGAAGGATTTGAAGGCCGACGCACCGGGACGCGACACAACATCGGAGCGCATCAAACCTCCGAAATATGACGGCGCGTCAACATTTGAGGTTTTCCGCCGCCAGTCTGACACAGTGGCCCTGCACAACAGATGATCACCGGAGGAGGAGGCCACACAGTAAATAGCCAGCCTCCAGGGACGGGCCGCGGAAGTCCTAAACGCGGTGCAGACGACGGCGGCGCCAAAGGACATCTGGGAGCCCATGGAGAACCGTTTCGGGAACCACCGCTTAGCCGCAGCATACCGCAGCCAGCTAAAGGCAAGGTCACAGCAGCCGGGGAGACGCTACAGGAGTTCGCCATTGCGATTGAGCAGCTGGCTAGCAAGGCCTTGGTTGACCTACCACTGGAGTTCGTATCCCAGGTAGCCGCCTACAACTTTGTCGACGGGGTACGGGACACGGAGATTCGTCAACGCCTAATGCTCGGCGATCATAAAACCATCCACGAGGCGCTGACAGCGGCATTAAGGATGGAGGCGGCCAAGGTAACATCTATTCCGGCGTCGAGAACGAGGAGTGTCCGCTACGCCGGAGACAGAAGACCAGCTGAGGGACGCCGGCGAACACCTAGTGGCCTGTGTTGGGGATGTGGACAGCCCGGACACCTGCAGAGAGACTGCCCACACCAGGAAGAGCAGCCGGAAAACGATTAAGGGCCGTCGTAGAGAGGGGCACGTCGGCGCCATCACCACCATCCCCTCGAGTGACACTGCGCGCCGTCAGCCGGCGTATGGATGACAGCCTCATCGCGGACGATTGGGTAAGAGGAAAGCCGTGCCGCGTGCTGGTGGACACCGGGGCGGCCGTGACCATCATCAGACCTGACGTGGCGAAGGGTTTGCCGACAAGGAAGCCGAGCCGACCATACCACCTTGTCACGGCATCGGGCGACACCTTGCCTGTGGAGAAGGAGGCCCTGCTGGAGCTGACCTTGGGACGGAGTGCCATGCGTCTGTGGGTGTTCGTCGCGAAGTTGGCTGAGGAGGTGATTCTGGGACTGGATGCCCTCAGGAGCCATGAGGCGACGGTCGACGTCGGCAAGAAGGTCCTGCGGCTGAACGGAGAAGAGGTTATACTCCGTCAACCAGAGGAGCGCCTTGGAATTTGCAGGGTCGTCTTGGACGAAGACTTGGTTGTCCCCGCGAGGTGCGAGGTGGTGGTGACGGCGACACTGGAAGGCCAGAGAACCAGGAACGTGATGCTGGACCAGAAGACGCCTGTGCACGGACTATGTGTAGCCAGGGCACTGCTGCCGTGACGAGAGGAGGTGCCAGTGAGACGGCTAAATCCAACGGACACCGATCACGACGTCCAGGCCGGGACGGAGTTGGGAACATTTGAGCCCGTGGTAAGCGTAACAGCAATCGAAAAGACGCAGGAGCCGGTGCCGACGCAAAACCTGGGGCCCCGGCTAGAAGCCTTACTGGAGAGGGCGGCCAACCACCTCACCGCAGAGCAACTGGAGAAAGTTCGACTACTGCTAAGACGATACCAGCGCGTCTTCAGCCAAGGTGATAGTGACTACGGCCGCACGGACAAAGTGCTTCACCGCACGCCCGGCCTATTCGGCAACCACCTAGACGCGTTCCGCTGGCGAAGCAAGGGGCCGTACGAGACATGCTGAAGGACATGAGATCCAGGGGAGTGATTGAAGAGTCTGACAGCCCTTGGTGTTCCCCTGTAGTCTTGGTGACAAAGAAGAATGGCGAGCTGCGCTTCTGCGTACACTACAGAAAGTTGAACGCTGTCACCCGGAAGGACTGGATCCGCTTACCCCGTATTGACGACACCTTGCACATGCTAGCTGGTGCACAGTGGTTTTCGACCCTGGACCTGCAGTCGGGCTACTGGCAGGTAGCTCTAGACCCAAGAGACAAGGAAAAGACCGCATTCTCGACGGGCCAAGGGCTCTGGCAGTTCACAGTTATGCCCTTTGGCCTCTGCAACGCACGAGCAACCTTCCAGCGACTCATGGAGTCAGTGATGAGAGGGCTGACTTACGAGGCCTGCCTGCTGTACCTGGACGACATCATCATCGTCGGTAAGACTTTTGAAGACTATCTGGAGAATGTGAGTAAGGTGCTACAGAGACTACAGGCGACTAACCTGAAGCTGAACGCGAAGAAGTGCCAGCTCTTCCGCAAGGAAGTGAACTACATGGGCCACATAGTCTCAGCAACCGGAATGGTCGAAGACACGGAGAAGACAGAGGCTGTGAGAGATTGGCCTCGCCCAAGGGATAAGAAAGAGCTACGCATTTTCCTGGGGCTGTGCAGTTATTACCGCCGCTTCATAAAGGGGTTGTCCAACATCGCCAAACCCCTCACCCGCCTGACAGAGGAACACCGGTCTTATGTGTTGACGGAGGATACCAAAAACGCTTTCCAGCACCTAAATGAGACCCTGTGCAGTGCTCCAATTTTGGGTTTCCCACAACCGGTTGGCGCCTTCATTGTGGACACCGACGCCAGCGACCATTGCATTGGAGGTGTCCTATCGCAGATCCAGGACGGCCATGAGCGGGTGATAGCCTACTACAGCAAGACGCTGTCCAAGACAGATAAGAACTACTGCGTCACCCGACGAGAATTATTGGCGGTATTAAAGACCCTGGAGCACTTCCACAAGTACCTGTACGGTCAGCCATTCCACCTGAGGACTGACCATTCCGCCCTAACCTGGCTATTGAGCTTTAGGAACCTGGAAGGCCAGACAGCACGTTGGGTCCAGAGGCTGCAGGAGTACGACTTCACCTCGGAACATCGTAGAGGGAAGAGCCACGGTAACGCTGACGCCATGTCCCGAAGACCCTGTCCAGAAGAGTGCGGCCAGTGCACAAGAGTTGAAGAGAAGGAGCGTGCCGCAGCAGTCCAAGTAGTTGTGGCAGTGCCTACGAACAGCTGGGATAGCGCAGGCCTGAGGAGGGAGCAGCTGGTGGACGCAGACTTGGGGCCACTCTTGAGGGAAGTGGAGGCAGGGACGAGACCAACCTGGGAGGACATCGCACCGAGGAGCGCCACCTACAGGTCGTACTGGGCCCAATGCGACTCGTTGAAGACCAGAGAGGGCGTGCTGTTCCGGGTATGGGAGTCACCCGATGGGAAGACGCAGAGAGAACAGTTCCTACTTCCCCGGAGTAAGGTCCCGGAAGTCTTGGAGGAAGTGCAGGCCGGTACTTCGGGAGGACACCTGGGAGCGAACCGAACAATTGACAAACTACGGCAGCGCTACTACAGGCTGAGACTCCGAACAGACGCTGAGAGATGGTGCCGTCAGTGTCACGTGTGCGCGGCGAGTCGTGGCCCCCACACTAGGAGCCGGGGTCGCCTGCAGCAGTACAACGTCGGAGCGCCATTCGAACGGATCGCCGTTGACATTGCTGGACCGTTCCCAGTTTCCTACCGAGGCAACAAGTACCTACAAGTACCTACTTCACCAAGTGGCCGGAGGTGTATCCATCCCAAACCAAGAGGCAAAGACAATCGCAGACTGCCTCGTGGAGTAAGTGTTCTGTCAATTTGGGGTGCCGTTGGAGCTACACAGTGACCAGGGTACCAACTTTGAGTCCAACCTAATGAAAGAGGGGCTACAAAGGCTTGGGGTGAACAAGACCCGCACGACGCCTCTACATCCCCAGTCGGATGGTATGGTCGAAAGGTACATCAAGACCATAGAGGAACACCTGAGGAAGGTCGTGGCCAGCCATCAGCGAGACTGGGACGTCAAGGTGCCACTGTTCTTGCTGGCCTCCCACTCGTCTACATACGACACAACTGGGATGACGCCAGCCAGCTTAATGTTCGGCCGAGAGCTACGCCTCCCTTGTGACCTGGCTTTTGGAAGCCCTCCGGAAGCGAAACATCCAGCGACCGAGTATGTGGAGAACTTGGTGGACCATCTCCACGACATGCACGAGATGGCTCGCCAGAACATCCAGAAAGCGAGCGACCGCATGAAGACCAGGTATGACAGGCAAGCCAACAGCCAAGGGTTCCAGCAGGGTGACCTGGTCTGGTTGTACCGTCCTACCCGGACCAAGGGAAGCTGCTCGAAGCTCCAGCAGCCATGGCAAGGACCGTACCGGGTGGTGAAGAGGATAAGCGACGTGGTCTACTGCATCCAGAAGGTTCCCCGAGAGAAGATGTTGGTGGTACACCTGGATCGAATGACACGCTACGATGGTGCTGTTCGGGACGACCAGCTTTGAGGAGGGAGCAGTGTCACCCAAACGTTGGAACACCCTATAGAACCGGCTGGTGGCAGCAGCAGGAGACGGAGGCGTTCGGACACGCCCCCTCGTTTGTCTTATAGCGGTAACGAGGGATGGCTGGAAAAAAACATTACCGTGCCGTCTCTTTCCGCTGCCCTTGATTTCTCGAACTTACGGGATATTTCATCTATCCAGAACCTTTTCGATCGGCCAGCTGACCCTATATAAGGTACACGTCGGGCTGGAGGAATGTCAGTCAGCTCTTGGCGTAAGAGTGCTGTGCTAGTGTAAGGACGAGAAGACTGTGTGAGTGCATCGGAGGATTGTACGTAATTGCGAGAGCAAAGTGGAATTATAGCGGACGAACTGGTGAATCGTAATTGTGTGCATTACGTAATTCTGTGTAATTGGCAAGTGTTTAACTGTAAGCCGGTGGAAATAAAGAACATTTTTGTGTGGTGCAATTGGACTTTTAATTTCACGAACCCACAAAGTCACAGTATTTTATTAAAATTGTTTGACAACATCAAATCATTTTAAAATGTTTCATCTCAGGACTATTTTGGATGTTCTTGTTTAGGCGTCAGTCCTCGATACTTGCATGGTATCGACATCCAACGATACTTCAGAAAATTCGCTCAATACTTGCGTGGTATGCATATCCAACGATAATTCGTCATCGAACGATACTTCAGAAAATTCGCTCGATACTTGCATGGTATCGACATTCGACGATACTTTAGAAAATTCGCTCGATACTTGCATGGTATCGACATCGCACGATACTTCAGAAAATTCGTTCGATACTTGCATGTAGCAACTTTCAACGATACTTCAGAAAATTCGCTCGATACTTGCATGGTATTGACATCGAACGATTCTTCAGAAAATTCGCTCGATACTTGCATGGTATCGACTTCAACGATACTTCAGAAAATTCGCTCGATACTTGCATGTTATCGACATTCAACGACACTTTAGAAAATTCGCTCGCTACCTGCATGTAGCGACATTCAACGATACTTCAGAAAATTCGCTCGATACTTGCATGGTATCGACATTCAACGACACTTTAGAAAATTTGCTCGCTACTTGCATGTAGCGACATTCAACGATACTTCAGAAAATTCGCTCGATACTTGCATGTTATCGACATTCAACGACACTTTAGAAAATTCGCTCGCTACTTGCATGTAGCGACATTCAACGATACTTCAGAAAATTCGCTCGATACTTGCATGGTATCGACATTCAACGACACTTTAGAAAATTTGCTCGCTACTTGCATGTAGCGACATTCAACGATACTTCAGAAAATTCGCTCGATACTTGCATGGTATCGACATTCAACGATACTTTAGAACATTCGCTCGATACTTGCATGGTATTGTCATCGAACGATACTTCAGAAAATTCGCTCGATACTTGCATGGTATCGACATTCAACGATACTTTAGAACATTCGCTCGATACTTGCATGGAATTGTCATCGAACGATACTTCAGAAAATTCGCTCGATACTTGCACGGTATTGACATCGAACGATACTTCATAAAATTCGCACGATACTTGCATGGTATTGACATCGAACGATACTTCATAAAATTCGCTCGATACTTACATGATATTGACATCTAATGATGCTTCAGAAAATTCGCTCGATACTTGCATGGTATCGACATCGCATGATATATCGGAAAATTCTCTCGATACTTGCATGGTTTCGATATTCAACGACACTTCAGAAAATTCGCTCGATACTTGCATGTAGCGACATTCAACGATACTTCAGAAAATTCGCTCGATACTTGCATGGTATTGACAGCTAATGATGCTTCAGAAAATTTGCTCGTTACTTGTATGGTATCGACATCGCATGATATATCCGAAAATCCGCACGATACTTGCATGGTATCGACATCGCATGATATATCGGAAAATTCTCTCGATACTTGCATGGTATCGACATTCAACGACACTTCAGAAAATTCGCTCGATACTTGCATGTTATCGACATTTAACGATACTTCAGAAAATTCGCTCGATACTTGTATGTTAACGACATTCAACGATACTTCAGAAACTTCGCTCGATACTTGCATGGTATCGACATTTAATGATACTTCAGAAAATTCGCTCGATACTTGCATGTTATCGACATTCAACGACACTTCAGAAAATTCGCTCGATACTTGCATGGTATCGACATTCAACGACACTTCAGAAAATTCGCTCGATACCTGCATGTTATCGACATTTAACGATACTTCAGAAAATTCGCTCGATACTTGTATGTTAACGACATTCAACGATACTTCAGAAAATTCGCTCGATACTTGCATGGTATCGACATTCAACGATGCTTTAGAAAATTCGCTCGACACTTGCATGATATTGACATCGAACGATATTTCAGAATATTCGCTCGATACTTGCATGTTATCGACTTCCAACGATACTTTAGAAAATTTGCTCGATACTTGCACGGTATCGACATTCAACGATACTTCAGAAAATTCGCTCGATATTGGATGTTATTGACATCGAAGGATACTTCAGAAAATTTGCTCGATACTTGCATGGTATCGACATCGCATGATATATCAGAAAATTCGCTCGATACTTGCATGGTACTGTCATCGAACGATACTTCAGAAAATTTGCTCGATACATGCATGGTATCGACATTCAACGATACTTTAGGAAACTCGCTCGATACTTGCATGGTATCGACATCCAACTTTACTTCAGAAAGTTCGTTGGATACTCTTTCTATAGTTCGGTGGTGGTTCTGCAAGTTTTATTTTAAAATCTCAAAATATTAATGCCGCGAGTAAAACATCACAAGGCCCGAGAAATTGTCAGGAGTGTTGTACCTGTACAGTAACATTATACAAGAAAATAATCGGGAGTCAGTTTTACTGTCAGTTAGGTTCCCAAGAAGAAATCACTACATGTCTCAACAGTGATTTGCAACCTCCTATTCGTAGTGGCTGAATTATTGGAAAACAAATTAAACATTTCCATATTAGAAAAAATAATTAGCCGTTAAATATATTTTCTATTCCACCTACTACATTTTTTTATGAAAGACTATTTAGTACAGCAGGACTCATATGTGACAGAACAGAAGTAGACTTGACCCCGAAACAGTGAAAATGCCAGAGTTTTTAAACAAAAACTTATAAAAGTGGACTGTTTTGGTTTTAAATATCTTATATGGTGTTTAAAAATAATAATATTTATAGTTTTGTATAATTAAATATGTGCACTTATTTAATTTTATTAGCATTAGACAGTTCTCCCAACATTCTACGAGGGTCCGCTAATAAGTTCCTGGCCTCACATAGAGATGGCGATACTCGATCAGTTTAACTCTAGACTAACTTGTATCCATGGTACAGGTCAATAACTTGTTTACATTTTGAATGAACGCATTTTAAACAAGGCAAGTGTAGAGGTTTCACGGAAATGGAGGATTTGGAAAAACGAGCAGTGATTAAATACTTCCATTTGAAAGGCTTAATGTCTAAAGAAAACAAGAAGGAAATGGACAGTACATTGAAAGACTCTGTCCCTTCATATACAATAATTAAAAGGTTGGTTGTACAGTTTAAAATGTGACGTACGAGTACTAGTGATGAGTCTCGCTCTGTGGAAGTCACAACTACAGATATCATTGAAAGACTCTGTCACTTCATATACAATAATTAAAAGGTTGGTTGTAGAGTTTAAAATGTGACGTACGAGTACTAGTGATGAGCGTCGCTCTGTGGAAGTCACAACTACAGAGATCATTGAAAGACTCTATCCCTTCATATACAATAATTAAAAGGTTGGTTGTAGAGTTTAAAATGTGACGTACGAGTACTAGTGATGAGTCTCGCTCTGTGGAAGTCACAACTACAGAGATCACTGAAAGACTCTGTCACTTCATATACAATAATTAAAAGGTTGGTTGTAGAGTTTAAAATGGGACGTACGAGTACTAGTAATGAGCCTCGCACTGTGGAAGTCACAACTACAGATATCATTGAAAGACTCTGTCACTTCATATACAATAATTAAAAGTGTTGGTTGTAGAGTTTAAAATGTGACGTACGAGTACTAGTGATGAGCGTCGCTCTGTGGAAGTCACAACTACAGAGATCATTGAAAGACTCTGTCCCTTCATATACAATACTTAAAAGGTTGGTTGTAGAGTTTAAAATGGGACGTACGAGTACTAGTAATGAGCCTCGCTCTGTGGAAGTCACAACTACAGATATCATTGAAAGACTCTGTCACTTCATATACAATACTTAAAAGGTTGGTTGTAGAGTTTAAAATGTGACGTACGAGTACTAGTAATGAGCCTCGCTCTGTGGAAGTCACAACTACAGAGATCATTGAAAGACTCTGTCCCTTCATATACAATACTTAAAAGGTTGGTTGTAGAGTTTAAAATGTGACGTACGAGTACTAGTAATGAGCCTCGCTCTGTGGAAGTCACAACTACAGATATCATTGAAAGACTCTGTCACTTCATATACAATAATTAAAAGGTTGGTTGTAGAGTTTAAAATGGGACGTACGAGTAATAGTGATGAGCGTCGCTCTGTGGAAGTCACAACTACAGAGATCATTGAAAGACTCTGTCCCTTCATATACAATAATTAAAGGGTGGTTGTAGAGTTTAAAATGGGACGTACGAGTACTAGTAATGAGCCTCGCTCTGTGGAAGTCACAACTACAGATATCATTGAAAGACTCTGTCACTTCATATACAATAATTAAAAGGTTGGTTGTACAGTTTAAAATGTGACGTACGAGTACTAGTGATGAGTCAGGACGAAGATTCCTCAGCAACGAGGTCATTGACGCGGTAAACAGATATTTTGAGGACTATGGTAAATCACACTACAGAGATGATTTAATTAAATTAGGACATTGATATGACAAATGTATTAGCCTTTCTGGAGATTATGTTGAGAAATAAAGTACAAAATTATAATTTTTTCTATAATTATCCGGCCCGGGACTTATCAGCCGACCCTCGTATATATATTAGAAGTGATGGTATTGAGTATGGAAGTATCGGATAGCGTGGAAAATATCGCCTATCGTATCGAGAAAAGCTTGTATCGAGCCATCCCTACTCTTCTATAACCCTAAAAAATGCTGCTTGCTCATAGACATGTTTTCATATTTTTTATTTAAACCCTTCTTTTAAAGCAGTAGACGTCAAATATTCATTTCCGCTAACTTCTTCCTTAAGATTGAAGGGGGAGCGCAGCACGCTCTCCGCTGATTTAAATAAGATAAAACAAGATAAGATTTTTTCGCTTCTTGAAGTTCCATGGCAACAGTGATGGACGTAAAACCGCCTGTCCGTTTGTACTCGAGGCGATGGATTATCCTATTTATATTTTCTGTGTTCTCGACTACCAGCAGCTTCCAGTGGATACAGTATTCCAGCATAGCTGATGTTGTAATGCAATATTACAATGTTTCCAGCACTGCAGTCGACTGGACCTCCATCATCTTCATGATCACCTTCGTTCCTCTCATCTTCCCCGCATCCTATCTGGTCGACACAATGGTAAGTCTTGCTTTTGTTTCTTTTGTACTGACGTGAACAATTGCCTATCATCGCGTAACACGTACCTTTTAATGATTCAGCGCCTTTATTAGGTCATATCGATGAGTGAAATGATATTCAAATGAGTACCGAGTACATAGGGCTTAAAATTACCCGACATTCATTTTTTATGATAAGTGAAAATCTGGAGGAAAAAAAACCCCTTATCCTGAAAAGTCGTCCTGAACGAGATTCGAACTCGGCACCTCTTGAACGTGATGCAGATACGCTAAAGCGGCGGGCACCATCCTATTAGTGCAAATGATTTTACGACCAGTTAAAGCGGAAACTAACACTAATTTTGTAAAAGATGTTTATAACTTAGCGCTGTATTCATAGTTGTCACTTTGGTCTAGACTATCTTCCGACTAACTTGGTCCGGACCAAACGCGGTCTAACTTTTTGGTATTAATAGACGATAAAAAGCCTGGGACCAAGTAAAGCCGTTGACCAGCACATAGCAAATGCCACACGACGTATAACGGTTCTTCTGTGCATTCACGAGTCCTATAGAGTGCTAAAGAAACCACGGTGTACCTACAAGTTTATAAATCTCTGTGGTAGATTCACGGTTGTTTGTTAATCATTCTTGGAGTTGATGCTGCTGTTAATTGGTCACAGGAAGACCAGTGTTTTCTCCATGTCAACGAATACAAATATGAGAAAGGAAGAGGTATGGAGGGAAATTTATAACGAGTTTGCTGATAATGCGGCTTATTAATGCCTGACTAGTATCGTGCAGGTCAGCAGTTTTGTTTTGATATCCTTCTTTTGCATAATACCGAAGTGCTCTAAGGATTTCAGTGTCAATTGAGATACTCAAGCCTCGGTTATCATCCCTGACGTACAGGTTAGGACGAATCATTTCTATCAGGTTTCTGGCGTTTGCTTTACTGAACCTGTATCTGCCTTTGAAGTTTAGGTCGTAGTACTTCGCAAAATTTCTATTCTTGGTAGATAAGATTTCCTCTGCCATCTTATTTCACGAATTCTCCGCACCACAGCTACATTCATCACTTCATTGTCACCCATGCTGCAAAGATAGTCCACCTTTAATCTACCCCTCGGAGACGGACCAAAATATGAGCTGGACCAACGTGTTTGGTCCCCGGACTATCGCTAATCCCAGTTTATGAATAAGAAAATCGATAGTCCACCGTTAGTCCACCGGAAAGTTGCAAGTTGGTCCGGACCAAGTCTGACTATGAATATGGCCCTTAGGTAGAGAGTCAACATGAAAAAATCAATGCCGCGGCCGGCATTTGAACCACGGATCTCCTGGTTTCCGTCCAGTCGCTCTAACTCATTGAGCTGCCATGGCCAACTTGCCGTCCTGACATTAAATTCTCTATTTGACTCGTATATTTCCCCGGTAGACCACTAGGGGCTCTCACATCCGAGATTCACCGTTTGTGGTTACTTCCTATGGTAAGTACTTGAGTCCCAGGCTTCGTCATTTAACTCTTATTAGTTTAGTTAATTGAAGGAAATTAATCATTTCTTCACACTAGCCGTATATAGGCTAAGGTCTTTGATAGATAGATTCGACAATTCATGCCACATGACCTACTCCCATTAGCCCTGGACCCGTAGGACCAAGGACCCGGGCCTCCTTCGACCAGGGAGTCACTGAGCTGTCCCGAAAGGTCACCCGGCGCCTCCATGGGGTTTTCCATAGGGCAAGACCTAGAGACTAACAAGCCCCCCATCATCTGGTCCTGTGGACTCAAGACGGGATGGAAGTGGATAGGCCACTTACGCGCGCCAACACCAAAGTGGGAAGGCTACCGATATGACCTCGGTGGGGCCGCCTTGTGATCTAGCACACCTTCTACTAGCTATGCTGGCTAGTACGCGGGAATATTAATGGCTTCCCTCAACCCAGTCCGGAGATGTACCCTATCTCCCACGGGTATCGGGAACCACTGCCCCCTCGAGTCCAACCCAATCCGAACAACTCAATATCAGGGAGGGGCTCGAATGTTCGACCGGAGGTTCCTCAAGTAACGTCAGAGGTACCACGAGTGCTAGGGGTCCACAGCGCCCGCACCACGGCAGCTGAAGGGGACGGATCCCCTCCCCTACGGGAAGATAGAGTCGACATGAAAAATTCAATGCCATGGCCGGGATTTGAACCACGAATCTCCTGGTTTCCGTCCAGTCGCTCTAACCCATTGAGCTGCCGTGGCCAACTTGCCATCTTGACATTAAATTCTCCATTTGACTCGTGGTGCTGACAAAGTGAGAATGTACTTTTAAAGATAAATTTACTGCAAATTGAATGCGAATACACCGGCCACATCTACAGCTCTCTCAACAATAAATTACATATCTAAAACAGCTGAAAAGGCAAACATACACCAAGAACATTTGTTATCTTTTATCACAATAATAGGACCTGTGTGAGATTTCAGGGACTGCGCTGTAGTGTACTTCTGGGTACTCTAGGGACGGCCCTGGGAGCCTGCATCAAGACGCTGTCTGTGCCCCGTCACTTGTTCTGGGTCACGTTCCTGGGGCAGACCTTGGTCGCCATGTCTCAGGTGTTTATGCTCAGTACTCCTCCTGTACTCGCTGCCGTTTGGTTCGGCGCTCACGAGGTTTCAACTGCATGCTCCATCGGCATTTTCGGCAACCAGGTAACTACCGTTCAACCTCCTCAATTTCCATGTTTTATATACAATGTTTACTTAACATATTCTAAGGTATCTGCATTAGGATACAAAGGAATTCCGCCGCTATTCGATGTTGCTATTACTGTTGGAAGCAAGAAATGTTCTTGACAGTAACCTTGGAAAGTGTATTTTTGTGTTTGATTATGCCGATATGCTTCTTTATGTAATTCGCTGACTGTTCGTGAGTACTTTACATCCGCTATTAACGTAACTTCGTAATTTACTGCGTAAAGGAACACATATTGCTACAAAGTCATAGTGAAAACTGAAACACCGCACTCATTGTTGCCTTACAAGCGGTAATTCGTGTAGCAGTACTCATTGTTGTAAAGAAAACAATAAACTGAATGAAGAGCGCCTATGTTGTGTGCAAATTAAATACAATAATACAAGGTGCGTTCAAGTTATAACAACTATATTTCCAGGTGTGCGACCAGATAGGAACTTCTGCTTTTTTTTAATACTCGTGGACTCTCTGTGAATGCATGGCAGCACTGTACAGTGCATAGAACTCTAGTGGCAGCGACAAGTTAGGACTATTTTTTACTGTTTTTTTGTCGCTTTGCTATTTAGTACACGCATGCAGGCCAAACAATAATGATGTTCATTACAGTACTTAAATCGCCATTCATTGTTATAATATATTAGTAGGTACTTTACTTAAAATAAGACCTGAAGCTTTCAGGGCGACGAATATGTTCGGGATCTTCTCGGGAAACAAGCCAGGTGAAAAGACGATTAGAAATCGACGTTTCGGGAGCGTATCTCCGAAGATTAAACATCTCTTGAGACTGGTGAAAGACAAACTGGAGTTCCAAGTTCCGGGAGTGTACTGCATTCGATTTGTGGTGGAGAACACGGCGCTGGGGTGGGTTTTCTCCGGGACCTCCGGTTTCCCCCGCCATCTCATTCCACCGGTGCTCCATCTTCATCTCATGTATCATCAGTGTCACCGCCTGTGGTGCCGTATATAGTAAAAGCGGGCGTTAAACACTACATACACACACACACACACACACACACACACACACACACACACACACACTTCCCTGTGAATGTGAGACACCGTATATAGGACAAACTAGAAGGACCATCGCTACCAGAATAAACGAACATGAACGGAACATTTGTTTAATGCAACCTAAGAAGTTTGGACAAGCAGAGCATCGTTTTGATAACGACCATAGACGACCATCTTGGCATAATGCAACAGTTACTGAAAGCAGAGAGTTAAGGAGGCTTTGGCCGGGAGGATTAATTATCTTTTCAGTTCAGCTCCTCTTGGAAACCGGTCTTAACAATGGAAATCCGTCGACGTAAGCAGCACAGATCTATACAGCTTGATCATCAAGTTAAGTAGTTACGTTTCTTTGACCAAATTAATTTTCTATACTCCCGCCATCTCCTGACCTGGCATTTAATTTACTGAAAACAGTCTTTTGTTCAGTGATGCGAGCATTGATAGCGTTTTGTCTTTGTTTATATTTGTGTTATATCCAGTGATATATTTCGTTATAACATTTATTAAAATATCCTAATGATGGGAGAGATGTACCCTCCCGAAACGTCCATTTTTAATCGTCTTACACCTGGCTTGTTTCCCGAGAAGATCTCGAACATAATAATTGACTTATTTGTATTAGAACTGTTTGAGCTAAAACTATGGGTTTTACGGTTATATTAGACACATTAGTTTATAAATGTATTGAAGTTACCCATAATTTCGGTATAAGCTACTAGATAAAAGCAGTGGTTTTAAACTTGTGTGAAGGCGAATTATTTACTGTACCTCAAGTGTGATTGGCGTTATGTTGACAGCTTGGTATCGCCTTGGGGTTCCTTGTACCACCCTTAGTCGTACAGAAACACGACGATATGGACCTCGTGGGCCAAGAGATGCGCTCCTTGTACTGCGTCGATGCCGGCATTTGCACCGTCATCTTTTTAATGACATTCTTTTGTAAGTATTTTAATTAAAATTGCCTGTCAACTTGTTTCTAACATTCAATAGGAGCTGCGTAAGGCTTTGGTAGAACTGGATAAACTCGGGTTGCCACGTACGGTAGGAACGGGTCTTTCGGACTAATATTTTGAAAATCTTTCACAAAAGTCCTATTTGTCACGTAAATATGAAAGCTTTTATCTTATACTGAAGTCTGGACTCATTTGAGAACCATGTTATCCATTTCAGCCCATCGTCCGATATGAGTTAACGTTGGAGGACGTAAATAAAAAAGAATATGAATCCCCCGCCTTAACTTAATCCGTTTCACTCGCTGTTGTAGCGGTACTTATTTTTACTCGTTGGCAGCACTGATTAACCTTCATAACAACAACGAGGCTTATGGATGTAATGAAGTCTGTATCGTCTGTATTATCTTGATGTATACGTTTCTGCAGCAACTTCAATGCACATTCGTTATAAATCTACCTGAAATGAACTTAAAGAATTACAAAATGCAAAAAATGAAGCAACGACATACCTCCTTTCCGTAAAAGAAGCTCCATTTGTCACTTAGACTAACGAAACAAAATCATATTGCACAGTCAACTGTCTCAGGTAGTTAACTTCTTCAACACAATACACTACCGCCCCTAGGAAGCAGATTTTGAAACACTAATCCGAGTTATCCGCGCTTAGCTTGGAAATTGAAATAAATAATACTTCATTAGAAGAAATTGACAGATGTTTAGATTAGAAAGCTCACATAAAGTATATCCTACCTAACCTTAGATCTGCCAAACGCTGTTTAATGTAAGTTTTATTGATACACATAAATTAGTGTATTATACGTATTTTAAATCTATCATGAAATATAATTTTTAGGAAACTCAGTAGTAAGTAAACAAAAACATTTCTTATGCAAAAGAAAGTTGTAAGAATCATAGTAGACGTTGCTGAAAAGATATTAACCCTTCACTGCATGTGTGGCAGCATGTGACATGGACTTTGCATAAACACTCTTTCCCAAAGCTGTAGGTAATTGACGTTTATATGAGGGTCATTTGATAAGTCTGTTAAAAAAAAACAAGAACTCACCACATTTCTAGACATAGTCTCCATTGATGGCTTACATTGGTCCAGCGATGTTCTAGGTTTTTCATCCTGTCGGAAAAATAAGTTCCGTCAAAGTCTGCAAAATATTCGTTGACTATCACTTAAAGTCTACTGTATTCTCTTGTAACTACAATAAGATAATGTTTATCTTGAAGTAGATAGAGGATAGAAGAGAATGCAACACTTAAACTTTTTAAACTCTATCTTGCCACAGAGTATTAAATAAGTTTCACTTTTAGCACTACATATACTTCGAATGTTGTTACTGTTGCGCTACTTAAATCAGGTCCCTGATAATGGCGGCTAGTTCAATATGCAGGTCATCCAGCCGTCACACCCGAATCTTATGGCGAAAATCACTGTGTTGTTGGTTACAGACAAGTAAAGTACTGTACGGAACCAAGCTCTGTGTGGTTGCACGTTGCGGGGAATACAGTTATGGACGATTAGCTGTTGACGTGAGACAATGCTTGCATAAACTGAAACTTTTACATGAGATTGTTATCGTTCCTTACCCGAGCGAAGCAGACTATATCACAGAGCATCCCCAAACGCCACAGAGTAGCGCAGCAGCTCATACCACTCCCACTGAGCTGGATGAGACACACTTCTAAACATAGCTTCTTTATGTGCAGGGACTTCATGGAGGTATGGGTACTCTACAAACACGCGAAAGACCTGTCACGTAATGTATGGATCTGGCAGGTTAGTATTTTGACGTCAGCACCTATTCCATCCACTATTCAGCTTAGTAAACAAAATTCTCCCTTAGTTCCTGTGTTGTTTTTATTGTTGATTCGTGTGACGCTGTTCACGTGTGGTATTTGTTCTAGTTTTTCAGAAAGCGCCTCCGTCACCCCCCAGCATTCAGCAGAGTGTTCCAAAACAGCCGCCGGCAGGACCAAAGGCCGTCTGGGCACTGTCCAAACGTCTATTCAGTAATCGAGCCTATGTTTTGCTGTTTGGAGCCTACGCTATCAACCAGGGAGCCTTCAATTCCATCTGCACCATGTTGACACAACTGCTCCTAAACTACTTTCCGGTATGTATTCATGTTCTGCAAGGGTCCCGCAGGAGGAGAGCCTCCGTTATCCTATCTTAGTGGTGAGGCGCGAATTTCAAAGCGAGAGAAGCTCCAAATAATAATTGTAATTAATATGAAGGAGAATAATGATTACAAATAAACAAACTTTTCTCCACACACTACAGAAAGTTCACGTGACTGAACGTCGGTGCTTCCTAACTATCGAAGAATCGCGATTACTTTTGAAAATCTACGACGCATGGTATTCAAGGTTACGAATGCGTAAATACAATATTGAATAAAATATTAAACTGTCCATTCGAATCTAAGCAGCTGTCAAATTGTCCGCAGCACCGCGAATGTTCATGTATAAACTTTGAAAATGTATCCATAGCAAATAAAGTATTGTCACCGATTGGCGTTATTATGCTGCTGCCACAGGATGGAGCCGGGCGCTTGACAGAGAACAACTCCAGAATGTTCTGCCCATTGTTGCTGCCGCTAAAGTTCTCAAAAGATCTGCGGCTTTCTAGAAACAATGGATAGGGAGGTGTTAAGAGCGGCAGTTGTTTGTTGGCAATTACAACAGTTGACGATTGAAGTGTATCGCAGTGATTTCTTTCATTTTTTGATTTAAAACTTTCCTGGCGACAACATTCATAAAACTTTTCTCGGGCTACCGGCCAGGTAAATGGCGACGAACAAGCTGCCAAGCTTTCAAGAGCCAACATAGCTCCCCTCATCAGGGCGATGTGCAGAAAGGTGCAATTTATCTCATATAAATACTAAAAGTTCCGGCGGAATGCAAGTGAACAGCATGTGGACCTCTGTGCTTCATAAATGTAGCCATCTCAGTGCCCCGGATCTTCAACACCACAGCAGTTTTGTCAAGAGTCCGTCTCCAGCCCGGACCAATCAGTAACGCCCTCCAGCTACTGGCTGCTCTGACCGTGCCAATCACCGGGCTCCAGCCCACACTTTGTCTAGAAATCGTCACCGCCCATCTCTGAACTTTTAATATTTGAGACAAATTGCACTTTCTGCACATCGTCCGAGGTCGAAGGATAGAGTGGACTAACTCTCTCCGATACCTTGGAGTAACATTGGATAGAGGCCTAACCTTTCGCCAACACCTCAGAGACCTAGCGACAAGGTACCCTATGCTGGGGTCAAGCTCGATGCCCCTTGGCCAGAGGTTATACCTCTTCCGAGCGCTGGTAATCCCCGTGATGCTATATGCCTGCGAGATCTGGGGCATGGCCGCAGATAGCTGGTTGGCATGGCTTCAACGTGCACAGAATAGAAGGCTACGGTCTATGTATTCTGTGGGTCGCTATTTTCCTACCAGGTTGCTTCACGAAGCCTCGGGACTTCCATATGTGGAGGACGAAGTTAGGCGCCGGGCATCAAAATTCTACGCAACTTTAGCAACTCACAGAAGCGCCCTTGTTAGATCACTGGGAGATTATGACCCCACTAGACGCCGTTCTAGACAACATCGGGTCCCCCGCATGGCATGCGGGCACCCAAGATAACCCAGGAGCTAATCCTAACAGCAGCAAAAGCTGAGCTCCACATAATCTCCTAAATTTTTTGGCAACAAAATTCTCATAAATATTATAAGCAGAAGCATTATTAACAGTGAAGTATTCTTCATATTTAAGTTTGATTTATGAGTCACTATGTTTACACTCAATCTTCACTTACTTGTATAATTGAAACGTTTTCAACATCATTCGATCTCATCCTCAGCTGTTTGGTGACTAAATGCATCTCCCTCTTCTTCCACTACTACGGAGCTCCAATCACTCTGCCATCTGGTGTTAGGGGCACTAAGTTTTAAGACTTCATTTAATGCCGGGATTTCAACATTTATAACTTTATCACGGTTTTTGTTTATGAATATTTTTTCCCAAATATCCAATTATATGGGTGTACTTAAAGATTTTAACAGTTTAATGTTGTGGCCAATGTTGTGGTTTTCTGTCCAAAAATGGTGTGAAACTGCAGATTTTTCTGTTTGTTTCAACTTAATGTTCCTCTGGTGTTCTTTTTGCCTGGTTAACAAGTTTCTCTTAGTTTTTCCTATGTAGCTTTTTTCACAGATTTCACAATTAATCTGTTAAATTCCTGATTTCAAATTGTTGGGGATTGTATTTCTCAGTGGTTTATTTAGCAGGTTCCTCAGACTGAATTTGTTTTGGGGTGCTAGTTTTATGTTTAGTCTTTTGAAGATTCGCTCAAATTTTCTAAAAGCCCATGGATGGTAGGTGAATTTTCTATATTGCCAACTTGTGTTATTAAGTGGTGTGAGAGTGGTATTTTTTGATATTATCTTCAGTTTTTCTTTTCTCTTCATCATGTTCCTTACGATGGCTGGGTTGAATCCATTTAATACCTCTATGTCTTTTATGTGTTGTTCTTTCAAAAATTCATCCTTACTCAGTGGGATGTTGTATAGCCGGTGAATTAGACTTCTAAAGGCAGCTAGTTGATGTGAAACTGGGTTGTATTCATTTTTATTTATGTAATTATCTATGTGTGTGGGCTTCCTGTATATTCCAAAATCTACACCATGACGATTTCTAGTTATCTTGAGGTCCAAAAAGGGTAGGGTGTTGTCTCTTTCTACTTCCATAGTAAATTGAATATGATTATCTTGCAGGTTTACTAATTTTAGAGAATCTTCTCTAAGTTTTTCCGGAATGATAGCAAATACATCATCAACATATCTCTGCCAAAATTTATAAATCTGTGGGAAGGCCTTTACTATGTGTGTTTTAAAATAGCTCGTGTATAGGTCTACTAAAGTAGGTGAAAGTGGGCTCAACATAGCTAATCCTTTTGATTGTCTGTAGAATTTTTGGTTAAACATGAAGTAATTATTCCTTATGCATAAATCTGTAAGATTGATAATGTCATATATTTCTCTGGGGTCCGTTGTAGTCTGGGTTAGCCATTTTTTCAGGAATGTAGGTATTTTTTCTACTGGAATGCTTGTAAAAAGTGCCTTAACGTCAAAAGAAACTAGTATGTGATTTTCCGGGATGTTGTACTTCTGTAGGTGATTTATCAATTCTAAGGAGATTTTTATTCCCAAAGTTTGAAATTTGTCATATGATTTTAATTTTCTTACTAACCACTTTGCAATGTGGTATGTAGGTGAATTGATGCCATTGATGATGGGTCTCATGCTGTTGTCTTGTTTGTGGATTTTTGGCAGACAGTGCAACCTTGGTAGTGTGGGGTTGGAAGATTTTAAGTTGTATTTTTCAGATGTACTTAATGTTTTTGTAATTGATAAAGCTTTATTAACAGAAGTGATACTTTTGGATAATGGATTTTTTGGAATTTTTTCATATTCTGGACTAACATAAGGTTTACTCTCTGAATATAGTCTTCTGTATCCATAATTACTAGAGAATTACATTTGTCGGCTTTTAGGTATACCACAGGCTTCCTATCTAAGTTTCTTATTGTTTTGTTGTAAGTTTTGTTGTATATTGGGGATAACTGCTTTATTATATCCAGACATTCAATTTTGGCTTTGGTTAAGTCTTCATTTTTTAGGTTAGGTGTGGCTATTTCTATGTCGGCGATGTCCTCACCATCTATGTCCTCACCAAACAGCTGAGGATGAGACCGAATGATCTTGAAAACGTTTCAATTATACAACAAGTAAGTGAAGATTGAGTGTAAACATAGTGACTCATAAATCAAACTTAAAAAAAAATTCTCCCCAACCCAAAAACAAAATTAAAAACACCAGGGTGCAGGGAATTGCATCCTGTCCTTTCATCCCGAAGGTACAAATTGTAACCTCACAAAATTCTTCAAATCTGAAAACCTACACCATATCCATCCTACAAAATCCCGTTCAAATACCTTACCTGCGGTAAAACCCTTAATGGGTGGGCACGCAGCAAAAACCTTCTGGCTATATACAGCCAGCAAGCACGTCATGGTCATGGTCATGGTCTGCACATCGTCCTGATGAGGGGAGCCATGTTGGCAGCTTGTTCGTCGCCATTTACCTGGCTGGTAGCCTGAGAAAAGTTTTATGAATTTCTTTCATTTGTTTTTGTGCAGCGAAACACTGAGTCAGCCTTGAAGACAGCTGATTGTTAATTTCACGTCATTTTACTGCAGCAAAAGTTGTTCTAAACTTCTGCAAACCAGATTTCCGAATCCACGTAACCCTCGCAGTCACAATTGGAGTCGCTGGAAGCCGCATTGGCGAAGATCTTAGAAGAGCTGAAGGAAATGAAGACAGCGAATGACACCCTCGCTACGAAGACGGAAACTGCACATATCAGCTTCACCGGCAATATGGAAGAAATGAGCACAGCAAACGACAACCTCACTGCGACGATGACCGAAATGAGGCCGAATTAACCACGGAAATGAAAGCGGCGAACGACAGCCTGGCCTCAGAAATGAAGGCTGTGAACGAGGCCAACGGCGCCAAATTTGAAGAACAGTTGGCCGGCGTGAGGGATGACGTCACGGAGCTGGGCAAGCGGATCAGTCAAGTGGAAGAGCGCGTCGAGGACCTGGCAAACCACGTAACAACTTAGAGGGCAGGTCGACAGCAACCACCAAAGTGGCGGCTACCCTGACCTCGAAGACAAGGAGTATCCGCTACGATGGAGACCGAAAATCAGTCCAGGGATTCCAACAAATATCACGTGGCATGTGTTGAGGGAATGGCCAGCCGGGACACCTGGAGAGAGACTGCCGACACCAAGAAGAGCAGCCGGAAAAACGAGTAAGGGCCGGCGTAGCGAGGGGTACGTCGGCGGCTTCACCACCATCCCCTCGAGTAACACTGCGCGCCGTCAGCCGACCTACAGATGACAGCATCATCGCGAATGTTTGGGTGAAAGGGAATGCCCTCAGGAGCCACGACGTGACAGTCGACGTCGGCAGGAAGGTTCTGCGGCTCAATGAAGAAGAGGTGATGCTCCGGCACCTCAAAGAACGCCTTAGAATTTGCTAGTTATCCTGAGAGACGTGGTTGTTCGCACGAGAAGGGAGGTGGTGTTGACGGCGCGACTGGAAGGCCAGCGGATAAAGAACCTGATGCTGGACCGGAAGACACCTGTGCACGGACTCTGTGCAGCCAGGACATTGTTGCCTTTTCAAGAGAATGTGCCGATGAGGCTGCTCAACCCATCAGAGGCCGCCTGCCTCGGTAGCGTTGTGGTAGCATGTCTTCCTCACGTTCAAGAGGTCCCGAGTTCGTATCTCGGTCAGGGTGGGTTACCTGCATAAGGTTTTTCCGGGGTTTGCCCTTATCCTGAAAGACGAATGTCGGGTAACTCTAAGCTCCATGGACCCCGGGCTCATTTGAGCATCATTTCTCCCATTCCATTCATCGTCCGATATGACCTAACGTTGGAGGACGTAAATTACAAAAAAAAAAAAAAAAAAAAAAAAAAAATCAGAGGCCGATCACAACATCCATTCCGGCTCGGAGTTAAGGACGTGCAAGTCCATTGTCAGCGTATCGCCAATCGACAAGACCCAGGAGCCGTGCGGACGCAACACCTGGGGCCCCGGCTGGAAGGCTTATTGGAGAGGGTGGCCAATACCTAACCACAGAACAGTTAGAGAAGGTTCGACAACTGCTACGATACCAGCGCGTCTTCAGCCAAGGCAACAGCGACTACGGCCACAGGGACCGAGTGCTCCACCACGTCGACACCGGAAACGCCAGGCCTATTCGGCAACCAACCAGACTTGTTCCTCTGGGAAAACAAGCGGCAGTACAGGACAGGCTGGAGGACATGAGATCCAGAGGAGTGATCGATGAGTCTGACAGTTCTTGGTGTTCCCCTGTAGTCCTGGTGAAGAAGAGCGGCGAGCTACGCTTCTGCGTACACTACAGGAAGCTGAACGCTGCCACCAGGAAGGACTGCTTTCCCTTACCCCGGATTGACGACACCCTGGACACGCTTGCTGATGCGCAGTGGTTCTCGACCCTGGAACTGAAGTCGGGTTACTGCCAGATGTCTCTAGACACGAGAGACAAGGAGAAGACCGCAATCTCGACAGGCCAAGGGCTTTGGTCTCTGCAACGCACCAGCTACCTTCCAACGCCTCGTGGAGTCAGTATTGAGAGGATTAACCTATGATGCTGCTTGCTATACCTGGACATCATCGCCGTCGGAAAGATATTCGAAGACCATCTCGACCACCTGAGCAGTGTGTTCCAGAGACTGCAGGCGACTAACCTGAACGCGAAACTGCCAGCTCTTCGGCAAGGAACTCAACTACTTGGGCCCCATAGTCTCACCAACCGGAGTGACCACAGACTGGGAGAAGACACACGTAGTGAGCGATTGGCCTCGGCCGAAGGATAGGGGAGAATTGCGCAGTTTCCCGGGGCTGTGCAGTTATTACCGCCGCTTCATAAAGGGCTTCTCCAACATCACCAAACCCCTCACTCATCTGACAGAACACCGGCCTTATGTGTGGACGCCGACGACGCTTTCCAGCAGCTGTAGCTGACACTTTGCAGTGCATTTTGGGATTCCCACAACCAAGGCGGCGCCTTCATTGTGGACCCCGACGCCAGCGACCATTGCAATCGAGGCATCTCATCCCACGTCCAGGATGGCCACGAGCCTACTACAGCAAGACGCAGTCCAAGTCAGAGAAAAACTCCTGCGTTATTCGGCGAGAGCTACTGGCGGTAGTAAAAATCTTGGAGCACTTCCAAAAGTAGCTGTATGGTCAGCCATTCCACCTGAGGACTGACCACTTCACCCTCACCTGGCTATTGAGCTTTAGAAACCTGGAGGGCCAGACAGTCCATTGGGTCCAGAGGCTGCAAGAGTACGACTTCACCTGTGAACATCATAGAGGGAAGAACCAAGCCAACACACACGTCATGTCTCGAAGACCCTGCCCAGAAGAGTGCAGTCACTGCACAAGAGTGGAAGAAGAGGATCGTGCCGCAGCTGTCAGAGTGATTACAGCAGTGCCTGCGGATGGTTGGGATAGTACAGGCCCGAGGAGGGAACAGCTGGCGGACGCCGACTTGGCGCCACTCTTGAGAGAAGTGGAGGCAGACAAGACCAACCTGGGAGGACATCGCACCCAGAAGTGCTGTGTATAAGTGGTACTGGACCCAATGGGACTTAGTGAAGGCCAAAGTGGGCATGCTGTTCCAGGTATGGGAATCACCTAATGGGAAGACACAGAAAGAACAGTTGGTACCCCACAAATGGCCAGAATCCATTGCAAAACTATATCTTTCCAAGTCTTTTAATGGTCGGGATTATATTTTGTAATTCTGTAATTTTTTCACCTTAGGATATGATGTGGATGCTACAGCCTGAATTGCTGCTTTAGAATCCACAAAATAATAATATTCTTACATTGCTGCAGCCAATAAGAATGTTTTGGATCAAAAGATAAATAGCTAAAACTTCACCATCACAATTTGTACTACTTCACTCAGCATGTTTGTAGCACAGCTCTATACTCATCTAAGAGAGAGCCATCTGTCCAGACAACAGAAGGGTAATTGTGTGTTACCCATAGCCATGTCTGGAACAGTTCCTCTTTTGTTAATGCAATTATTTAAACTTAGATTTTAATAAATGCTGAAATTATCAATTGGATTGATACAACCTATTGTGTTCATTTTGCCTTTTTTTTCTAAGTAAGGTCAAAATAGTTTAAAATATGGAACACACACACAGTTAAGCATGCCTATGTGTTTTAGGAGGGCCAGGAGTTTGCAGGACAAGTTGGTTTAGTGATGGTATTCGCAGGAATGGCAGGGTCCTTGCTGTTTGGTATTCTTCTAGACAAGACCCACGCCTTCAGGTAACCAAAAAACTATACCTCTACATTCATAATTTGGGCTCTGACATAAGATCTGTTACTTTCTCTCCTCTTGTACACTTATCAACTTCAAGATAAACATTATCTTATTGTAGTTACAAGAGAATACAGTAGACTTTAAGTGATGGTCAAATGTTTTATATACATGACTTTCTCTACTCTTGTACAAACACTTATTGCCCTATCTACTTCTAGATAAACATTATCTTATTGTAGTTACAAGGGAGTACAGTAGACTTTAAGTGATAGTCAAATGTTTTAAAGACATGACCTTCTCTACATGACAGGTGTTTACTTGTTGCAGGTTGATCACGCTGGTGGTGATGGCCCTCAGTCTACTTGCTATGCTTGTGTTTACTTACACATTGGCACTCAAGTCTCAAGTTGTCGTGTATCTCACTGCTGCCGCACTAGGGTAACAAGACTTTATGCACACAAATACAGCAGAACCTTACACACATTTACACAGATCAACAGGGACCAGGGCCAATCTGAGTTAACGGAAATTCGAAAAACAAGTTAATTTCAACATAGTTTAGAAATTACTATCGGCACACTTTCACCTAGGATTAGAATTACTATACAGAGGGGATTCGGCTAGCTTTCATCTATTGTCCCTATGTCCCCAAGTGGGGTATCCCTGGAAGGAAGGATGAGGCAGCAGTATCAGCAAGACATGATAGTGCAGAGGGCATGATCCCTAAAATTGACCAGCTGGAAACTCTGCAGAAAGCCAGTATAACCGGTATCCCACCCCGCCGTAGTCTGGAAACACACTCTCAAACCGGAGAATGACCCTACCAGAGGAGAAAGTGTTTAGCAGGAGCATATCATCGTGACATGCAACGCCGAAACTTCTACCCTGAAACAGACCACCAGGTGAGAGATGATGTGAAATAGAGCGACAGGAAATACGGGGATGTAACTAAACTTCCCAGCATTTGACTGGCAACTTGGGAAAGCCCCGAGAAAACCCATGGGTCATGTAGGTTGGTAATCTATATTGCACCTCCCGAATGCGGGCCACAGTCATCCCACTCAGATATTTGCTTTTGGATTATGCTGTATACAATTAAAAATGTTTATAAAAGTATGTATTTTGCTAAAATCTTGGATGCTCTGCTTTAATACAAGTATCTATGAGCTAAAGAAAACAAACATTGGTACATAGGCTTTGGCTGTAGGTAGGAAATATCAGAATAAATTGTTAGGTATGGTTAAAGCTTCTGTGAAACAACCAAAAAACTATATTTATTATTGAAATAATGTAGTAGTGCTTTTATTTTTCAAAATTGAAGAGTCTTTTGTCATGGGAATAACTTAAAATTAAAATACATATTTTCTCAATAAATATTTAGACATTTCACTTGTATGTGTGCAGGTTGTTTCTGGCAGGATATATGCCCATAGCATACGACCTTGCAGTAGAGATTACCTACCCTGAACCAGAGGGCCTGACTTCGGGTATCCTGACCATTGGGGTGCAGGCAGGCAGCACTATAACGGCAGCACTGTATAGCTGGCTGATGGGGCACATCGGCGACGTGTGGGCTAACAACATGCTCAGTGCAACTCTACTACTTGGTACCATCTTACACATCCTGCTAAAGCCAGATCTCAGAAGACAAGCTCTGAATGAACCCACTGACATAAACCAAGAACAGAACCATGTAAAAATATAACTGTTGACGCAGAATTACAACTTTATTAGAGCTACAATTGAATTAAACTCCTATGTTTTATCAATCGTCAAGTTGTGATGTGAAAATGTGGACTGCCAATTTGTGATAATATTTAAAGAAGTATTATGAATTCTTAATTTGAGTTTGTTAAATTTTCTTTCAAGATAAATTAAAAGATCAACTCCCAGATTGTTTTCCCTACAAAGATGTGTTTCTTTTACTCCAGAAATGACTTACAACATAAATTACTGGCACTTACGGATTCTTGTATGTTTCAACAGGGTTGTTAGCCGATGTGCGAGATTTTTTCACGAAATCGTGATCCTACTCAATTAATAAGAAAACCTTTATCATTTCTTATAAGATAAGTGAAGTTTCATGTTACAAATTATTATATTGGTATATATTCTAACGCTTTATTTAAGTTAATTGATGGAAATTAATCATTTCTTCTCACTAGCCGTATATAGACTAAGGTTTTGGATAGTCAACCTGAAAAATTCAATGCCACAGCCAGGATTTGAACCACAGATGTCCTGGTTTATGTCCAGTCACTCTCACCCAATGCTCTTGGCCAACGTGTCATGAAGAAATGATTAATTTCCATCAATTAACTTAAATGATGAAGCCTGGGATTCAAGTACTTACAATAGTAAGTCGCCACAAATGGTGTATCTCGAATACGAGAGTCCCTAGTGCTTTACTGGAACAATATGAGTCAATTGGAGAATTTAATGCCATGACAGCAAGTTGGCCATGGTAGCTCAATGAGTAAGAGCGACTGGTTCAGATCCTGGCCATAGCATTGAATTTTTCAGATTGGCTCTATTCTAAGGCTTTCATCGCCAGTGTTCAATACTAGAGCAGGCAGGCCGTGTGGGCCCCTTCTTCCCAAATTGCGGCAGACATCTCCAGTGGCAGTAGCAAGGTGGAAGTACTCTAGTGGAGGTCTC
This sequence comes from Mantis religiosa, assembly GCA_030765055.1. Classification (NCBI taxonomy): domain Eukaryota; kingdom Metazoa; phylum Arthropoda; class Insecta; order Mantodea; family Mantidae; genus Mantis; species Mantis religiosa. Next base: position 661,360 of record CM060957.1, read on the forward strand.
AATACCGGCTGTGCTGGTAGCAGCGTAGGCTGCAGAATGGCTAGAGTGGTGGTCTGCTGTGATTGGTCCGGGTGGGATGGACTTGTGTCGGAGTATTGCGAACTGCTGACGTGTGATTGGCTTATTGAAAACAAGCGAGCACAGCAAGACTGACCAACTGTATTTTAGTAACATAAAATGGTTCATATCCATTCATTAAATTTTTATAAATTAGATATACACAGTGTTCATTTTTATCTGTAATTTTACTGCACAAAATTTGACGTCATCAATAGCTTCGCTGATGGAGCGAGTTTATATACGATTCCCCTAACGGTTTGCAATTGTATTAGATGTGTTGACAGCAGCTTTGAGGTCTCCCTCTACTGTCAGCTAAATATACTATTTGAGAGGTGGGTCTGCCCACGTAATATAAAGGTGCGTAATTTCACCTGGTGTGTAGATACGACAACTGTTTATAAAAAAACTATATACTGCAATGCAAAGTTAATTCTGCATCCATAAAAGTATACCATGAAGAATATATGAAATGATAAGTCAATGAACACTTACTTCACAATGAACATCTGTTTTGCTGTTATAGTAGATATATATGCACATTGTAAACCTGTCACATAAAATACAAATATTTCAATTTGATCTCAATTCTTTTGTATCACCCACAGTTTCCTCACAGTGTAACTTCATTACAAACCAGAAAATTAGCAGAACATGTTCTAGGATGAAAAATAAATTAGAGTTACAATATGTACAAAGGTTTTATCCAAATCTAAACAAGAAAATATCTCTACTACATAGTCTTGTGTCCATTTTCTTATATTTCCTTTCTCTTCCCTTTAAACACTGTCTGTACTGCTTGAGGCCTTTCTGTCACAACATTATTTATTGCTTCTAGATTGGGACCAGTCACTTTATAGCGTCCTGCGTCTCTCTTTTTGCGAGTAACTGATACTGTATCTTGGAAATGTTTTATGCACCTATTGGTTTTAAAAGACATAACGATACCAACATTAATAGACATTTTAATTAAGCGTGAGAATGACAACAAATTTATATCATATACTGATAAAATGTAGGACGTTTATGTTGCAAACAGAAGTACGTCAATTTGACGGTACCTGGACACTTTTGACAACATTGCGCTCTGAGGGACTTGTCTGAATGCTGGATAGTGCTGCATAAACTCCTCTATGCGGCGGTTTAAACTATATTTATATATCACACCAATTTTAATGCTGGTATGAAAGTAGCATTCAACCATGAAGACGCAGTGGTCTATGTTCATATCCAGGGGAAGCTGGTTGTATTAGTTACTAGCGCAGCCACACTGAGAGCGCTGTAATTTGCTTACTGTTCCGCAAAAATTACAGCTTGTTCTCCGTAGAGGGCACTATGATTTCAAGATAGACTCACCAGTCAACTATGACATCATTCTTACTCAAGTGTAGGATGGGAAATAACAAATAAAAATGAACACTCTATATTTTTTAATGCAGCGTGATCTAAATTCTAACAATGTTTTTTAACAAAATAACTTTTGAGTAATATACAGCAAAAATAGTTTTCATAGTCTGACATGGAAGTATGCTGTTGTTTATACCAGGCGAACAGGACTGTGAGGATAAATCAAGGATGCAAGGAATAACTACTGACTTTTTAAAACAATGTACAGCAAGTATTTTCTTTCTTTAGTAAGGACTTACACACTTATATACATGTAAGTACAGCAAATAGCGAGTTGTGTTTATTATTTCAAATAATTAATTTCTTTTTAATAACATTCATTTTACTCATTTACAGGTTCACCCTTTAAAATGTATAACTGCTAAATAATTACATAAAACATTCATTTCTTAATACTAGAAGGACATTTAATACACAATACAATAAAATTAAATAAAAAACATGATCAATTCTCATTCTTATAAAATATCAGTCTCTTGTCTTTCAACTCTGTGATTTAATGGTTTACATTTGTGAAAGTAAAGATATTGCACACTAATTGTCGTTAATAAAAAATTGAGGCGTTAGGCAGAACAGAAACCCTTTTTCCAGAGATCATAGTTAATAATTAATTTGGTGTGCAACAACAATTAATTTTCATTAATTAACTATTTTTGTTTTCTATAATCTATGAAACTTTCAAACTGATATGTCAAACCTAGAAGTCTATGAAATGAGGTACTTTTGAGTATGTAATGGGTTCACCATTTACTTCATTTCAAACAACATGTGATACAAAACACCATAGTTCTGACCTCTGTTTTATTGTTTTATAATAACAGTGGAGTAAAATTAATTGAGAAGCACAGTTTGTATGGTCTTGCAGAACATCTAGAAATGGCTTGTCCGAAACCAACAACAAACCCTGACGGTCAGTCTACCCTGTGATAACTTTACTGTAAAAATGTAACCCATGGCGTAACAGCCCAAAGTATCTTATACAAGGGGGAAACAAATGAAACCACAAAAGTATCACTGAAATTCTTGTTTTCCTTTCAGGCATTTGGAAATTTGTAGGTACAGTCCTTGTCATCTTTGTCAGCTGCTAGTACAGGTAGTGCTGGTAGGTGGGATTGGAGCTGAGCAAGATGGCTTTGCAATCAGGAGCAGTGAAGGTGTGAAACCGTTGATATTCATAGAAGAATGCGGACAAAGTATTCCTGTCTGTCACAACAACAGGTATACGATTGATTTCAGAAATTTGCAAGAGGTACAGCTTACTGACTGTCAGGTTAGGCTTATTATGTGTTTCGAATGAAAAAAGTTCTCGCCTGTAGCGAATCAGGAGCATTAGAGCCGTCAGCATTGCCACCTCATTATCCCCACTCTTTTAATTTTTCCCTCTCTCTCTCGCACATTTGCGAGTGATCTTGGCGCTGATGCAAACTGAATTTTCCAAAGTTTTATAATAATGCAGTTGTTGAAATCACAATTGCAACGTGGATAATCGGATATTATGCAAATGGTTTAAATATTTAGTTTAAAATTATAGTTTATGAATTACTTATTTTTGCTAATCCAACGAAAATACCAGTGGTGCATCCATATAGCTGTGAATGTTACTTACGTTAAGAGATAATTCGTCATTGTCATTGTCTTCATTGAGTACTGCATAATTTATGATAAATTTCAAAATTTCATTACATGCTATTTCTTTCCAAAAGTCGTCTTCTTGTAGTTTATCTGATGTCTCATGCAGTTTTCTCAGTCTTGCCGTGTTCCTTGTTAATTTCTTCGTGAATAAGTCATTCAATGCCAGTCAGTTTAAAAATATTATTTCTATTTGCAACATAATTTGAGCCCAGATTAACTCAATTGGATTGTTCTGGCAGTAGTAAGGGGGAAGGTGGATTGTATCTTATTGATCCAGCTGATACACTTTTTCATAGAAGAGTAACTGAATAGTACTATTTTGAACTCTCTAGGGTAAATAGAGATTATGAAACATTCATAAACAAAGATATAATGTGAACAGACACGTTCTGCTAGACCAGCAGGAAGTGTATAGTTTCCCCTCATCAAATTTAACAAACACCTTGGCTTGTTCAAAGTACATATTTCTTTTATCATATCATGTCAAACATTGATGTTTCAGCTCTAAGTAATTTCAACTATATGTTCACGCATGCATACCAGCCAATAATGATGTTTCAATTTTCAATTTCAATTTATTCATCCCCTATATTTCATACAGAGGATACGTCATTTTACATTATAAGAAAACATAAAAATATACCCAAAAGTCTACTATATGCACTGCTTAGAAACTAAAATGTACATTGTTTATTTTCCATTTTTTGCTTTGTACTCTTCCACACTATAAAAAGCTTGTTCTGACAAATACATTTTTATATTCTTAATATTACATAGTTTAGTATTCTTTATTTTACCTGGCAATCTATTATACATGTCTTTTCCGATACTTTCTAATGATCTGTTGTTTAGTGTTCCCCTTAGTGTGGTCCTAAAATAGTCAGCTTTATTCCTTACATTATATGAGTGTACATTACAGTTCTTTTTACATGTATTCCTTTCTATTACATATTTAATGCTTTCATATATGTATATGCACGGAACAGTTAAAATATTATGCTTCTTAAATATCTGCCTACAGCTATACCTTGTTTCACGTAAGCTTGCCCAGTATCTCTTAACGGTCACGTGACCTAATCACCTCTCATTGGTTGTTGTTGTGGTAATGACCGTCGTGCGGTAAAAATTACTTCGTTATTTAACATGGTGATATATCATTATATGTTGGAAGAGAATTGTCAAATTTATATTTTCGTAACTGTTTTAATTAAATATATTATGCAACAGAGTTGATTTATCTGAAATGCATGTTAATTCTTAAACGAAGTAAAGAGGAGGTTCCTTTGCTCTCAAGCACATGGCACGATAGCACGTGATTTAGTGGTAGTGGTGACATTTGTTTATATGACTTTTATCACTGATCTTGTTTTGAACTGGATTATTCATGTATCACCATTCGAGAGTGCGGGAGCTAAATTATTTTATTGATCGTTTATTGCGCTTGTACTTATTATATGTATAATGGCAGAGTCTACCGCCAGTTTTTCGCTGAAGTATCGCAAGGATAATTATTTACAAATAGGCGAAAAAAGAATTGTGTTGCATGTGTTTAATGCACTCACAGAGAAGAATCCGTCTTTGTCAGTGAGAGAAGTCGAACAGCTGTGCTCTGAAGTTACAGGTGTGAGTGTTAGATCCGTAGGAACATCGCGACATGAAATTGAGGAAACAGGAAAACTTACCACTCCAGGCAAAAGCAGGAATAAACAAAAGTGCGTGCTCGGAGAAAATATGTGAAAAGTGTTGTGCGTCGTCATGTGTGTAGTTTTTCTTTAGAAACGAACTCCCTGACATAAGTAACATTTCGTCTGCTGTAAATGAGGATGCAGATTTACCAAATTTCAGCAGATTGCTTATACAGCTGGGATTTGTGAATGAAAAAAGAGGCAAGAAAAATGTGCTAAAAGACAGAGGCGATATTGCTGTGTGGTGAAGACGCTATTTAAGGACAACCACACTGCACCGAGATACAAATCGCTAAATATACACGAAGAACACACGAACAGTAAAGTATGGTGTGACACGACTTTTAAGACTGAAAGACAAGCATTTTTGATAGGTATGTGTGCTGGTTTAAAAATCCCAGGGGAAAAGGCCAAAGGCCTTTCATTATAAACTCTTTCAGTTTCATTGCTCAGTTCATTATAAACTTGTATTTTTGCATGCCTTCATATCCTTATTTGTATGATATTTGTATGATTTTATTTATCTTCCCGGCAATTATTACGACGTTTACTGCAGGTTTAAATGTGATGGGAAGGCACCGCCTATGGCCTATGACGCGAAAGCATTAGCCAATTAGGGCGAGGGGGAGGGTTGTTGAACTCGGAGTGATACATTTCAGCAGGGCAAGGTTATATGAAACAGAGATTAGATTTTCTCTCAACATTTTCAATTATTCGGATAGATTTCTTTTGTAATCTGAAAATTTTTAACACCTCTTTTGCATTTTATTACCCCATAAAGATATCCCATATTTTATATGTGAATAGATAAATGCATAATACACTTGTTTTAAGGTTTTATTATCCATAGTTCGTCTAACTTGTTTCATTATGTATATACTTTTATTTAGTTTTTTTATTATATGTTCTATGTGTTGCTTCCACCCTAGGTGTTTATCAATTACTACCCCCAAAAATTCTGTTTGGCATGTTTCTGGAATACTTTCACCATCAACAGTAATTTTTATATTTGTTGAACACTTCTTGAGATCGAACTTTAACCAGCATGTCTTATTTAAATTTATCATTAGGTCTAAGTTTAAGAAATACTGTTTTACTATTTTTAGCATTTCCTTTGCTTTATCTTCCACTTCTCTTTCTGTAGATTCATTTATTATTATGGTTATATCATCTGCATATCCTATTACAGTACCACCCTGCTTCCTTATCAGCTCAAAAAGGTCATTTATATAAAGTAAAAATAAAAATGGTCCCAATTTTGAACCTTGAGGTATACCTGATGTTACATATCCCCAGTCTGACTTAATATTTTCAATTTCTCCCTTTGTGTTCTTAAAATTTACTTCCACCCATTGCATTCGCTTTTTTTAGATAAGATTCAACCCAATCTTGTGCAATTACTCGTACCCCATATCTGTTTAGTTTTTCTATTAGTAGTTCTAAGTTAACGCAATCAAAAGCTTTACTTAGATCTATGAACACTGCAATAACTATTTCTCTTTTATTTAAGGCATTTATTATTGTGCTATTCACTTTATCTATCGCTTGTATTGTGGATTTGTGTTTTTGAAATCCATATTGTTCCTCCGCTATAATGTTTTCAGTTTTTAATGTAAGACTGTAATTGTTCTAAACATACCCCTTCTATGATCTTCGAGTAACTACCACATAGTGTAATGATTTTCCTGTTCCTGTTCTAACTTTCCACCTTTCTGTTTATATATTGGTCTTACAATAACTTTTTTTAGTGTATCTGGAAAAATGCCCTGTGTCAGAGAGGCATTTATAATATAGCTCAATACCTTTGCCGTTTCCAGCTTTATAGCTTTGATAATTTCGTTTGAGATTTCATCCAAACCGCTAGACTTTTTTAAATTTTAACTTATCTATTTCTTTTATTACGTCTTTAGTTACAGTGCTTATGTCACAATGCATTGTTATAATATAATTGTATCTACTTTATTTATTTGTGTTAGGAGAACTATTTGAGCTAAAAGTATGGGGTTTTTACGGTTATGTTAAATACACTACTCTTTTCTTCCATATGGATCAGTTTTGACAAAATCTGAATTTTTGTCTTAGCGCAAAGAGTATTTATTTGAGATTTATTAGTTTGGCGCTTGTCACACAGCACATAGGGGGAATGCAATACAACACAGCAGTACTCTGATTGGTTGCTCACATAGTAGCACTCAAGGACAAACATCATCCCATTTGAAACACATAATAGGTGTCCCTAACTGCAGCAAGTCTGCTTATCATGTCACCCTGGCTGAATAGGAGCTTTGGTTCAGTACAACATTTATGTCAGTTCCTCAGCAGCTAATGTAGGAACTGTTGACGCAAGTCGGAAATATGAAGAGAAAGGTGTGGATTTCCTAGCTCACATTGTCACCAGGGATGAAAGTTGGGTGCATCATTTTCAACCAGAAATGAAATGCACAAGCCGAAAACAAAGAATTTTGCCACCAGCCCTGTGCTCATGTTCAGTCTCTTTTGGGATAAGAGAGATCCTATTCTGGAACACTATATGTCCTGGATCTGAAGCCAACGGTGTGCACACTACTGACTGCAGGTGTTTTGCTTCAACATAATAATGCCCGTCCTCACGCTGCTTTTACAACCATGAAAATCATTGATGACCTATGCTTCAAGGGCCTCCCACATAGGCCATATTGACCAGCTTTGGTCCATTAAAGGAGCACTTTGGAGGGCAGAGGTTCGAGTCTGATGAAGACGTCCAATCAACGGTGCACATGTGGCTATGGAATCAACCAAAAGTGTTACTCATGCGGTATCAAAGCATTACCTATTCGATGGTGTAACTGCGTTGAATGGAGCATGGACTATGTATCAAACATTATCTCTCCATTTAAAAATTGTGGTTTTCATTGGATTCTCACTTGTACCTCTAGTAGCCCTTATTGTTGCACAAACCTTCATACTATTTCCAAAGTGATCAACTGGAATTTGTACAACGGAATACAGAATTTCTGCTTAATTTACAATAGTTTTGCATGAGTCAAATGCTCTGTTTAGATGCAATCATGTCTTCTGACATTGAAGTATCATATATTGGCAGGTGTGGGAAGTCCTATATAACATGACTGAACATGACAAGGAGAAAGAAGAGGGAATCAAAATCCCTTTGTGTCAAGCGACAAAACAGATGGCTGCAATGGTAATTTACATCTGAATATAATAATTAATTGCAGCTTAACCTTTCATATCAGATACACAGCTCCCAAGTGCTCTATTTGTGTCATGCCAAGTTACTAATATTTTTGCTCTTCTGGTAAAGAAGATGTAAAGGTGAAAATGCCTCAAAACTTTGCCAGGTATTATGTTGATGAGGATAACATATGTGGTCAGAAGGATTGTCACAGAATGATAGCAATACAGAAAAAATGACTTCAGTCAAATAATGAAGGCAAAAGAATCATACTTCAATGGATTCCAAAGTATTTGTTACAAAAGACAACTGAAAATACCTGTACACAGCATTTATAAATCAAGACTTGTAAAAGACAATGGTAATGACTAGTATTAGAAAACAATATAGAACATTTTGAAGAACCAAATGATTGTATACTTGACATATAATAAAACAAGAGAATAAAAGAAATTGTTTGTAACAGAAACAGATTTGTGGAGAAGAACAAACAGAACTTCTAGCATAGAAGAAAGCAATTCAAGGGCTGCGAGATTTACAATATTATACTATAATTAATGTTGTTTTCTTTTTAAAATACACGTGGACTCTTTGTAAATGTGTGTCAGAGATGGCAGCACTGTACAGTGCATAGAACCCTAGTGGAAGCAACAAGAGTTGGGAATATTTTTGGTGCTTAAAATGGCCACGATTTCATTGCAAGAACAGTAATTATTCATTTTCTCCATTTTCGTGGTGTGACATTTATTGAAGTTCATCGCCAGTTGAGTGAGGCATGTGGTGATGGTACCATGGATGTGTCTAATGTGCGTTCCAAGTTGCGACAGTTCAATGATGGCTGAACATCATGTGACAGCAAACCAAAAGTCACGGCTTCACACCAGGCGTCTGACGACATGATCCAGCAAGTGGAGAACGTTGTTTTGGAGGATCGCTGATTGAGCGTTGCAGACATCGCCTCCAAAACTGGCATTTCCGCAGGATTTCTGCACACAATCCTGCATGAAGATCTGAAAATGTGAAAAGTGTCTTCCAGGTGGGTGTCATGAATGCTGATGGATGATCACAAGGCTGTGCGTAAGGCAAATTGTCAGGCAATGTTGACGCGTAATGATGGCATGAATGGAACTTTCTTTCAATTGATTGTGACAATGGATGACATGTGGATGCCCTTTTTCAACCCTGAAATGAAGCGCCAGTCAGCTCAATGGAAGCAGACAGACTCACCGCCACCAAAATAATTTTAGGTGAGCGCCAGTGCTGACAAAATGATGCTGGCCATCATTACACCACAGCAGTGGTGTAATCCTTACTCATTGCATTCCAAGGGCACTATGGTAACAGCTACATCCTACCAAAATGTTTTGAAGAATAAACTCCCCCCAGCATTGTATGAAAAACGGGCGGAAAAGGTTGGACGTGTGCTCTTTCATCAAGACAAGACACCAGCGCATCAGGCAAATGTGATGCAGGAGTTCCTTTGTGACAATAACTTTGAAGTGATTGCTTATGCTCCCTATTCACCTGACCTGAATCCTAGTGACTTTTGGCTGTTTCCCATGATTAAAGACACTCTCCGTGGTCGCAAATTCACTAGTCGTGCCACTATTGCCTCAGTGATTTTCCAGTGGTCAAAACACACTCCTAAAGAAGTGTTTGCAGCGGACATGGAATCATGGCACTGATGTGAAAAATGTGTATGCTAGAGGGAGATTACATTGAGAAGTGACACTAATTTCACATTTTTCTTGTGATTACTTTGTGAGAAAAATAAATAGGTTAACTTGAACGCACCTTGTATAATAGGATGTTAGATTTTCTTGTTTATTTATAGATATATTTTAACATGACATATCTGGAATAATAATCCAGAAGTTATGTGAGTAATGCTGTTAAAAAGGAACAGTGCATTATTTGTCAGAACAGCTCTGTGAAAACATTACTAGTTGCTTACTGTACAACATTAAGCATGGTGAAGTGACCAGAGAAGCAAGTTGTATGTACATAAACATGATGCATTTCCATAATCTGAAACATGCCATTCACTGTGACGTTGAGGCATGCAGGGCCATGACTTGGTGCAGCTAGTAAGGACGCAGGAGCATACCAGGAAGCAGTCCTTAGCAATGCCTCGCTGGCAGTTATGTCGGGATTTACTTTCACAGAAATGGATCACGTTTTACGCAATACATGTTTGCAACATGTAGTACTCGTAGCTGGATACTCTGAACAAAGACAGAGGCTCTTGTACCAACAGTTATAATGTAGACAACAGGAAAAGGATGTATCGGATCCTTTACTATTAAAAAAACCAATATATATGGAATAAATTTGAAATCCCTACAACTGTCATGCAGAGGTTCATTCAACCACCACATCAATGTCAACTACGTACTGAGGAAGGGAAATAAGTTTTCCTTATTAAGTGATGTATGACTTAATAAAAAATTAAAATGTTAATCCACATCACTGTCACAAAGACCAACATACTCAATTATGGTTCTAAGTTTTAAAACAAATATTAATAAGAATTACTTTAAAAAGATAGGTCAGTCTTGCTCACTTTAAAACAGTAATCCTTAAGATTAGAAATATTAAAAATTACATTTTACAAATTATATAAAATATTCTTATACGCTTGAGTGACATTTCTGTTGTGTTTTGCCTATGAACCATTATTCCGACCAATGCCTCAATCACAAAGCTTATAAAAGTAAACCACTAAATTGACACTTATACATATCAGGTAAGAGTGAAAATATAAATTTTATTTTTTTTGATTAGCCTTATTAGGGAACTTGATTATTATATTCTTGTTTCCAATCAATTTACCTTGAAGGGCTTTCATAGCTTTGCCTGGTGCAATGGTGTCAGTATAATTAATGAAAGCACAGTATGTGGAATGATAAATATAAATGCTTATTATTTTACCATACCTGAAACAAAAGATAAAATTAGAGACAAAACTCGTTCATTATAACATCATTGGCACTGTGACAGATAAGTTTAGTGTAAACACTTCAGGCTGTTTGTCTAACATCAATATAAACAGGCAGAGTGCACTGTTCTCCGAGCAAGTCCATGGTGATCTTGGAGATATGAACTGCAACTGGCGAAAGATTTTCTAGCAACTCAACTTTAAGAGAGCCACATTTGGTTACAGCAAAAAGCAAACTCACATTGACATATGGAACTAGCTCACAACTGCAATTACTCCACATTAGTATATTGACAGTTTCTTTAAATAAATGTCCCCCAAGATCAAGTCATATTGGGCCATAAATGAAATGGATGAAGATCCTCAAATCAGCCCAAGGTCCATACAGCTTAGCGTTACCCAACATTCATCATTCAGGATAAGGGAAAACCTCCAATGTTAATTCATATTGGACAATCAATGAAATGATGTTCAAATGAGTAGTGTACATAGAGCTTAGAGTTACCAGACATTCATCTTTCAGGATAAGAGAAAACCTCCAACGTTAAGTCATATTGGACGATGAATGAAATGATGTTCAAATGAGTAGTGTACATAGAGCTTAGAGTTACCAGACATTTATCATTCAGGATAAGAGAAAACCTCCAACGTTAAGTCATATTGGACGATGAATGAAATGATGTTCAAATGAGTAGTGTACATAGAGCTTAGAGTTACCAGACATTCATCTTTCAGGATAAGAGAAAACCTCCAACGTTAAGTCATATTGGACGATGAATGAAATGATGTTCAAATGAGTAGTGTACATAGAGCTTAGAGTTACCAGACATTCATCATTCAGGATAAGAGAAAACCTCCAGCGTTAAGTCATATTGGACGATGAATGAAATGATGTTCAAATGAGTAGATGGTACATAGAGCTTAGAGTTACCAGACATTCATCTTTCAGGATAAGAGAAAACCTCCAACGTTAAGTCATATTGGACGATGAATGAAATGATGTTCAAATGAGTATAGTGTACATAGAGCTTAGAGTTACCAGACATTTATCATTCAGGATAAGAGAAAACCTTGGAAAAATCTCATCCAGATACCTACCCCTGACCTTATGTGATTCAAATAATCATATAAAGAACAACAGTTTCAATCCCTTAACATACAAACATGCAGTACCAAACAGCTTAACACAAAGACTGGTGTACACTCCCCTGAACAAACAAGAATTTCGTCCAGAAGATGAACATAAAGTAAACACAGCCAAGAACAAGGTTTTCAACAGCATAACAATCAACAAGAAAATTACAAAATTTAAACAACAGAAACATCTAAAAAATACCACAAATCTCATTCAAGAAGAAAAACAATTAACATTCAAGAAATTCATGTATTATCCAAGAACATTTTACAAATTTAAGAAGATATTTCGACAATCCTGTCAGATCTCCTGCCGTATTGAAATGTCTGTTCAAGATGGGCCCCATGTTTGCTTACTGATGCTCACAAGGCAGATCAAGGCAGAAATTAAAATGGGACCTCTTTCCTCATCCACCTTATTCTCCTGAACTTGCTCCGAATGATATGTATCTCTTTCCACAACTTAAGTCACACCTTGGAGGCAAACCCTTTGTGACCGATGAAGAGGTGAACTGCTGGCTATGGAGACATGACCCGACCTGGTGTGACAAAGGTATCAAAAAACTGCTGCCAAGATACCAAAAGTGTTTGAACAGAAATGGTAATTATGTACAGAAGCAGTGTACAATATGAAAATAAAATATTTCACAAGTGTAAATAACCTGCATGTATTTGTTGTAAAATAGGGATGATCATCATATATTTCATATCATTTAAATATCTTAAACATATATGTTACTTGAAAATCTTGGACTTAAGTAACAGGTCACCAACCATCATTACTCATTTAACAACCCACATTTCATTGCAGATATAAGAAGACAGTGAGCTAAAGCAAGTAAGTTGCTAAAATTGCTTTACATTTCTGTCCTCTTTGTAGGAACATGAAGAAAAGAGTTGTGAAAAGCCTCAAACCAAAAACTAGAATATCTCAGAAATTACACAAATTGCATCCTTTAGCAAGATCTAAATTGTATTTGCTTACAGCGGAGAAAAAACTGCACATTACTACCCACAAAGTCTATAATGGGACAACCAGGATATCAGAGCTGCTAGTGTTCAGGAGTTCTTTTACATACCAGTAGATCTACTGTTGCTTCTGAACACCTTAACATAAAAGCCACCAGTCTGGGATCAGTAAATCAGAGTCTCTGTGAGCAATAGTCTCTATAGGTAACCACTTTAACACGACAGTTCAGAGAGAAGCAATACAAACCTCATAAAATGAACTTTTGCATAAACTTTGTGGTACTTGATGTGTGTTTGGAATGAAAACCATGACATTGATCCAAATCAGATTGAAACAAGAAGACAAGTCAGCAGTAGCATTTCATTTTTGGAATGAAAACCATGACATTGATCCAAATCCAAAATTATTAAAAGGACTGATACACCAAAATAGATTGACAACATGGGAGAACATATTCATCTGGAAAAATAAGGATCGCGTAATGAACTTTGAAATCCCGCCAGTAGATAATTTGACAAAAAAGTTCATAGTTCCACCACCAGAGAGAGCAGATAACAACAGATGCCAGTTGGGAAGAGATTGAAAATGGAGGCCAGGGCCTTTGAAACTAGTCTCTCATAAATATATGAAAAAGTAAGTGACGAGTGTCAATAAACCAACCACAAATAATTTTTATATTTGTGGTACTTATTTGAGTTTGATTTATGAGTCACTATGTTTACACTCAAACTTCACTTACTTGTTGTTGTATAATTGAAACGTTTTCAAGATCATTCGATCTCATCCTCAGCTGTTTGGTGACTAAATGAACCTTCCTCTTCTTCCACTACTACGGAGCTCCGATCACTCTGCCATCTGGTGTTAGGGGCACTAAGTTTTAATACTTCATTTAATGCCGGGATTTCAAAATTTATAACTTTATCACGGTTTTTGTTTATGAATATTTTTTCCCAAATATCCAATTCTATGGGTGTATTTAAAGATTTTAACAGTTTAATGTTGTGGCCAATGTTGTGGTTTTCTGTCCAAAAATGGTGTGAAACTGCAGATTTTTCTGTTTGTTTCAACTTAATGTTCCTCTGGTGTTCTTTTTGCCTGGTTAACAAGTTTCTCTTAGTTTTTCCTATGTAGCTTTTTTCACAGGTTTCATAATTAATCTGATAAATTCCTGATTTCAAATTGTTGGGGATTGTATTTTTCAGTGGTTTATTTAGCAGGTTCCTCAGACTGAATTTGTTTTGGGGTGCTAGTTTTATGTTTAGTCTTTTGAAGATTCGTTCAAATTTTCTAAAAGCCCATGGATGGTAGGTGAATTTTCTATATTGCCAATCTGTGTTTTTAAGTGGTGTGAGAGTGGTATTTTTTGATATTATCTTCAGTTTTTCTTTTCTCTTCATCATGTTCCTTATGATGGCTGGGTTAAATCCATTTAATACCGCTATGTCTTTTATGTGTTGTTGTTCTTTAAAAAATTCATCCTTACTCAGTGGGATGTTGTATAGCTGGTGAATTAGACTTCTAAAGGCAGCTAGTTGATGTGAAACTGGGTTGTATTCATTTTTCTTTAAGTAATTATCTATGTGTGTGGGCTTCCTGTATATTCCAAAATCTACACCATGACAATTTCTAGTTATCTTGAGGTCCAAAAAGGGTAGGGTGTTGTCTCTTTCTACTTCCATAGTAAATTGGATGTGATTATCTTGCAGGTTTAGTAATTTTAGAGAATCTTCTCTAAGTGCTTCCGGAATGATAGCAAAAACATCAACATATCTCTGCCAAAATTTATAAATCTGTGGGAAGGCCTTTACTATGTGTGTTTCAAAATAGCTCATGTATAGGTCTGTTAAAATAGGCGAAAGTGGGCTCCCCATAGCTAATCCTTTTGATTGTCTGTAGAATTTTTGGTTAAACATGAAGTAATTATTCCTTATGCATAAATCTGTAAGATTGATAATGTCATCTATTTCTCTGGGGTCCGTTGTAGTCTGGATTAGCCATTTTTTGAGGAATGTAGGTATTTTTTCTACTGGAATGCTTGTAAAAAGTGCCTTAACGTCAAAAGAAACTAGTATGTGATTTTCCGGGATGTTGTACTTCTGTAGGTGGTTTATCAATTCTAAGGAGTTTTTTATTCCCAAACTTTGAAATTTGTCATATGATTTTAATTTTCTTACTAACCACATTGCAAAGACAGAAAACCACAACATTGGCCACAACATTAAGCTGTTAAAATCTTTAAGTACACCCATAGAATTGGATATTTGGGAAAAAAATATTCATAAACAAAAACCGTGATAAAGTTATAAATTTTGAAATCCCGGCATTAAATTAAGTATTAAAACTTAGTGCCCCTAACACCAGATGGCAGAGTGATCGGAGCTCCGTAGTAGTGGAAGAAGAGGGAGGTTCATTTAGTCACCAAACAGCTGAGGATGAGATCGAATGATCTTGAAAACGTTTCAATTATACAACAAGTAAGTGAAGTTTGAGTGTAAACATAGTGACTCATAAATCAAACTCAAATATGAAGAATACTTCACTATTAATAATGCTTCTGCTTTTAATATTTGTGATACTTACGGTGAAAATAGCTTTTTCAACATGTCCTCTGTCACAATGTCCGTGATGTTCCCGACCCAAAGTGAGTTGACTTTAAAAGGATTTGAAGGACTGAAAAAAAGAAAATGACAATGTTATTTAAGTTTGAAATCATTGGAACATTTACACAAAGAAATTAAATGATGAAGATGAATGGTTGCTAAATACAATGCTTTCATATATGAAATTACTAGCAGGATGGGTTTCAAAGAGCTGGCCCTCGACCGTGGTTGCTACTGTGTGTATCTCTAGCCTCTGCCACAAAGAGGTTTGCGAGTTCAAGTCCAACCTTGGGCATGCGTGTTTATGCGTATAGTGTATATATCAGGGGCGGCCGGTGAGGTATTGTATTGATGGTGCCATAAATAAATAAGGGTTGTTAAAATATAAATATGTGCACCAATTACGAACGATTTAGGTAATCTTATCAATAATCCAAACTATTTTATAATATACTGTACCATACAGAGCGTACAGGGAAAAGGAAATAGATATTTATTACATTCGTACTCTTGTTACGCACAGGTGTAACGAGTACAGTAACAGTTTGATAATACAGTTCATGGAGAATGTGATACGAAGCGTTCGTGTACGATTTCGTGAGAGAGACAGTTATTGTTATTGCTTTAGCCATAAATTTCCTCGCACTGAAATCAAACGAAACAAACTCGAGAAATCTTTGTCTCACACTCACAAACACCAAATATTTTATGTGGCCCCTCGTCCTTTACCACAGGCACATATGACTGCTGTTGCTGAGATTCTAAATCATAATGTTTGGCTTTAAGTTAAGGTTAAGTTTATTCATTCATTCGTTAAGTCAATACAATGACATTGGATATGTCAATACAAATATTTACAAGAATACAAATAATATAAAGTATAAAAAATAAATTACATCAAGTGTAATTAATAAGATCTAAGCATGAGCTCATATATATACACAGTTGCATGGCTCTACAGCTGTAGCATTTAAAATGGTATCACAAATATATACAATTACATGGCCAGCTTCAGTGTATCTAGAAATTCACTTACGCCATAATATGAATTGCTTAGTAATTTGTTTTTCAACGATAGCTTGAAAAACAGCATGGATTTTAGGTTTTTCAGATTGGCCGGTAGATTATTATACAGAGTGACTGTTGAATGAATGAATGGCCAGTCCATTACCTATCGCTTTAATGACCATGCTATTCGAATTTATTGCATTGAGGCACTGCAGAAAGCAGGACGAAAACTGTTTTAGAATGTACAACAAGAGCAGCATAAGCAAAAACAATTTATGCATTAAGGTGAAGATTGTTGATTTAATGCAATTTAAGTGAAGATTGTTGATTTAATGCAAGTTAAGTGAAGATATTTTCTGCATAGAGTTGTTTTATGTTCTGTGCTCTGTAATTGGAGTTTACCTCTAGAATCATGAAGTTAAGACTATTTAACTGTTATTACCAACATTATTTATAGTTACTATGTGAAACCAGTGAACTTATCTTTTCATATAGTTGTACCTCAAACGATGCTATTGTACATTCAATTGTGGGCAATAAACATACAGCTAATATACTTACTCCTTATAGGCATCATAAACTTCAGGGTCACTTTTAGCAACAGGTTTACTATCCTCTTCATCTGAATAAAATGTTTCAGAGTCATCTGAATGATAACCTGTTACGGCACCAGCTTTAATCAATTGTTCTGCTTCCTTGACAACAAAAATAAGTAATTACTACAAGAAATCTGATGTGTATCACTTCTCTTCTCAGACTTGTACAAACTACTCTTGTATCTATGGTCAAATTTAAGTTACTTTAGGATCCTGATAGTTCCTTCAAAGGTTAAGGGAGGCAGAGTTTCTACAGCAATGAAAGCGACCACACCACCTAACTTCAACCAATTAGACAAGCCATTCCCCCTTCACTCCCATAAATGTTACTGTGTTGTCAAGTTGTGTTATCTTCACAGTGTGTAATCTAAGCATACCTAATTCTTTCGCTATACTGTAGCTTTTCTGAAAGCTGGTTTCTATATTAATTATTCAGTCATTTCATTAGTGTATTAATATTTCATATGTCACCATTGTTTTAGTGTTATTATTACTGTAAGGACACAATGTACCAAACTACCAGCTCCACTAAACAACGAGATAGACCAAGAACTCGCTCCCCCAAGAAAAGATATTCAAACGTACAACAGAGATCTGCACTATGAGACAAGCAAGGGAATTGTGTGCACTGCCTAAATATTTTGAAAAATAGTGGAAACAGTTCCTGCCATCTTTCTTAATGCAGCTGATTTTAGAAACATAATTTGTGTGTTAAATCTTGTGTAAGTAACCTTCAAGTTAAACGGCAAGTTCTGAGTTTGTTAGTTTTGAAAAAGCTTTCGTTTTGTACTTGCTAATCTAATATGGTATAAAACAGATGTTTTAAAACTATTCTATTTTCCAATGAGTAAGGACTATGATACAATGAAGCACAAAATTAATGTCTACTTCAGCTGATGATGTTAGGAAGGTCCTAACGAAATGTGTTCTAGGTAAACATTAGCAGTAAATGGAGCATTGAGTACTAGTTTGACTCAAAATTATATTAACTATTCTATTATTTGCATGTAGAGGAAATTTGTTCAATAAACTATTAAGTTTAATGCCAAACAGTATATCAGGTTTCTCTTGCTTATTCTGAATCCCGGCTTTCTAAGAAACACTCCAAGGCAGAAAAACAAATTTAAACTCTGCTGAATATTTTCAGCGTTGCCTCAGTTTTATCTGTGCATTGCCTTGATAGAGTATCATTCAAAACTTTCTCCATATGTTAGAAATATAAATATCTAGTCTTGCCATAAATACTCTTATAAATTTTTGACGCACACTGTACATCCGGTTTGGTGCGTAAACAATTGTGTGCGTGCATACCTTAATCTTGAACCATTATTAGTTTGTCTTTGAAAAAGGAAGTATTTAACTCCAGGTTTCACCATGGAATGGGGTGATTATGAAAATTGTGTAGCCGTCATTGTGTTGCATAAAGTTGAAATATCTGCAAGTGACATTTTCAAGATGCTACAAAAGCTGAAAAGTAGCCGTATGTTTGTGTACCACACCATTGAGCGATTCACTGCAACTGGGACTGTAAAGGATCGACCTAGAGAGGGTCGACCACGCAGTGTCAGGACTCCAGCAGTATAAAAAGCACAGGCGGCTCGTGTTTGGAGAAATCCTGTGAGGAAGCAGGCTATCTTGTCCCATGAAATGAACATTTTAAAAAGAACAATGTCCAGGCTTCTGTCAGATGTCCTTGGACTAAGGGCTTATAGCCAAGTAAAGCCCATTATCTTGACACATGCCTAAAGAAGCTGAGAGTGCTTAAATGTCAAGGTCTCCTACAACGCTACGCTCAAAATGGTCATCAGGACATCCTCTGCACCGATGAAAAAGTTGTCACCATTGAGGAGTCTTTCAATGTGCAAAATCACAGGGTTCATGCATCATCATTTTGGGAAGCCACTAATAAGATTCCTTAAGTTCAGAGGGCCCAACATCCCTCCTCAGTGATGCTGTGGTGGGGGGTGAGTTATTCCGGTTCCACCCAGCTACATTTTTGCAAAAAGGGTGTTAAAACCAGCGCCAAAGTGTATGAAAGCACTGTTTTGAAGCCTATTGTCAAGTACTTGAGTAGCACATTGTTTCAAAACCAACCATGGACTTTCCAGCAGGATTCTGCCCCTGACCACAAGGCCAGGTCAATGCAACCATGGCTTCAGCGTCATGTCCCTGACTTCATTTTGCCTGAAGATTGGCCTAGCAGCAGTTCAGACCTGAATCCATTGGACTATCGACTGTGGTCACTGCTTGAGGACATCGCCTGCAAGAGGAGACACCCCACCATTGGAAGTTTAAAGCATTCCTTGTTGTCAGCAGTGGCAGATTTCCCCCTGGATGTCATAGACGAGTGGGCACAAAGACAGAGATTGTATCCGTGCAAAAGGTGGCCATTTCGAAAAAAGTGATTGATGTTGTGTGTAATGAATGCCTGTAGGTACAACATACTAAAAGCCAATTAAAATATTTTGCATGGTATTTGCGTTTTTCACTTTTCAAGTTGTAATAAATAGTATTTATGGCTAGACTAGGTATAAGTTAATTTAGATAGTTTCTTCTATCTAACCATCATGTGAGCCAAGGCATTCATAAGTGGCAATGTTGCTTTTTCCATCACTACAAGCTTCACAGCAGCTGTCAGGATGCCAAAGTAATCTAATTCTACCACAGACAATACTAATAATAACAGAGCACTGTGCTACTTGGTAAGTTACACAATACAACAAATTTACTTTCATAACCCAAGTGAAATTTACAGAAAATGCAATATACCAATTTCCTATCACTGTCAAAACATGATGCCCCTATATCTAAAAACAAAATTAATTTCTAAACAGTAAGAAGAAGCAAGTTACCTCAGTATTCGCTATAGCAGTGTCAGGGTCCTTGGTAAGAAGCAGTGCTGAAATAGCATCTTCTTTCTTTATGCCCTTTTGGCATAACATACTGATCTGTGTCTTCCATAAAAGCTCTCTGGTTTCATCTATTTGACGATTTAATAAAATAACTTTTCTTAATACATCTTCTGCTTCTTTAAAACGCTGAAACAAATATTATCACAAGTTACTCATACATTTCCACAAAACGAATGACAGAAAATGGTTCCGACTATTTTACTTTCTCTACTTTGTACTTACAGGGATACTACGGCATTCTGCCCAACAATGTCACACTGAGATTTCAATTTAAATACAAACTGGTTTTTGAGATGTGCTGAATAAAGAAACAAAGTATCCTTACAAAAAGGTATATGGATCTGAATGGTATTTAAGTTTAGCACTTTTCAACAATGTCTCTCGTCTCATGGAAAACATTTTACAAATTTTGAATTTTTCAAAAATATCTCTTATTACAATTTCGATTAAAATGCCATATATAAATTAAATGTTTAACTTCAATTTTCTAAGTATGTCCTTAGAAACCTCTTCAGAGTTTGTTAAACACATAATTTATGTAAAATACATTTTATGTTGTTATAAGAGATAAGCACGTCAAACATATTCATTATTTGTTTGATTTTTCTAATATTTATACTTTTCTCAGATAGGAAGTTTTATTTTTTTTTATCTCTTGGCTCTACCTTATGAAATCTCAAAGCCATCACTTGCAATTAGCTCTTAAAACATTTGACAATTACTTGAAGTCTATTGTATTGTCACAAACCCATTGTTGCGACGATGTGCAGCCAGCGGGCACAAAGAGACAGAAAAAGATAGATAACTGGAAGGTTCGTCTTGATGTCAGACAACTTTCCACAAGCGTCTGAAACCATGAATGGACGTATAAAAAGGAAGCCACGGTTAACTGAGTAGTCAGTAGTAATCCGAAATGATATAGTATGACTGCAGCTGTGTTTTGAAAGTGAACTCTTATTTACGTGTGCAGAAGTGACGAGAGATTGTGCTGGTTTATGTTACGTCATCTTGCTGCCAAAGGTGTACAAAGTGTATTTCTACGGAAATAAAGAACATTTTGAATTTTGGCAATTGGACTTTTAATGCTACGAACCCACAAAGTCACAATATCCACTTGTACCTCTTCAGCAGCTAACAAACAATACAACAGCCAAAGAAGGTTCACACCCTATAGAGGTTGTTTCCAAACGACACTGAATGAATATAGCCGTTTCGTAGTTTATAACTTAACTAGTCCAAAATTCGGAGTTGCAGCTTCAAAATTCTCTTACATATAATTTTATGGAGCATTAAATATTACTTTATTTTGTGATTAGGCAGCGCAGGAACCACTAGTGTGCAAACCTCAAAAGTTGTTATTGGGATGCACCGGCTACAAAAACAAAAGCATTGCTCCTTGCTCTTTATCAGTAACCCTAACCTCACTTTCAGGTAATGTGTAAAGGACAGTTACTTGTGAAAAAGTCGATAATGACTGACAGTTCCAAGGTTGCTCATTTGGCTGATCTTAATTATACAGTACTTTCAACCAGTCAACAGCCTCCTTTTAAGTTAAAAATGCTTTATTTAGTATTATTAAACACAGCGAAATAAAATGCTTGTCTCATTGCATAAGGCACTTAGTTTTGGTTAACTTGAGCTACAATTCTTTGATATTGTTCTGTGTTCTTTTTAACATTTAATGCTTCCATCCTCAATCTCACTAAACATTAACGTCCCTCTAAAAGGTTTAAGTTGCATTCGTCCACCAGCTTATTTCCATCTTTGACTGTTATAACAGAATGTTGAAATATATTAAACACCCATAAACAAATAACTAAAGAATAGATTCTTTATTGTGGTCTCATAAGCCAAAGAATTTCTTAATAGTAGCAAGCTACTGTGTAATATGTTGGTATGTTTACAAACAGCTACAGCAGGAGGCACGCTCTGTCACCTACCTGCGAACTTTGATAGTGTGAGGTACATGACGTTCCTGTAACTGCCTAATCCACACTCATTCTGGAGTGTTTTTTTTTATGCAGCTCTACTGGCGGTAAAAACTATCTATATGTTACATAGAAGCTGAGCAACTACTTCTACATATTCATTTGGTGTCGTTTCAAAACACCCTGTATAAGAGTCCACTTATGCCAGTCAGCCAGTATAGTAGTGTTTCTTCTGCAATAATAGCTATATTAATGCTAGAGGACAAAGTGTAGCTGGGGTTCTCGTTTGTTATTAATACTATTAGGTCAAACAATGACAATTTATATTTGTGTAGTATTCGTTGCTTCACTGTTGCTAGCTTTATTTTTTACGTAATTAACCATTGTTCCATTAAGAATGATATTCTTAAATGCCAAATACCAGCAAACTGGGATGGACAGCTTGATTTGATGCAGCCATTTTCCAACTTCTAACATTCGTTAAAACATTTATATATGGAAGAAGATAGAAACAGTGATGTGTTACAATGTATTTACTTATGATGAGTTGGTACTAGTAATACTAACAACACTTTTAAGGCTTTCAAGGCCGGTGTCAATACTAGTTGAAGTATATTCCGGGCTTGTAGGCCGTGGTCTACTGGGCTCTTTCTTCTTCTTCCCAGACGTTTCTGTGCAAAAGCGCACAAAGCTCACGGGGCAGCAGACTGCTGCTGCCCCCTGCCAACCCATGGCAGCACCAGCTCCTTCCCACCCCTCCCAGGTTCCTCTGCCGGAGTCAGATGACTCTGACGCTGAGAACTTCACGCTAGTAGAGGGACGGAGGAAGAAGCAGCGTCCCAAACCACCATCACCCCAACCACAGGGTTGCCACCCACCCCCACCCAAAGGGGGGCCTAAATTACCACCGATCGTGGCAGACACCTTCCCTAACCATGTGGGAATAATGAGATTACTAGCCCAACGCCTCAAAATGAAATTTGAAGCACGCAGGAGGCCTAGAAAGGTCCATATAATCACCTCAAACGTGGAAGATCATGAGGCGGCAAAGGCTGTACTACGAGAGCGGAACATAGAATTCTACAGCTACTCGACTCAACGACCACACGTAGAGAGGCGTATAATCAGAGGCTTAGACTCTGACTGCACTCCTGACGACGTCAGATTGGCGCTGAAGGACGAACACGGCATAGAAGCCATCTCTGTCGCCCAGTTGAGGAAGACTGTGTCCTCAGAAGAAGGCACTACCAAAGTTCCCATGCATCTTTTCCTGGTCCTTGTGGACAAGGTGCGAGAGGCCCAAGTGCAGCCCATTGACCTCGTCAGCAGGCTGATCTTCACTGTCGTGAAAGTGGAACGCTTTCACGGTAGGGATGGACCCGTGCAGTGCCATCGGTGCATGGGGTTCCATCACTCAAGCGCTATGTGTAAGCGAAAGTTCGCATGCTTGAGATGTGCGGGCCCCCATGCCCTGAAGGACTGTCCCAAGCCGCCCGAGGAGCGCCAATATGCGAACTGCAAGCAGCACGTGAGTGTCTACAAGGGCTGCAAAACCAGGCTGCGGATTATCGAGAGCCGCCGCTACGGCAACCTGGAGACGGCTACAGTCCGCCCTGGTGTGTCCTTCGCGGCCGCCCTCAGGAAGGCCAAAACCACCCTGCAGAGGGCAGAGGCGTCCGCAGCACCTACTCCAGCACCGCTAACAGTGGCCGAACCCACTGTACCCTCCACAAGCGGGGGCAATAAGAGCGGCAGACCAAAAAAGGGCGGAAAAGTCAAGAAGAGTGGGAAATCCACTAACCCGCCCGCCGCAAAGTAGCATCCAGCAACCACCCACGCTCGTGCCCCAGAACCAGAGGTACCAGCTGTGCCGGCACCGCAGGTAGCGACCCCGGTCGAACCTGCAACACATACACCGCCAAACGCCGGCACAACCCCAGCAGCCTTCGGGGCCACCGTGTCCCAGGCTGACATGGAGGAGTTCCAGGCCCTATCCCTGTGGTTTGGGGACCTAATCCAAAGGGCCCTTCCTGCACTGCGCAACTGCAAGCTGCAGGTAAGCAATCCCCTCCTAACACCCATGCAGAAACACTCCATTGTGCTTCAAACGCTGGAGGAGCTGTATCCCGGATCAGCCAAGTGATGGCCCCTCGACTTGTTCGAAGGCCATGGCGCGCCGCGTTCTGGAACGCAAATGGCATACGGGGTCACCACTCCAGCATACTTGAGTTTGCACAATCCTTCGGGATTGACAATCTAATGGTCTGCGAGACACATCTGGATTCTGCCTCGCATTTCTCGCTGTCTAACTACGCCACCCATCGATCCGATCGCGTCGGACGACGAGCTGGTGGCACAGCCATCTTCATCCGTAACCACATCACCCACACACCCTTCCCGCTACCCCCACTCCAGCACGTGGAGGCTTGCGTCATCAGGCTTGCCATCGGCGGACTTGACACGTTGCTGATAGTGGCATACGACCCTCCCGACCACCGCTTCCATGGTGCGGACTACACTACTAAACCTCCACCCAGTGGTCTGCATCGCAGATGATCTCAACGTGAAGCATGCCCACTGGCACAGCCGCACCTCAAATGCCAAGGGGCGCGGGCTCTACCGTATCATCAGCGGTAACCCAAACCTCGTCGCGCATGGACCGAGAGGACCTACTTTCTACCCGGCCCACGGTAGGCCGGACGTTCTCGATATCATGATCACCAAGAACTTCACATACCATCTAGACCTCTCTGTAGTCAACGAACTCGACTCTGTCCTCGACCCTGTCGTGGTCGACTCGAACGTTGACATGCCAGCTCTGTTAAATCCAGACTGGACATACGAGGTTGACTGGGATGCAGCCATTTTTGACCTCAACCAAACCGTAGACCCGCGACCACGCATAGACTCTATCGAGGCTTTGGAAGCCACAGCTACATTCTTCTCCCAACATCTTCTAAATGTGGTACGGGCGCACACGCACCGCATTCCATCTGAACACCTTAACCCCAGAACCATACCTCCTGAGCTCCGACAACTGCTTAAAGCTAAAGCAGTCGTCTGGAAGCTATGGCAGCGTTTCCGCCACCCCAGGATCGAAGCAGTCTACCGGCGGTTCAAATCCCTGGCAAGAAGACTGCTTCGTGCGCACCACTCAGCGGCCTGGGAAAACACTGTGCAGAGGGTTGACCTCACTGAGAAGCAACCCTGGCGGATCATCCACTCCCTCAGAAGGGACCGGACCGAGCACCGGCATCCACTCCATGGCACTCGTGGAAGGCTCGTGTTTGAGCCCCAAGAGAAAGCCACGTGTTTCGCAGACTACTTGGAGATTAAGTTCGAACCAAGGGAAGACCCCCAAGACGAGTTCACCGAACATGTGGAGGATAGGGTGGAATACCTCTACGAGGCAACACCACCTCCACATGCGGAGATCCACATCCCCATCGTCACCCCTAAACAGGCAACTGCCCAAATCCAAAGCCTGAAACCTAACAAATCCCCTGGGCATGATGGTGTCACAGCCACCATACTCCAGCACCTTCCTCGTAAAGCTGTGATCCACTTGACGCGGAATTACAACGCATGCCTCACCCTGCGCCATTTCCCAACTTGTTGGAAAGAGGCAAGGGTAGTATGCATATTGAAGCCGCGCAAGAATCCAGTCTTCCCGGAAAGTTACCGATCCATCAGCTTGCTCCCAATCGTCTCAAAGATCTTTGAACGATTGCTCCTCCCCCGCCTAACTCCTCTCTTTGAGGAGAGGCTCCTCCCGGATCACCAATTCGGTTTCCGTCGGGGCCATTCCACCACCTTGCAGCTACTGCGCTTGGCGAAGAAAGCTGCCCTGGGATTCCAGGACAGCCTCACAACCATGGCTGTGCTCTTGGACGTGGAGAAGGCCTTCGCCACCACGTGGCACCAGGGGTTGTTGTTCAAACTCAAAGAAGCACAACTCCCCCCTCCCTACCTGGCAATACTCAGCAGCTTCCTCAAGGACTGCACCTTCAGAGTGCGGGTCGAGGGGAAGCTATCCTCTGTCAGACCCATAGCGGCTGGAGTCCCGGAAGGCAGCGTTCTGTCCCCGCTACTCTTCGCCGCCTACATGTCTGACCTACCCACGGAACCACGCACTGTTCTGTGTCAGTATGCCGACGATGTCCTCATACTGACGCAGAACAAGAATGTCCGCTACTGTCTCCCCCCTCTACAGCGTTAGCTCCACGCCATTGGCAGGTGGAGTGAGAAGTGGAGGATGGCCATTAGCCCACAGAAGAGCTCCGCTCTTATGCTGGCTAAGACCCGTAGCTGGCGCCCAGATGGAGACCTGCGGTTACGGCGGAGAAGAATCCCCTGGGTTCGAACCGCCAAATACCTGGGAATCCAACTGGACCACGGCCTCACTTTCACTACGCATGTCAGGGCAAAGGCTGGCCTTGGCCACGCTGTACTCAGGCAACTCTACCCTATCTTTAGATCAACCATGCCCATCCGCCTCAAACTACGGACGTACCGTGCAATCATCCCGCCTCTGATCCTGTATGGATGCGATGTCTGGGGTTTGGTGGCTCATACCACCCTCCGCAGACTGCAAGCCGTGCAGAACAGAGCCTTAAGGATGATCTACGGTACCGACCACAGATTCCCATCTCATTTCCTACACACCCAGTCTGGCATACCATACGTCGAAGACGTTGTGCGTGAACGAACACGCACGTTGTATGCCAAGATCACTCCCCACCCCAACCAGCTGGTAAATACACTGGGTCAATACGACCACTGTCTCCCCAGGAGACGGAGGAGCTATCGCCTACCCAAGGATGCCCTTGGGTGGTAAAGTCTGCCTCTCCTGCCCCTACCCATCACCGCCAGGTCACCTCGCGCCTTGGCCGCGGCTGGCAGGTTAACACTTGCGGTCGTGCCCTGGGGCGCGCACGACCTGGACTTATTAAACCTCAACACCCTAATTTCCAACTGGTCTCTCGCTACTGGTCCCACCACTGCTTGACAGATCGCTAGCGACCGCACAAAGCAAGGTGGAACTGGCACTGTCCCCCCAAGGGGGAATATCCCAGTACCAGAAGCATCAGTAGAGGTCAACTGCGCCATCTTACTAAATGACACGCAAGTTTGCGCAGAAACATACATCTATCCTACCGCACTGGTAAATCCGCACAGTGGATAGGTACCGTGGCGTGTAACCCTCTGCCCGGGAGAACCTGGGCAACCTGCATCTGCTCTTGGCTTGGCAAACAGCACAATACCTCTTTCGAGTTCTCACAGTCCCGTTGATGCTATATGCCTGCGAGGTCTGGGGCATGGCCGCAGATTCCTGGCTGGCATATCTTCAACGTGCTCAGAATAGAGGACTTAGGTCCATCTATTCAGTAGGCCGATTCTTCCCAGTAAGGTTCCTCCATGAAGCCTCGGGTCTTCCATACGTGGAAGATGAAATTAGACGCCAGGCTACAAAAGTATACGAACAATTACCTTTGCACAGAAGTGCCCTGGTTAGGTCTCTTGGTGATTATGATCCCACCAGACGTCGTCGCCGACTATTCCGGGTCCCCCGCATGGCTTGCGGGCATCCGAGGTAACCACGGAGCAATTCCAGCAGCAGCAACAGCAATAGCTGAGCTCCCATAATCTACCAAGAGTTGTTGGTCTCAAAATTAACCAAAATCAGTTCAAAATCAAAATAAATCCTCCAACGCCAAGGTGCTAAAGGAAAGCATTCTATCCTTCTAGAGGAGTACTAAACTACCTCGTAATCAATCCATCATCCTCAAACAAAAACAGCCATCCTAAACCATCCCGAAAAGAAAATCCTATCTGTGGTTAAACCCTATCCTGGGTGGGCACACAGCAACAATCTTCGGGCTAACACAGCCTGCCAGTACCTGCGATGCGATGCAAACAGCACAGTTGCTGTTGAAATACCCACTAGAGTACTTCGACCTTGCCACTGCCACTGATGTCTGCCGTAGTCGCAGACGAAACGTCTGGGAAGAAGAAAGAGCCCAGTAGACCACAGCTTACAAGCCCGGAATATACTTCAACTAGTAACATCACTTTTTTTCATTTTCTTTTAACATGTTTCGGGTACATGTGTTTCTATTTTCAGAATGTGTCCGAATGACACAAAAGTGTTGTGGCGGCATCATGTAACAGTAAAATGTATTCCAGGTTACCACTACCAAGTACCCTCTGGAAGTATATTTCACTGCCACATGATGCCACCATTATAGACAACCACAATAACAGAAACAACACAAGTCATTCAGACACATTCTGAAGATGGGAACATATGTTAACAGAGATTAAAAACAGCTTAATTCAGGGATACACAAATGTTAAGTTAATACTGAGTTTAACGTTTTACAGGGTGGGTTGTGGAAACTTCCTGATTTGAACATGTTGCAGTGAGGTTTCTGGGTAGGGGAAACGGGTGGGGAAGGGTTCAGTAGAAGGGGCAGAGTGGAATATTTGTGTTGCCGCCAGTCTAAGTCGCAAACATGCTTTCATGGAGACAGCAAAGCGCTTTTACAGTGGAGGCGTATTATTCTAACAGTTGGTCAGTGATTGCAGTGCAACGTGCCTTTCGTCACCACTTCAATATTCCTCCACAAGGTCGTGTTCCTAATCAGAAATGTATTTCAATTTGGGTGGATGCCTTCAGAGAAACAGGGAGGGACTCCAAAGAAAGGAAAGGACCTCCAAAGACCATTAGAACACCTGAAAATGTGGACTGAGTTTGTGTGTCCATTCTGCAGTCACCCAAGCATTCTGCATGTGAACATGCAGTTGCCCTTGGGATGTCGTTTTGTTCTCTTCGTCGAATTCTTCACTATGATCTCCATTTTCACCAGTACAAAATGATTGGGGTCCAACAACTGTCAGAACAGGATTATGTAACCCGGCAAACATCATGTGAGCAACTTCTTGACACCTTGCCGAATGATGCATGTGTTCTTCTCTAACAAGGCACATTTTCACCCCAGTGGCTGTACGAATAAACAAAACATGCGGTATTGGAGTGCAACAAATCCCAGAGAACTTTATGAGAGGCCCCTTCATTCAGATCGTCTCACGGTATGGTGTGCCATATCACAAGTAGGGATCACTGGACCATACTTTTTCCAAGAAAACAATCGTGTTGTTACCATCAATTCAGACCATTATGTGACAATGATCCAACAATTCTTCTTACCTGCTCTCCAAGAAATGGATCTGGACAACGAGTGGTTTCAACAAGATGGGGCCACAGCCCACACCTCCAGGGTTTCCATGGGTGTTTTGAGAGCAGCCTTCCCCGAACAACTGATCTCCCTGCGAGGGGACGTAAGCTGGCCTGCATGCTCGCCTGATTTAGCCCCTCCTGATTACTTCCTGTGGGGTTATCTCAAGTCCCTAGTTTACCAAGATCGTCCCAACACCCTGGAAGACCTACGAAACAACATTCGAGCCATAATCAACAATATCCCAGTCAATATCTTGAAAGGATGATTCAACACTTTTGAAATCAACTTAATCAGTGTACTGACAATGGAGAGTGACCTTGTGTTGAAAACTGTGTAAAATCTAATTTCCAATGTTGTATGGTAGGCGGAAAATAACAATAAAGTTAAATGAAACATGTACTGAGTTTCATTTCATTTTCAGTACAGGAAATTTCCACATGCCACCCTGTATTATTGCTAACAAATGTTCAATGAATTTGCATTAACTTTGTGTTAAATCAGTTTAACATTGACTTAAAACTGAACATTGGTAGCTGAAACTGGCTGTTAATCAAGAAAATTTTTATGACAAGTTACATTCACTGTCACAAAGTATTGATAAATATGCTTCAAAGTTATCTACCTCTTCAATATCACTCATAAAACTTAAGCAAACTGTTTCTATATCCACTTTAATCAAGATAAATTTATCACTGTTGGCATACTCTGCAATAGTAAATGGAAGTGGTATAATCAATCAGAAGAGCTACTAACCTTTAAATTAAATAAAGATTCACCTTTCCAAAAATGTCCCTTAACATTCTGCGGATATAATGACATCATAACTTCAGCAACACTTAAACACCTGGAACAGTTACAGAAGTTGTGAGTATAGTGCCACGTTCTGTCCTTCAGCGTCAGCTGGCTGCTTGGTTGGAGAGGTTTGGCTGACGTAAATTCTACTCTCAATCATTTTTTCATACTTCACTTTTCCTCATTGCAATATAAAGAGCCATGAGCAAAGCATCCCTCCATGTCTTCCATTTTTTGTTCAATTCAATGTTGAACACAGGACTTCTCCTAACTATTGTAGACTCTTTACTCCCTGTAGTCACTCAACACAGGTCTCCTATTTTCTTGCTTTGTTGCTCATATCACCTCAATAACAAAACCTTGTTAACTATCCAGTGTTTGTTGTGTGAGGAAAGGATAAAATATAACTCAATGGCATATCTGGAACTTTACACTGACATAGCCTCCTCTCCAATCAATAAGCCTGCTAATGCTGAAGCACATGTGTTGTTTTTGAACTCTGTGTCAGCCCCTCCGTAGTGTAGTCTATCTAGTCCCACACATACTTCAGTTGGCAGCTGTCATACGAGGTGCATTCAACTTATAACTCCTTCTATTTTTATTTTCCAGGACAGGACCAGAACTTCTGTTTTTTTTTTTTTTTAAATACACGTGGACTCTTTGTGAATGCATGACAGAGATGTCAGCACTGTACAGTGCACAGAACTAGTGGCAGCGACGAGAGTACTGTTTTTGATACTTAAAATGGTGACGTTTTCATTGCAAGAACAGAGTGTAATCATTCATTTTCTCCATTTTCGTGGTGCGACACCTATTGAAATTCATTGCCAGTTGAGTGAGGTATGTGGTGATGGTACCATGGATGTGTCCAATGTGCGTTCCTGGGTGCGACAGTTCAATGAAGGCAAAACATTATGTGACAACAAATCAAGATAGTCATGGCCTCGCATCAGCCACTCTGATGACATTATCCACCAAGCAGAGAACGTTGTTTTGGAGGATCGCCGATTGAGCATTGCAGACATTGCCTCCAAAATTGGCATTTCCGTGGGATCTGTGCACACAATCCTGCATGAAGATCTAAAAATGCGATAAGTGTCTTCCAGATGGGTGACACAAATGCTGACGGATGATCACAATCTGTGCGTGTGGTAAATTGTCAGGCGATGCTGACGCATGATGATGGCATGAATGGAACTTTCTTTCAATCGATTGTGACAATGGATGAGATATGGATGCCCGTTTTCAATCCTGAAACAAAGCGCCAGTCAGCTCAGTGGAAGCACACAGGCTCACCGCCACCAAAAAAATTTTGGGTGAGCGTCAGTGCTGACAAAATGATGGTGGCCATCTTCTGAGACAGCAGTGGTGTAATCCTTACTTAATGCATTCCAAGGGCACTACGGTGACAGCTGCATCACACCAAAATGTTTTGAAGAATAAACTCCCTCCAGCATTGCGTGAAAAACGGGCAGAAGAGGTTGGACGTGTGCTGTTTCATCAAGACAACGTACCAGCGCATCGGGCGAATGTGATGCAGGAGTTTCTTTGTGACAACAACTTTGAAGTGATTGCTCATGCTCCCTAATCACCTGACCTGGCTCCTAGCGACTTTTGGCTGTTTCCCACGATGAAAGACTTTCTCTGTGGTTGCAGATTCACTAGTCATGCCCTATTGCATCAGCAATTCTCCAGTGGTCAAAACACACTCCTAAGAAGTGGTGGTGGTGGTGGCGGCGGCGGCGGCGGTTTTGGTAGTATTTATTCATCCTTTTGATCATAGTACATGACATAGGACACGTCAAGTACTTATAAGTAAAAATCATACAATAAACATATACACAACACAAGTTTAGAAATGAAAATTCACTAACTGTATGTACAATATAATAATAATAATTTATCAGTAGTTGACATATTCAACAAATTCACCTATACTATAACAACAATGTTCTAACAGGAACTTTTTCACACAGCATTTAAATTTAGAAAGTGCAGATACGCTCTTTAGGTGTTCAGGTAGGCCGTTATAAAGGCAAAGTCCAGTATATATAAAGCTTTTACCAAACAAACTGGTGTTAATGGGGGATTATACTTATTTGCTCTTTTCTTCGAGTATCATGATTATGTATTTGTGTATTAGTGGAGTATAAATGAATATTTAATTTAGCAAAGGTTACTATTTCTTGGATATACAAGCAAGGTAGAGGCAATATTTTTAATTCTTGAAAAACTGTTTTATATTTATATTTAATTTTTCAGTGGGTCAGGGAAAACACTGGTTGACAAAGACATGTTTATAATATGACATAGTAGTTTTACAATATATAGGCCAGATCTTTTAACAATTTTATCATGTATTTCATCTATACCATAGGATTCTTTATTTTTGAGACTATTAATTATATTTACTAACTCCATTTCTGTAACTGGTCTTAAAAATAAGCTATTGCATTGTGTTCTGTGTGGCAATGTTCCTAGGCATTTATCTGTTCCCTTGCTTGGTGTTATGTTTTTGGCCATATCTGCATAATAATTATTAAAAATATTTGCAGTTTGTTTGGGCTCATTTACTAGTGTCCTCTCATGTACTAGATTAATATTTTTTGTATTTTGATTTCCTTGTTTAATCTCTTGTTTAACAACTGACCACATGGCCCTAGTCTTGTTGTTTGCGCTCTGTATGAATTGTTCGTAATGGAGCTTCTTTGCTTCGCATATTATTCTATAGTATATCTGTTTGTATCGCTTATAATATAGTTTGAAACTTTCTGTAACGTTACCCTGCTTCTTTAATTTGTTAAGATATTTAAGTCTCTCGCTTGATGTTTTAATACCTATTGTGATCCATTTGTGCCTTTGGGGGAGAACTTTTATTTTCTTTTTAGGTATGGCGATCTCGAAGCAATAGCTAATGTTTCTAGGAATTCATTAAAAGCATCATTTACTGAGTGCAAGTTGTAAACGAACTCCCATGTTTCCTTTTGTAATAAATGATTTAAGTACTCCATATTTGTTTCATTTATTAGTCTAATTAATTTTTGTGGGGCAAATACCTGTTGAAATTTATAGCCTGATGTAAGTTGCAACTTTACAACCTATGCATAATGGTCAGAGAACCCCGTTTCAATTACATCTAGGTCGTAGTTCCAAGATTTTTTGTTGAGAATAATTTGGTCTATTGCTGTCTGGCTAGCTGTTCCTACTCTGGTTGGCTCCTCTACATTTGCTTGCATTCCATATGAATTTAACATTAATTGAAGCTCTGCATTTACATTATTACCTAAAAAATCTATATTTACATCACCTACAATAATTAGATTTTTTCTTTTATTTAATACAGTTTGAAACATTTTGTCAAGGTTTTCTGTTAATGTTGAAATATTACTAGTTGGATTCCTATATATGCAAGATATGTATGTATTTAATTTAGTTAGTTCTATTGTACTGGCCTCAAAGCTTTCTTCAACATTTAGGTTCTCAAAAACTGAGCACAGTTTGGCAGCAATGCTATTTTTAGCATAAATACATGAACCCCCATGACTTTTAATAGTTCTACAATATTTTGATACTAATGAGTAGTTTGGTAATACGTAGTAATCCATTTCATGCTCTTTTAGCCAATGTTCTGTAATGCAAATTACATCTATAGAGGCTATCGATTAAAATTTCCAAGTTTGTCTTTTTGTTTGTAAGACTTTGCACATTCTGGTGAAATATACTGATTGGCCTACCTGTACCTTTACATGCAGCAAGCGTACTGCTATGTGCACTTTTTGTTTTCCTATCTTTTATGTTGACTGAAACCTGAGACTTGTCCTCTACATTTTCATCCACCTTCCCAATTACGCGTTTCCCGTTAGGGCAAAAGAAATCACTTCACACAACAGCTCACCGAAATTAAATGAACCTTTTCGATTTAGGTGGACGCCATTCCTTGCATAGTCCTTATAATCCAACCAAAAATTTCCATCCACCATTGTGTAGTTCTTCACGTTGCATAGCCAGTTAAGTTCACCATTTATTCTCATGATTTTTCTTTGGCTTACATCACATCTTCTCAGCACACCACTTATTATAACCTTTGTATTTGGGACTTCCTTCTTGATAGCATTAGCGATGTCCATAGTGTCCCCCATTATATCTTCCGCAAACACTCCACGATGTTTATCGTTTGTTCCTGCGTGAATCACGATCACTTCTGGATTAGATGCCTTGATTTTCAGTTGATCCATTTTATTTCCCAGCTCCCTTACTTTTATCCCAGGAAAACAGTGTACATCATACCCCTTCTTCCTGCAGTGTTCCCCGGAGAACTTAAGTAGCGAGTCACCAATATCCATCACTTTTGGGTACTTTTTGTGATGCCACATTCTTTGTTTTCTGGGTGAACGATCACGTTTTTGCCATTTCCTTGGCTTTGTTCCTTGGCCGTGTGCTGCATATTCACTTCCAGGCTCCTTCGTTTGTCTTTATTTTTAACTTTCGTTGCGTAGCTTTCGAATTCTTTATCTTCTCGTAGCTCGCTCACTTGTGATTTTAGTTGGCTGTTTTCCTTTTTAAGCTTCATTATTTCTGACTGAGCGCTTTGTAAGTCTTTGTTGAGCATTCCTATAATGACCTGAAGCGACGCTATCGTCTCCGCCTCGTGCGTTCCGTTATGTTTGCTCCCGGACAATCTTGTATCTTGATTTTTTGGAATAACTATATTTGCTATTCCGTTACCTTCACTAATATCGCTCTCTATGGTGTTGTTGTGTATTTCACCACCTTTCTTTTGCAGTTCACAACCCGTTTTACTCCTGTTTTGGTGTAAATACTGAGCCATCCTTCTTGTAGTAACACCATCAGCCACCATCTTGTTTGTAGCAGCCATGGAATCATGGCATCGATGTTGTGAAAAATGTGTATGGCTAGAGCGAGATTACATTAAGAAGTGACACAAGTTTCACATTTTTCTTGTGATTACTTTGTGAGAAAAAAAATAGGCGTTATAACTTGAATGCACCTGTTACTTAGCTTTTAAAGTTAAATATGTTAGCAGCCTCATGAATAAATTGTAACAATTACATTTTCTTGGGAAACTGAAATTAAATACATGTTACTGAATATGATCCTCATTTCTATATTAGATTCAATAAGTACTGTAAATGATTTTGGTTATGCAATGGGAAGAATAACTAATTCAAGCTTTTACATTGGTTTATATTGTAAAACCTGTTAGATTGTTATTATTGTCATTTAAGTAGGTTATCAGTTTAGTACATGTTTTTGAGAATACACTGGGAGATTATGGAAACAATAAATGTGACTCAGTTGTAGGAGTTCCCTCAAGAAGTGTTTAAATATTACAAGTGACATAGAAGGTAGCAATTTTCTCAGAGAATCAGATCCTTCCATGCAATATTCGATCTGGAATGAGGATGACTTATTCCCCATGGTATATAAATAACAAGACTTACTTCTCATAATTCTGTAATTTTGAATAACACATGCAAGCATTATTCAGTAGTCTGGCATCTGTTGGGTAGAGACTTAATGCTTTATCTAAGATACTAATGGCCCCTTGCCAGTCTTCCCGAATGATGTGCTGGTTTGCTGCGATTCCTAATTTTTCTAATGACATCTGGCTGTCTGTAACAAATAAACAAAGTCCACATTTCATTTCTTCTAGTCTTCATTATATCTGAAAGCTACTTTCTAATGTTTTGCAAGTTGATTAGCATGTAAAGTCTCTCTAGTCAATGCGAGTGCAGTTGCTTCACAAAGGAAATGGACCTTACCACCCACTGATGACCATCTCCACACTTCAGAAATGGAACACTGTCGTTGAGGACCAATAGCAACCCTGATTTTCTGGAAATGACAGTCGCATATTTACTCCTCGTGGAGTCTCAGTTGCCAAAGTTCCAACTTCCAGTTGATCTGTTTCATTACGTGCAAAAATTTGTTGTGTCACAATGTGGAGACCATGGGAGGGAACTGCAGCGGTAAATGCAAATGAAGTAGTAGATAACTTTCAGTCAAGAGAAAATCAAAGTGAACACAATAGTGTGAATGAATTGGAAAGTATTGCTGGGCCCATGTTATTGGAGAAGCCTCAAAAAACAAAGTTATAATGGGAACTCTTTCTAAGCAAATTCAAGCGCTTGTTTTGAACACATATAAATATGTGCTCAAAAATAATCTGATGAATTCTGGGTATTCACAGAAATACAGTAAGAAAAACTGTGATGAAAGGATAACCAAAGAAGCTGATCAAGTGTGAAAACAAAAGGAAACATTTAACGTTTCAATAATTTCATATGCAATTTAATTTTCCGAGAAATTTATACATTCTATGCAAAAGGGAGAGCATCCACCTTAGATGAATTGGTTGCACATTTGCAAGAAATTTGTGATTTTCCTTATGAGCACTGCACTTTGCGCGGCCTCCTAAAGGAGCTGGGTTTCAAATACCGCACTTTGAATAAGGGTTATTATGGAATCCAGTGATATATATCACTAGATATTTTTTTCAAAACTAAGGAAGTTTCTCAGTAATGCACATAAGATAATTTATTTAGATGAAACCTTGTACGATACCCATGACATATCAAGGAAGGTAGCAACCTTGCAGAAAGGACTAGGAGGAGGGCCGGTGTTGTTAAACGATTATAAGGGTTCGTCAAAGGAGGTGGCTGAACTGCACATGCATTAACTAAACAGACTTTACGAGGGTTGACCAATAAATAATGCCTAGCAATTTACTTTGAAGTGGCTGATCAGCAGTAAAGCTTTGATTAATGGCATACATGTTTACTGACAGAGATATAACCAACGTTGTTTATGTGACCATCCACTCTAAGCTAGGACAAATCATAGTATTTATGTTTTTCAGAAATATGTGTTGAAACTAACAATTAGATCTTCATGACTATGTGTTTCAAATGGGAAGAGTTCTGGCTTGTAGCGAATCATATGCGTTAGAGCCTTCAGCACTGCCACCTCGTTACTCCCACTCTTCTTATATTTCCCTCTCTCTTGCACACTTACGAATGTTCTTGGCGCTAGACATAAGTGAACACAAACTGAATTTTCCAAAGCTTTATAATAATGGAGTTGTTCAAATCACAATTGCAACATGGATATTTGCCTGCCTTAGTAGTGTAGATGATAGCGTGTCTGCCTCACATTCAAGAGGTCTCGAGTTCAAATCTTGATCAGGGTGAGTTACCTGGATAAGGTTTATTCCGGGGTTTTCCCTTATCCTGAAAGACAAATGTCGGGTAACTCTAAGCTCCATGGACCCCGGGGTTCATTTGAGCACCATTTCACCCATTCCATTCGTCTGATATGACTTTACGTAAATTTTAAAAAAACATGGATATTTGTACATTATGCACATGCTTTAAATATATAGTTTCAAAAATAATTATACTTTCTGAATTACCTATTTTTCTAATCCAGTGAAACTGCCAGAGGTGCATCCATATAGATATGACTGTCACTTCCGTTAAGAGACAATTAGTCACCATCATTGTCTTCATCGTCTGAGTGTTGTAAGTTTATGTTATGTTAATCATTCATTTCATTTCTGCATTGAAATTTTCATGTTGACTCTATCCATACAAAACCTTAGCCTATATACGGCTAGTGTGAAGAAATGATTAATTTCCATCAATTAACTTAAATAATAAGAGTTTAATGATGAAGCCTGGGATTTAAGTACTTATGATAGTAAGTTGCCACAAATGCTGTAAGTGGTTTACCGGGAAAATATATGAGTCAATTGGAGAATTTAATGTCATGACGGCACATTGGCCATGGTAGCTCAATGGTTAGAGCGACTGGACAGGAACCAGGAGATCCGTGGTTCGGGTCCCAGGTGTAGCATTGAATTTTTCATGTTGACTCTATCTATACAATACCTTATTGTTCTTGTAGTTTATCTGCATGTCTCGTGCAGTTTTCCCAGTCTTGTGCCACCTTGTCAATTTCTTAGTGAATAAGTCGTTCAGCATCAGTCAGTTTAGAAGTATTATTTCTGTTTGCAACATAATTTGGGCCCACATTAACTCAACTGGATTGTTCTGGCAGTGGTAAGGGGAAAGATGGTATCTCATTTCAATTGTAAGCTGATCTAGCTGATACACTTTCCCTGGTTTTGAAACGGAAGACCTGAATAATACTGCTTTGCACTCTCTAGAGTAAATATAGATTATGTACGATTCATAAACAAACATATAGTCTGACAAGTCATGTTCTGCCGATGCACCATTCTACAAGCTAGTAGGAAGTGTATTGGAAGACTTGAAGGTTTCACGGCGAACATTACTAATCAAGGCTTCGCGGGTGATCTGAAGAAGGCCATGGAGTTTGCAATGGCCGAAAGCTCGACGTTTTTTAATTTGACATGGCTGGTCACCCACAAAGCCTTGATTAGGAAGTGTATTTTTTGTTCTCGGTTGAATTTAACAAACACCTTGGCTTATTCAAGGTAATTCTTTTATCACGTCATGTCAAAAGTTTACGTTTCAGCTCTGAGTAATTACAAATATACGTATATGCATACATACCAACCAATAATGATATCCATTACAATGCTTATGTTGTGATACATTGTTATAGTATAATAGTGCTTTATTTATTTGTATTAGGAAAACTATATGAGCTAAAAATATGGGTTTTTGCGGCTATGTGAGATACATTACTCTCTACCTTCCTCATGGATCAGTTTTTGCAAAATTGAATTTTTGTCTTAGTGCAAATAGTATTTTATAGAGATTGATTAGGTTGGTGCTCGTCACACACCACTCAGGGAGAATGCCATATGACAACACCATGGGACTCCAATTGGTTGCTCACCTAGTAGCGCTCAAGGACAAACATCCATTTGAAACACATAATAGCATCGTTAATGTGACCATCCACTCTAAGCTAGGAAGGATTATAGTATTTTTGATTTCCAGAAATTGAATATAAAATGTGCGGAATTACTCCTTCACCAATGAAGCAGTCCAATATTACATAAACCTGGTTTTGGAAGTGTCTCACTGCTTTAAGGACTGCATTGTAGTTTCATTTGATAAACAATGAAAATGTTTAAATTTTTCAAAACTAAAAATACACATAAAATAATTTGTTTTAATCAAGTTTTCTATGCAAATGATTCCCAAAAAATATTTTGTTTCCGTGTTAGGTGGCTTTCCAACTTAGAATATAATTTTACATGGGAAATAGCTCCATTCTGAAATTTATTTTCCATTTTTGCAGGTTTCTGGTATATAAGGGGTCCGTTTTAGGCGGCTTTTACTGCACTAGTTACACATCACAACTGAACAGTGAACCATATCCAGCAGAAGAAAAAGTGTAAAACAATATAGAGCGCCCCTCAGGTAAAAGTGCAGAATGAGTGCTAACGGATATCATGGCTCTGACGTCATAGCTCGGGCCTTGCCAACTTCCAGAGCATGCTACCTTGGAAAATACCAACATTATGCAAGAAAACCAGTGATACTGTAATACGCAACGTGAAGATCATAGAAAATGGCCAGAGTTATTATTATCATCATAATTATTTAAAAACTTAAAGGAATCTAGCATAAAGTTTTGGAATAGTCTACATTACGTAAGCAACCCAGTAATAATATAACACCCAAATTGACGTAAAGATCAGTGGATCATTGCCAGTGTTATTGTCATTGTTATATATTCTGATATTCTCACTATTATTATCATACTTATTTAACAAGTTAAACGAATTTAGCACAAAGTTTTAGAATAGTCAACATTATGTAAGTAAACCAGCGATACTGTAATACCCAAATAAACTGACGTAAAGATCAGTGGATCATTGCCGGTGTTATTATTGTCATTGTTATATATTCTGATATTCTCACTATTATTATCATAATTATTTAACAAGTTAAACGAATTTAGCACAAAGTTTTAGAATAGTCAACATTATGTAAGCAATCCAGCGATACTGTAATACCCAAATAAACTGACGTAAAGATCAGCGGATCATTGCCAGTTTTTTTTATT
This sequence comes from Mantis religiosa, assembly GCA_030765055.1. Lineage (NCBI taxonomy): Eukaryota > Metazoa > Arthropoda > Insecta > Mantodea > Mantidae > Mantis > Mantis religiosa. Next base: position 701,458 of record CM060957.1, read on the forward strand.
AATTATTATTGTATTAATATAATATAATTAAATAATAAACAAAGCTTACTACACTCTATTTCAATTACTATCGCTAGTTTATAATAAGAAAAAGAAAATGTGTTGGCAACGCTCTGCTGTTTTCGTGGATATTGGAGCGGTGCAGTTGGCAACAAGTTGTTTTCGTGACGTCATTCCGTACCAACATAACTGTGCGCACTCATTCTGCACTTTTACCCGCCCCTCATATCCTACTGACAATTTTATTTATAAAAAAAACCCTTTAATTTTCAAAACAATGAAAATGCCCTTAATCATTACACTACACATAATAAGGATATCCACTTAACATCACTACACAGTAAAGGAATATCTGCGACTAAATGTACCATGTCCTTCATTTTACAGACATATTTGAATCTACTGTTTATAATAAATGTGAAATACCTGACTTTACTGTAATGTAAATATATAAGTTTAGTTACTTATACAGAACTGATTGAACTGAATTAGGCTGACCCTGTTTACAACATAAATGCAAACGAAATAATGCAAAACTTTCTCACACGAGTGTTAACTAAAATCTTGGCAAATTTATTCAGAGGTTTTTACACATCCACTGTATTTGATAAATGGAAATTAATAAATGCAACTGTTATACACACAGTCAACTGCCACTTGATACATACTGTCTTCTGTTTGCTTCATGGCCAACAATAAACTTAACTGGCTTAGTTTTTACTTTGTATTCCCCACATAACCACTAGCTTTTGTTTCTACACCATTCTCTGTGGACTAGAGACTTATTTTCTACTCCATGGTAAATCAACTAAAATAGTGAACCCATCACATAACCGTAACCTTTCCGACGAACAAACTGTTCCCCATCGCTGCTTCCTGGACCATTCATTTCTGAACTTATCCCGGATGCATACAACATAAAATTTTTCTCTTTACAACAGTACAGATGCTTCTGTACTTATATATACGTAAATCACTGCTAAAAGTCAGTGGCCGAAAATCTTAACCATAGAAGCTTTTCCCAAATGCTTATGTTGTGATATGTTATGATGTTGTGTTGTCTTACTGGCATAATCATGTGTAATACACGTTTCCTTATTATACAAGGGAATTAAAGTTTTGAAAAATCGATAACATAAAGAACTATTGAAATGTGAGCTACTAAGGGTTACCACTGTCAAAAAACTCCATTGCTTCGAACAAAAATTTACTGACAGATTTCACTTTTATACACAAGTTATATAAAGCCATACTTTTTTTAAAACTGAGGTAATACTACTAACAAACACATTACTTATAATTATAGTTGATTTCCCTTGTGCACTTATCTTTAATTGAGATAATTACTCATATATGACTTCTGGACCTCTATAGATCTTTTGTTTGACAGATTGACGTTTGATGGGCAATATCAAAGCAATACATTTTAATCGGTACGTACAGATTAATTACTCCGTGCGTTTATTTGTTTTAAACAACGTTAGCACAGAACATCAACTTGAGCCTTCGTCAAAGGAATTTCCCTAAAACTTATCTCAATCACAAACAGGATTGAAAACAATGCGGCGAAACGTGCAACAAGTTTGATGAGCGCTACCAACAACTGAACATCAACTACCACAGCAACAACGCTCCCTGTGTACAAGAACAAGAATGAACAAGAACAAACAAGAACACAGAAGTAACCTTGGGCTACACGGGCTGCACTCTTGCGGCAGAATATTTTACTGTAAGCGTGCTATAAGCTAAGCGTGGATCGTAGAGTTGATCCTAGGTATACGTAAACAATGACTATAAAACGTAGAGGACATTCTTTCCTAACTTAGACCTGACATGTACTCCTCCCTGATTTTATTTTATTTCATGTATTAGCATTATCAACCCTTGTTTATTCGCTTGGCAGCATGACTATACTAGTTCATGGTCGTAATACATCCAAATCCAAACCCTGCTACATATTGTTACTTTGGTTCATTTGTTTTAGTGCTGTAGCAAGTCCGGTTTTAGTTTCATTTTCCCAGCGGCCGGCCGCCCTGTGGTGGGGCTAGCTGTGAAAATGCTTGAAATGAAAGTAAAGTGGGCTTATATCTTTTAAAACAGGTCTCCTTGTTGAATTGCCAGAAACACTGCAATACCAGAAATTGTCAAAACGCTATATAATTTTAAACATAAAATAACTAATAATAAAACAGAACTCACCAAATTGCAGTGTTGCTTGTACAAGAGCTGAGCAGGTCTATTCTTCTGGGCGGCAAACTTGGCAATTACTCGCCATCCTTATTAGCGTGGTGGAAGCGTGTCTGCCTCGCTTTCAAGAGGTCCCGAGGTCGAATTTTGGCCAGTTCATATTTATACTTGGTATCTTGTACAACATAATGTACTCGTCAAGCACAATATTTACATAATAACTAACGCAGTAATAGATACAAAGTATAACAAAGAAATATATGATTACAAGAAATAGATAACAATTTAAGAAAACAAAAATATATAAAAGAAAATACGAAATTACCCTATTGCAGAACAGAATACTAACTAAACATTCTTGTACGGAATAAAAGCATCCTAAAAATAAGAATTTGTGTAATTTCATTTTGAAAGCCTTTATTTTGTCTATCTGCTTTATGTGAAGTGGCAAGTTGTCATATAATTATTACCTGAATAATGTTTTTCTGGGGTTTTCTCTTAACCTGAAAGCCGAGTGTGCGGTAACTCTAAGCTCTATGGACCCCGAACTCATTTGAGCATCATTTCACGCATTTCATTCATCGTCCGATATGACCTAACGGTCAAGGCCCATGATGTCCTAAGAAAAGATTTAATTATGTTCAATGTACTCTCTGCCTCAGCTATTGAAACTGCAGTTGTTAGTATAATTTGCAGCGTTTTGTGTACCTCAGAAAATGCTTTGTCAAAGAAGTGTTGTATCAAAATACTAAAGCGTTCACTGACTGAAGAGATCTTTGAATGTATTTTATGATAATTCACTGATATTTAATATTTCAACTTTTCATACGAGATAGTGGGATTGTAATTTGCTGCAAATTTTCTGACAGAGTCAGCAAGGAAATTTTCGCTAAATGTAATGAACTTTTTGATCAATAATTACTAAAGGACAGGATGTTTCTAAATTACGCCGACAAACTTCGGAGCAGACAGATAACCTTCTTTTAACCATGATTAGTTAAGGAACCTATGGGCTGCGATGCTTCAATTCAGAACAAGAAGGATATTAATGGAAGGAGTGGATGTAAGTAGAACTGTGCAAATAATAGGTCATTCAGTTTGGCATATATGTATGTGCTTATTGTGCATGCAACAAGAAACTAAACCTAACCAAAATCATTATCCCAGTCATCCCCTGTTCAATATTCTCAAAACATTAATAAATAGTTTGTTTTCAAGAACACTGTTCACTGCAATTAATCAACCTGTATAGATCTGTACTTCTTAAGCCAACGGGTTTCCATTTTTGAGGTCGGTTTCCAAGAGGAACTGAACTGAAATCCAACATCACGTCTAAGCGTGCTGCTCTCGCAGGAAATGGCCAAAGCCTCTTTAACTCCCCACTCCCAGTAACTGTTGCATTTTGCTCCCAAAACGTCGATTTCTAATCGTCTTTTCACCTGGATTGTTTCCCGAGACGATCTTCGACATATTCGCATCCAGGAAAGCTTCGGGTCTTATCAGCCAATTACTTAGAGTAATGCTAGACACTAAATTAACCTGGAATTCTCATATATCTAACATTTCCACAGTTCTACAATTAGCGTGTCTGCCTCACGTTCAAGAGGTCCCGAGTTCGAATCTCAGTCAGGGTGAGTTACCTGGATAAGGTTTCTTCCGGAATTTTCCCTTATCCTGATAGACGAATGTCAGGTAACTCTAAGCTCGATGGACCGCGAACTCATTTGAGCATCATTTCACCCATTTCATTCATCGTCCGATATGACTTAAAGTTGGAGGACGTAAATTAAAAAAAAAAAAAAAAAAAAAAAAAAAAAAAAAAAAAAAAGGTTCTAGAATAAAGAAAAGCTGTATCCTGTGCTACAGAAGAAATCACAGTTATGCCCGGAGAGCTCAATATTGATTTACTAATCTCTTATACGCCCCATAATTTCTTACACTGCTCCTGTATGAAATGCACATTTATCAGCACTAGGTTATAAAAAACAAATTTCTCTGTAGTGTTACAAAGGCTCCATGGTTTATTAGAAATGATCAACTCTATCAGGAACATAGTATTCGCCACATACATCTGTACTTGCCCGCCTCGATAGCGTAGATGGTAGCATGTCTGCCTCAGGTTCAAGAGGTCCCGAGCTCGAATCTCGGTTAGGGTGAGTTACCTAGATAAGGGTTTTTCCGGGGTTTTCCCTTATCCTTCAAGACGAATGTCGGGTAACTCTAAGCTCCATGAACCCTGGACTCATTTGAGCATCATTTCAAGCAATTCATTCATCGTCCGATATAACTTAACGTTGAGGCGGACGAAAATTAAACAAAAAAATTACATCTGACTTCAAACTGCTATCAAAGACTTCCTTTGTTAGATTATCCGAAGTACCAGGAGCTGTAACCTATCACATTGAACGGAGAAACTTATAAATGACCAGACTGCAAAGACAACTGCCTCAAGACATCCTGCTCACCGTGACTGTTCTCACCAATTCAAACTATTGTTACCCAAACGGCAAGCCTACGATGCCGATCAATAAATGAAGGCCGGCGGAGGGAGAGGAGACGCAGGGGTGGCTGGGTCTTCGATTACCCCTCCTCCTGCCGCTCCAAGGAACACGAAGCTTCGAGAATGTTTTCCTCCTCCATAAAAGGCAAACTCGAAAAACTTCGGGCCACCGATCAATACATGAGGCGACAGTTAGTTGAGTTGAGTGAGTCGTGGCGGGCGGTGTGTAAGGAGCGCCTAGAGTGTGCGTGGACGGACGAACTGGCGAGGTTGTAGTTGTATGCATTACGAAATTTTATGTAATTGCGACATTGTAACAAGGTGGAAATAAAAAACATTTTTGGGTGGTGTAATTGGACATTTTACTTCACGAACCCACAAAGTCACAACTGACGTCAGAAGTGGGATAACGGCCATTGAATCGGCATCGGAAAAGATTTTACACGACCTGAAACAAATAAGGACAGCCAACAATAGCCTTACCGAGAAGATAGAAGCCACAAACAACAGCCTGACCGCGAAGATGACCGAATTGACCACGGAGATGAAAGCGGCAAACGAGGCCCTTGCCGTGAAGTTCGAAGAGCAGCTGACTGGCGAGAGATATGACGTCACAGAGCTCGGCAGGCGGATGGGTAAAGAGGACGAGTGCGTCGAAGATTTGGCAAGCCGCGTTGACGAGCTGGAGGGAAAGGCTGACAGCAACGCAAAGTCCCTGAACGCCATGGTGGAGGACGTCGCCGGCAGGAGGTTAAAGGATTTAAAGGTTGACGCACCAGGACGCGACACAACATCTGCACGCGTCAAAGCTCCTAAATATGACGGCGCGTCAACGTTTGAGGTCTTCCGCCGCACATTCGACGCAGTGTCCAAGCACAACAAATGGTCACCAGAGGAGGAGGCCACACAGTTACTAGTCAGCCTTCAGGGTCGGGCCGCGGAAGTCCTAAACGCGGTACAGACAACGGTGGCGCCTAATGACATCTGGGAGCCCCTGGAGAATCCTTTGGAAACCACCGCTTTGCCGCAGCGTACCGCAGCCAGCTAAAGGCAAGGTCACAGCAGCCAGGGGAGACGCTGCAGGAGTTCGCCCTGGCAGTTGAACAAATGGCTAGCAAGGCCACCAGAGTTCGTATCCCGGGAAGCTGCCTATACATTCGTTGTTGGGGTACGAGACACGGAGATTCGTCAGCGCCTAATGCTCGGCGATTATAAAACAATTCACGAGGCGCTAACGACAGCATTAAGGATGGAGGCGGCCAAGGTAACAGCTATCCCGTCGTCGAGAACGAGGAGTGTGCGCTACGCCGGAGACAGAAGACCAGCCGAGGGACGCCGGCGAACACCTAGTGGCCTGTGTTGGGGGTGTGGACAGCCCGGGCACCTGCAGAGAGACTGCCGACACCAGGAAGGGCAGCCGGAAGAACGGGTAAAGCCCGGCGTGGAGAGGGGTACGTCGGCGCCATTACCACCATCCCCTCCAGTGGCACTGCGCGCTGTTAGCCGGCGGATGGATGACAGCGCCATCGCGGGCGGCTGGGTAAGAGGAAAGCCGTGCCGCGTGCTGGTGAACACTGGGGCAGCCGTGATCATTATCAGACCTGACGTGGCGAAGGGTTTGCCGACGAGGAAGTCGAGCCGACCATACCAGCATGTGACGGCATCGGGCGACAACTTGCCTGTGGAGAGGAGGCCCTGCTAAAGTTGACCTTGGGAAGGAGTACCGTACGGCTGTGGGTGTTCGTCGCGAAGGTGGCTGAGGAGGTGATTCTGGGACCGGATGCCCTCAGGAGCCACGAGGCGACGGTCGACATCGGCAGGAAGGTACTGTGGCTCAACGGAGAAGAGGTTATGCTCCGTCAACCCGAAGAGCACCTTGGAATCTGCAGGGTCGTCTTGAACGAAGACGCGGTTGTCCGCGCGAGGAGCGAGGTGGTGGTGACGGCGCGACTGGAAGGTCAGAGAACCAGCAACATGATGCTGGACCAGAAGACGCCTGTACGCGGACTGTGTGTAGCCAGGACATTGCTGCAATGCCGAGGGGAGGTGACAGTGAGACTGCTAAATCCAACGGACACCGATCACGACGTCCAGGCCCGGACGGAGTTGGGAACGTGTGAGCCCGTGATGAGCGTAACAGCAATCGACAAGACACAAGAGCCGGTGCCGACGCAAAACCTAGGGCCCCGGCTAGAAGGCTTACTGGAGAGGGCGGCCGACCATCTGACCGCAGAACAACTGGAGAAAGTTCGACAACTGCTGAGGCGATAACAGCGCGTCTTCAGCCAAGGCGATAGTGACTACGGCCGCATGGACAAAGTGCTTCACCGCATCGACACCCGAGATGCCCGGCCTATTTGGCAACCACATAGACGCGTTCCGCTGGTGAAGCAAGGGGCGGTACGAGACAGCTGGAGGACATGAGATCCAGGGGATGATTAAAGAGTCTGACAGCCCTAGGTGTTCCCCTGTAGTCTTGGTGACGAAGAAGAACGGCCAGCTACGCTTCTGCGTGGACTACAGGAAGCTGAACGCTGTCACCCTGAAGAACTGCTTCCCCTTACCCCGGATTGACGACACCCTCGACACGCTAGCTGGTGCGCAGTGGTTCTGGACCCTGGACCTGAAGTCGGGCTACTGGCAGGTAGCTCTAGATCCGAGAGACAAGGAGAAGACCGCATGCTCGACAGGCTAAGGGTTCTGGCAGTTCACAGTTATGCCCTTTGGTCACTGCAACGCACCAGCTACCTTCCAACGCCTCATGCAGTCAGTCAGACTTCCGACGCCTGCCTGCTATACCTAGACGACATCATCATCGTCGGTAAAGCTTTTGAAGACCATCTCGAGAATCTGAGTAAGGTGCTACAGAGATTGCAGGCGACCAACTTGAAGCTAAACGCGAAGAAGTGCCAGCTCTTCCGCAAGGAAGTGAAATACTTCGGCCACATAGTCTCAGCAACCGGAGTGGCCACAGACCCGTAGAAGACACAGGCGGTGAGAGATTGGCCTCGTCCAAAGGGTAAGAAAGAGTTGCGAAGTTTCTTGGGGCTGTGCAGTTATTACCGACGCTTCATAAAGGGCTTCTCTAACATCGCCAAACCCCTCACCCACCTGACAGAGGAATACCGGCCTGATGTGTGGTTAGAGGACGCTGAAGACGCTTTCCAGCACCTGAAGAAGACCCTGTGCAGCGCTCCAATTTTGAGATTTCCACAACCAGGTGACGCCTTCATTGTGGACACCGACGCCAGCGACCATTGCATTGGAGGCGTCCTATCGCAGATCCAGGACGGCCATGAGCGGGTGATAGCCTACTACAGCAAGACGCTATCCAAGGCAGAGAAGAACTACTGCGTTACCCGACGAGAATTATTGGCTGTAGTAAAGACCTTTGAGCACTTCCACAAGTACCTGTACGGTCAGCTATTGCACCTGAGGACTGACCATTCCGCCCTAACCTGGCTATTGAGCTTTAAGAACCTGGAAGGCCAGACAGCACGTTGGGTTCAGAGGCCGCAGGAGTACGACTTCACCTCGGAACATCGCAGAGGGAAGAGCCATGGTAACGCGGACGCTATGTCCCGAAGGCCCTGTTCAGAAGAGTGCGGCCAATGCACAAGAGTGGAGAAGGAGCGTACCGCAGCAGTTCGAGTAGTCACGGCAGTGCCTGCGGATGGCAGGGATAGCGCAGGCATGAGGAGGGAGCAGCTGGCGGACGCAGACTTGGGGCCACTCTTGAGGGAAGTGGAGGCAGGGACGAGACGAACCTGGGCAGTCATCGCACCAAGAAGCGCCACCTACAAGTCTTACTGGGCCCAATGGGACTCGTTGAAGACCAGAGAGGGTGTGCTGTTCCGGGTTTAGTTTAAGCCCAGAGGTTCCACCCCATTAGTCCTGAACCCGTAGGAACAGGATCCGGGCCTCTTGCTACCAGGGAGTTATCCGAGCTTACCCAAAGGGCGCTCGGCGTACTCCATGGGTATTTCCATAAGGCAAGACCTTGATACCTAACAAGCCCCCCCATCTGGTCCTATGGACTCAAGACGGGATGGAAGTGGATACGCCACTTACGTGCCAACACCAAAGGTGAAGACTACCGAAAACCTCGGTGGGGCCGCCTGGTGATCTAGCACGCCTTCTACTAGCTTTGCAGGCTAGTACCCGGGAGAATTAATGGCTTCCCTCAACCCCGTCCGAAGACGTACCCGATTCCCACGGTTTTCGGGAACACAGTCCTCCTCGAGTCCATCCCAATCCGAACAACTCCCGAAGGAGGGGCTGTTCCGGGTATGGGAATCACCCGATGGGAAGACGCAGAGAGAACAGTTGGTACTTCCCCGGAGTAAGGTCCCGGAAGTCTTGGAAGAAGTGCACGCCGGTACTTCTGGAGGACACCTGGGAGCGAACCGAACGATTGACAAACTACGGCAGCGCTACTACCGGCTGAGACTCCGAGCAGACGCTGACAGATGGTGCCGTCAGTGTCACGTGTGCGCGGCGAGTCGCGGCCCCCAGACTAGGAGCCGGGTTCGCATGCAACAGTACAACGTCGGAGCGCCATTCGAACGGATCGCCGTTGACATTGCTGGACGGTTCCCAATATCCGACCGAGGCAACAAGTACCTGATGGTGGTCGTGGACTACATCACTATGTGGCCGGAGGAGTATGCCATCCCGAACCAAGAGGCAAGGACAATCACAGGCTGTCTCGTGGAGCAAGTGTTTTGCCGATTTGGGGTACCATTAGAGCTGCACAGTGACCACGGCACCAATTTTGAGTCCAACCTGATGAAAGAGGCACTAGAGAGACTTGGGGTTAACAAGACCCGCACAACACCTCTACATCCCCAGTCGGATGTCATGGTCGAGAGGTACATCAAGACCTTAGAGGAACACTTGAGGAAGGTCGTGGCCAGCCATCAGCGAGACTGGGACGTCAAGGTGTCACTGTTCTTGCTGGGCTACCGCTCCTCAACACACGACACCACGGGGATCACGCCAGCCAGCTTAATGTTCGGCCGAGAGTTACGCCTCACCTGTGACCTGGCTTTTGGAAGCCCTCCGGGGGTGAAACGGCCAGCGACCGAGTATGTGGAGAACCTGGTGGACCACCTCCATGACATGCACGATATGGCTCGCCAGAACATCCAGAAGGCGAGCGACCGCATGAAAACCCGATACGACAGGCAAGCCAACAGCCAAGGGTTCCAGCAAGGTGAGCTGGTCTGGTTGTACCGCCCTACCCGGGCCAAGGGACGCTGCCCGAAGCTTCAGCAGCCATGGCAAGGACCGTGCCGTGTGGTGAAGAGGATTAACGATGTGGTCTACCGGATCCAGAAGGTGCCCCGAGGAAAGATGTTGGTGGTACACCTGGATCGCCTGGCCCGCTACGATGGCACTGTTCGGGACGACCAGCCTTGAGGAGGGAGCAGTGTTACCCAAACGGCAAGCCTACGATGCCGATCAATAAATGAAGTCCGGCGGAGGGAGGGGAGACGCAGGGGTGGCTGGGTCTTCGTTTACCCCTCCTCCTGCCGCTCGAAGGAGAACGAAGCTTCGAGAATGTTTTCCCCCTCCATAAAAGGCAAACTCGAGAAACTTCGGGCCACCGATCAATACCGGAGGTGACAGTTAGTTGAGTTGAGTGAGTCGTGGTGGGCGGTGTGTAAGGAGCGCCCAGAGTGTGCGTGGACTGACGAACTGGCGAGGTTGTAGTGTGCATTACGAAATTTTATGTAATTGTGACATTGTAACTAGGTGGAAATAAAGAACATTTTTGAGTGGTGTAATTGGACTTTTTACTTCACGAACCCACAAAGTCACACTATATTATCTCTTTTTGTTATAACATCACTGGTCATGACCTGACCTCACATATCTAACCTCTCTTTTCAATCGTTATCCATTTTATTTAGTGTTTTTATGTGTTAATTATCCTATTATATACCTTATGTTTTAATCTATTTCATTTAAATATGTTTTTAATTGTTATCTATTTGTTTATGTCATGATTTATCACCAATTTTATACGTTAGAGGACATCAATTCCTCAGTTGTTAATTTGTATATAGTACTTATATAATTTATCAATGGAGAAATGCAATATTATTACAAAATTGCTTTAATATTGGTTGTGTAAACAGTCACTTGTTTCGAATGGCGCTGGTATATAATGTCAAGTATCCTGTACTCATTTATTCTCATCCATGCCCCGCAGAATGAAGCATAGAGTTTACACACCCGATACTAAGTTAATTTACGCTTATATTTGATTTTACATATAGGATTAAAATATTTATTTCAGATACTTTAAAAGCAGAATGGAGTGCTTCAGTTATGTTAGCATAAATGCCATAAAATCAATAAAATCTTAGCAACTGGAGGTTATATTATAATGTACCGTATTTTATGTCTGGTATTCGAACCTTTATATGTGTAGCTGCTACATATTTGTCTATAACCGCTTGGTTATCAGTCCACGTTTAGTAACTGAGAACTAAAAGAGGATATAGTTGTACGAAGTTAAACAGACGCGTTGTCCACCGGTCGTATACGGTTAAGAGTCTGCTGGTTCTTTGACAAAGGTTGTATATTTCAGCAAAGTCTCAATAATAAATGTTTATGTGCAATAGAATTAAATGAACTTAAGGAACGCAATATCAGGTGGTGATCCGGCTACTCTTCAACACGACGCGAGCTCGCGTTATATTTAGACTGCGCCCCACCCCATCTCTGTCAGTCCTGGGCAAAGAGCTCCGGATATATATATTACCTGCCCTGACCAATCAATACTCTGTCATCTGTCTCTTTCTCTCCCAGACAGGATTGAAGTAGTCGGACTCGATGCACTAAATAACTGATTTGAAAGCAATAAAGTTCACACATAACTAATTACATTTATTTTTATACAAAACAGACGCGTCTGTGACCTAAAGATGCAACATGAAAGCAATGAATTTACCAAAGCTAGTAATGTAAACTTCCTAGTTGTTGTCATTGACCTCAGCATGTTGGTAATTGATAAGAACATTCTAAACACGACTTGTTACGTTTTCTTTCATTCAATAATGACAACGGCCCAGAAGTTAAAGAACTGTCATCTTTCTACTGCAACATAACAGTGTAGAATGCAATATAAATACATTTTTCTTAAAAATGACTACTTTTATTTTACATTTTGGGGGATTTTAATGCCTATTAGTAATTTTTAGGAAATATTGTACATTTTCTTGCATTTTTACTTCATTTTTTTTTTTTGTATTTATACATAGCTTTTACGTTACTCACAAGTATTGTACATTAGAAGTTGACAACCCTCCGAAAATGTTTCTTCTTACAACGGAAGTAACTAAGAAGGTTAATATATATGCAAGCTATTTGATTAAAGCATTTTTCTTTCGTGGCCACAGGACACGAAACATGGAAATGTTAATTTTTCACAACAGATGCAGGGAAATACGAGGTCATTTGATAAATTGGTAATTATTTTCCCTCAACATCCCTCCTGTATTTCTCGGCATGGTCTCCGTTGATGGCTATTCACTTGCTCCAGCGATGTTCCAGCTTTTTTATCTGTTCGGAAAAATAGGTTCCGTCAAGGTGCGCAAAATACTCCTTGACCATGACTACCACTTCTTCATTTGATGAAAATTTCTTACCTCCAAGCGAAATGTTGAAGTTTGGGAACAGGAAGAAGTTACTTGGTAAGTAAGCTGTATGAGGAACAAATTCAAAACCCAACTCATGCACTTTCGCCATTGTAATTGCTGATGTGTGCGATGATGCATTATCCCGGTGAAAGAACACTTTTTTGCGTTTAAATCTCGTCTCTCTCTCTCTCTCTCTCTCTCTCTCTCTCTCTCTCTCTCTCTCTCTCTCTCTCTCTCTCTCTCTCTCTCTCTCTCTCTCTCTCTCTCTCTCTCTCTCTCTCTCTCTCTCTCTCTCTCTCTCTCTCTCTCTCTCTCTCTCTCTCTCTCTCTCTCTCTCTCTCTCTCTCTCGACTCGCCCCCGTAGCTCAGTCGATAGAGCTCTTGAATGCCGTGCTGGATTCCGGAGTTGGATTCCCGGCCGTGGAGGTGGGGATTTTTCTCGGACCAAGATAATTGCTCATTTTCTCCAGAGTCTGGAAGTATGAATGAGAGTGCGAATATGTGCGTGATCTAATGATGAATACCCAACGTATTATACATACATATATATATATATATATATATATACTAAAATGCTTTTCAAACTACCTTAACTTAGATACATTAATATATGTGCCACGGAACATGGCAATGAAATTTGGAGAGGGCGTGGTGTGACATAATTAAATAGATTACTATTACTACGTTACACTTATCAACTAAAAACTACAGACGCGTGTAAGCCAGCTCTCATTGTCATTTCTGTATATAAAGTAATTATATTGACCCAAAACAAACTACTTATTAAAAATGCGGATAGTTATTCATTCAACACCAGGAGAAGTAGAACGCATATAAATAAGGCCTTAACAATTAAGGATGCAAGCATAACGAAAATGACACTACACAATGCCTAACCAAAGAGTATATAATAAAACTCCGAAAAGACTCTTTTACTAAACAGTTAACAAAGTATGTAACTGCAGACAAAGAGCTATCGAACTAAAATAAATTGTATGTAGACTAGAAGGTGGCGTCACTTATTTATTTATTTTTTGTTAACATCTTGAATTTTACATGTTTTAACTTTTGAAAATTGTCCAAATTACACGAACATTAAAGATAATGAAATCGAAATTTCCGCTGGATGGTTTGTAAACTCTGATAATGCTTATCTTTAATTCGGGAAGCCAGCAAGCTCGATGTGCTCTCCCTCTAGTGGCAGTAGTTCACACCGACAATTAGGTGTTCCATTCAATCGGCTTAGTTGCTTGATGTGATGTTTGCGGTGCATTTCAGCATGTAACGTTCTAGTTAGTGATCGTTCAAGCAGTAAGTTATGAATGAAGATGGGATTTAACATACTCATGGTGTACGTAGAGTGTGGGAAGAATGCAGTTTGTTCTTGCATGGTGCACAGTGAAATATATGCCAACAGACGTCAGCCATCTGGACAATTTTTCGTCAAACTCTTCAAGCAGTTACAGCAGCGGCGATAGTTCTTTGTCGGTGACCTACTTTGTTCGTGTCTGTGCCTTAGCGTCACTTGCACCTTCTGCTTGCGCTAGAAGATGGAAGACAATGCAGCACGGCCATATCTTCAGGACTCGTCTTTACTAAAACACATACGTTAAGATATATGAGCACTTGCTCATCTCAGCTACTGAGAAACAACAGATCTTTTTTACAGTTTTACTACTTTGTTCGTGTCTGTGCCTTAGCGTCACTTGCACCTTCTGCTTGCGCTAGAAGATGGAAGACCATGCAGCACGGCCATATCTTCAGGACTCGTCTTTACTAAAACGCATACGTTAAGATATATGAGCACTTGCTCATCTCAGCCACTGAGAAACAACAGATCTTCTTTACCGTTTTTCTACTTTGATCGTGTCTGTGCCTTAGCGTCACCTGCACCTTCTGCTGGCGCTAGAAGATGGAAGACCATGCAGCACGGCCATATCTTCAGGACTCGTCTTTACTAAACGCATACGTTAAGATATATGAGCACTTGATCATATCAGCCACTGAGAAACAACAGATCCTCTTTACAGTTGTACTACTTTGCTTTCTCAAATGTTTTAATTTACAGGAAAATAGAAATCTGGGGTGATGCCTTTATGGCTTTTAGTGCATGGAAGTGAATTAGCCGGTTCTCGTATGGATATTGTGACTTTGTGGGTTCTTAAAATTAAAAAGTTCAATTACACCACTCAAAATGTTCTTTATTTCCACCTTATTCCAATGTCACAATTACAATTTCGTAATGTACACAATTAAAACTAAGCCAGTTCGTCTTTCCACGTACACTCGGCGCGCCTTACATTACTGCTCCCACGGCTCACTAAACACAACTGCCCATCGCCTCGCTTATATTGATCGCGGCCAGAAGTTTCCCGAGACTTCCTTTTATAGAGGGGGAAAACATTCTCGAAGCTTCGTGCTCCTTCGAGCGGCAGGAGGAGGGGTAAACGAAGACCCAGCCACCCCTGCGATCTCCCCTACCTCCGCCGGCCTTCATTTATTGATCTGCATCGTAGGCTTGCCGCTTGCGTAACATCTTCACAGATAATCGAACTTCCGTCCTATATAAACTTTTTTTATGTCACGTAAATATGAGACGCTCCAATTTCGCATATATCTTTTCTATAACAAGATCTTGCTGATCCTTGTTTTCTTGAGACCTATACCACGTACAATAGTCTTTAAAACAGTGCTTCCCCTTTAAAGTTAATGGAACCTTGACGTTCCAGAAGCCCCATATTTTGACAATGGGTACAGTTTTCTCCTGAATATACAAATTATAAATTGTTTGGCGAATTACGCACCTATCAAAGTCGTCAATGACAGCGATTCTTTCTGGTACACGATGTACTTTCCAGGTGTTTTAAAGGAGATCCCTTGTTCCTCACGCGTCTGTCCTTCTTTAATTACACTCCTGGAAATTGAAATAAGAACACCGTGAATTCATTGTCCCAGGAAGGGGAAACTTTATTGACACATTCCTGCGGTCAGATACATCACATGATCACACTGACAGATCTATAGGCACATAGACACAGGCAACAGAGCATACATAATGTCGGCACTAGTACCGTGTACATCCACCTTTCGCAGTAATGCAGGCTGCTATTCTCCCGTGGAGACGATCGTAGAGATGCTGGATGTAGTCCTGTGGAACGGCTTGCAATGTCATTTCCAGCTGGCGCCTCAGTTGGACCAGCGTTCGTGCTGGACGTGCAGACCGCGTGAGACGACGTTTCATCCAGTCCCAAACATGCTCAATGGGGGACAGATCCGGAGATCTTGCTGGCCAGGGTAGTTGACTTACACCTTATAGAGCACGTTGGGTGGCACGGGATACATGCGGACATGCATTGTCCTGTTGGAACAGCAAGTTCCCTTGCCGGTCTAGGAATAGTAGTACGATGGGTTCGATGCTACCGTGAAACCATCATTGGCACCAAGGCAGAAGCGGCTCTCATCGTTGAAGACGACATGTCTCCATTCGTCCTCCATTCACGCCTGTCGCGATACCACTGGAGGCGGGCTGCACTATGTTGGGGCGTGAGCGGAAGACGGCCTAACGGTGCGCGGGACTGTAGCCCAGCTTCATGGAGACGGTTGCGAATGGTCCTCGCCGATACCCCAGGAGCAACAGTGTCCCTAATTTGCTGGGAAGTGGCAGTAAGGTCCCCTACGTCACTGCGTAGGATCCGACGGTCTTGGCGTGCATCCGTGCGTCGCTGCGGTCCGGTCCAAGGTCGACGCGCACGTGCACCTTCCGCCGACCACTGACGACAACCACGATGGACTGGGAGACCTCACGCACCACGTGTTGAGCAATTCGGCGGTACGTCCACCCGGCCTCCCGCATGCCCACTATACGCCCTCGCTCAAAGTCCGTCAACTGCACAGACGGTTCACGTCCACGCTGTCGCGGTATGCTACCAGTGTTAAAGACTGCGATGGAGCTCCGTATGCCTCGGCAAACTGGCTGATACTCACGGTGGCGGTGCCCAAACGCTGCGCAGCTAGCGCCATTCGACGGCCAACACCGCGGTTCCTGGTGTGTCCACTGTGCCGTGCGTGTAATCATTGCTTGTGCAGCCCTCTCGCAGCGTCCGGAGCAAGTATGGTGGGTCTGACACACCGGCGTCAATGTGTTCTAATTTCCATTTCCAGGAGTGTATTATACGAAATGAACTCTCATATACTTTTGTTGCTGCACTCATCCTCCCTTGCCTTTATTAGCATATCGCTTTCAGAAGAGATGGACATTATCAATAACTTCGCGTATTTGGCTGTGAAGTGTTTCCTCGCCAAGTTTGCTTTGAATTGGAGGCATTTTAGTCTAAATAAGAAACACGCAGAGAGAGAGAGAGAGAGAGAGAGAGAGAGAGAGAGAGAGAGAGAGAGAGAGAGAGAGAGAGAGAGAGAGAGAGAGAGAGAGAGAGAGAGAGAGAGAGAGAGAGAGAGCAAGAGATGGAGAGACAAAACAATATTGATCAGTGTGATGAATAATCACAATTTCTAAAACTTTAAAATCTTAACGTGCCGGCATCAAAGCGTTAGAAGATGGATGTTAATCGGTCAAACCTCTCCACGATACTCGTCATTTTAAGTGTACTGCGCAAGACCGAGAGTGTGGGTTTGCCAACTGGATTATAAACGACTGTGCACAGAACCATCGTCCCTACTGTACGTGTTAGTGGTGGTGTAACACCAAGAAAACGCAACAGAAACAGGTGAATGGAGATGTATGAGAAGTTAATGATTTGGCTACTGTTGCACTAGATCCGCAAACTAGTTCCCGCACAATCGCAAGTGGAAGTGGAAAGAGTCAGGGAAGTGAAAGTTCCATCCTTATTACACCTCTCTCCATCAAGAGCTGTTTAAAAGTAAGGTCTGGCTTCTTTCCTTAAAACGAACACTGAACTCGCCTCCTAACTGACCTCTGAGTCTAGGAGGAACCTGTGGCTCCAGCTTGATGGGTGTTCAGCCCACAGGACAGAATTACTACAGCTGGCCTTCACGGATTGTTTCCAAATCGATGGATTGGACGAAGAGGACCTGTACCCTTGCCTTAGCAGGATTTGACTCCGTTAGACATTTTCCAGGGACGGCCGGTTGGGCATTGTATTGACGGTGCTATAAATAAATGAATAAATAGTTGTACACGTGGCAGCACCTTATTAAAGAAACACTGAGGTGTTTTATAAAACATCTGTCTCCATTAACTGAATTAGATGGGTGTGATTGTTAGGTTAGTTTTACAAGAGTGATTAACATTTGTCGCTTATTAACGTTTTTTAAAAAAACAATTAGTTAATTTAAGTGTTGTTTGCATTACTGCGTATTCACTATAGGCGCTGTACATTAAGATTTGTCAACTATTTCATCGTTGGCTTCTTATCACAATCGTTATCTCATCTGTCTCTATCCTTACTCTACTTACCTTCTGGCAAAATGGCTATCCAAAAAATTTCAGTCCTTTCCACAATTCCATACTCTGAGTATAAAAAAACTCTTTAGACCTGGTAGAAAAAATTCAAAATCTTAAACTTAAACCTCATGACACTTTAGTATCCTTTGATGTCCGCTCCCTCTTCCCTAGCATTCCATTAGACAAACTTTTGATTCAACTGAAAAAATGGCTAAATTCTATAAACCTAGATGCCAATGCAATAGAAGAATATTTGGCAATGACTGAATTATGTATACATCAAAATTATTTTGTCTTCGATGGAAAATATTATAAACAAATTTCAGGACTAGCTATGGGAAGCCCGCCCTCACCAGTTTTGGCCAATCTATACATGAGCTTTTTCGAAACACATATTACTAAAGCCTTCCCTCATATGTTTAAAACATGGTACAGATACGTAGACGACATCTTTGCAATAGTGCCCTACAAACAAATAGACGATGCTTTGAAACTACTCAACCTGCAAGAACCCAGCATACAATTCACAGTGGAAAATGAAGACGACTGTACTCTACCTTTTTTAGACCTTAAAATAAAAAAAAGCAATGAAAAACTAGAATTTGGCATTCATAGAAAAGCAACACACACAGATAATTACATCAAAGCAAATAGTTTCAACCCAATTCCACACAAACATGCAACCATCAACAGTCTGACACACAGATTAGTAAATCTACCTCTCAGCCAGCAAGAATATCAAAACGAATACCATCAAATCTTAAAAACTGCAATTAAAATGGATATGGCAAAAACTTGTAGATAAAACACTAAAATTATTCACACTTCAAAAGAGATTAAAACAGATCACAGCTCTCACACCAATAAAACAAGAAACTAGATTCGCTAAATTTACTTACCACCCCTGGGACACAAAAAGTTCCAAAAAAGATTCAAGAAATACAATATAACATTGGCACCAAAAACAATTACAACATTAAAAACCTACTTCACAGTAATAATACTGATAAGATAAAACCAGAGGAAAAGTCAGGCATTTACAAGATTAAGTGTAAAGACTGTGAAAAAATTTACATAGGGAGGACAAAAGGAAACATAGTGTGACTTTGTGGGTTCGTGAAATGAAAAGTCCAATTACACCACTCAAAACTGTTCTTTATTTCCACCGACTTACAGTTAAACTCTTGCCAATTACACAGAATTTCGTAATGCACACAATTACGATTCACCAGTTCGTCCGTTACAATTTCACTTGCACTCGTAATTACGTACAATCTTCCGATGCTCTCACACAGTCTTCTCGTCGTACACTAGCACTGCATTCTTACACCAAGAACTGACTGACTGACTAACTCGACGTGCTGCTTATATAGGGCCAGCGGGTCGATCGGAAGGTTCCAGATTAGAGGAAATATCCTGTAAGTTCGAGAACACAGGTGGAACAGAAAGAGACGGCGCCGTGATGTTTTCTGTCCCAGCCATCCCTTCTTAACGCTATAAGACAAACGAGGGGGCGGGGCGAACACCGACCCGTCTGCTGCTCGCCCAGTCCATAGGGTGTTCCGACGCTCGGGTGACACTGCTCCCTCCTCAAAGCTGGTCGCCCCGCACAGCACCATCGTAGCGTGCCATGCGGTCCAGGTGTACCACCAGCATCTGCTCGGAGTCTCAGCCAGAAATAGCGCTGCCGTAGTTTGTGAATCATTCGGTTCGCTCCCAGGTGTCCTCCTGAAGTACCGGCGTGCACTTCCTCCAAGACTTCCGGGACCTTACTCCGGGGAAGTACCAACTGTTCTCTCTGCGCCTTCCCATCGGGTGACTCCCATACCCGGAACAGCACGCCCTCTCTGGTCCTCAGCGAGTCCCATTGGGCCCAGTGCGACTTGTAGGTGGCGCCCCTTGGTGCGATGCCCTCCCAGGTTGGTCTTGTCCCTGCCTCCACTTCCCTCAAGAGTGGCCCCAAGTCTGCGTCCGCCAGCTGCTCCCTCCTCAGGCCTGCGCTATCCCAGCCGTCCGCAGGCACTGCCACAACTACTCGAACTGCTGCGGCACGCTCCTTCTCTTCCACTCTTGTGCACTGGCCGCACTCTACTGGGCAGGGTCTTCGGGACATGGCGTCTGCGTTACCGTGGCTCTTCCCTCTACGATGTTCCGAGGTGAAGTCGTACTCCTGCAGCCTCTGGACCCAACGTGCCGTCTGGCCTTCCAGGTTCTTAAAGCTCAATTGCCAGGTTAGGGCGGAATGGTCAGTCCTCAGGTGGAATGGCTGACCGTACAGGTGCTTATGGAAGTGCTCCACGGACTTTACTACCGCCAATAATTCTCGTCGGGTAACGCAGTAGTTCTTCTCTGCCTTGGATAGCGTCTTGCTGTAGTAGGCTATCACCCGCTCATGGCCGTCCTGGATCTGCGATAGGACACCTCCAATGCAATGGTCGCTAGCGTCGGTGTCCACAATGAAGGCGCCACCCGGTTGTGGGAAACCCAAAATTGGAGCACTGCACAGGGTCTCCTTTAGGTGCTGGAAAGCGTTTTCGGCGTCCTCTGTCCACACATAAGGCCGGTGTTCCTCCGTCAGGCGGGTGAGGGGATTTGCGATGTTGTCGGCATTTTCCTCTAAATCATTAAGGCGGTCGTCTACTTGACCGATCCGCTTGCCCAGATTCGTGACGTCATCTCTCACGCCGGCCAACCGTTCCTCAAACTTGGCGGCGAGGGCCTCGTTCGCAACCTTCATTTCTTCCATCTTCTCCGTGAGGTTATCGTTAGCCGTCTTCATTTCTTCCAGCTTTGCGGCCAGGTTGTTATTTGACGCTTCTATTTTTGTTGTTAATACGGCCTTCATTTCTTCCATCTTCCCGGTGATGTCGTTGGCCGTCTTCATTTGTTTCAGTTCCGCGGCCAGGTTGTCATTTGTAGTCTCCAGCTTCGCGGCCAGGCTGTTATTTGCCGCTTCTGTTTTTGCAGCGAGGTTTTCATTTGCCGTCTTCATTTCTTTTAGTTCCGCTAAAATCTTTTCTAATGCTGCCTCCATTGTGTTATGTCGCACTCCTGACACCAATTGTGACTTTGTGGGTTCGTGAAATTAAAAGTCCAATTACACCACTCAAAACTGTTCTTTATTTCCACCGACTTACAGTTAAACTCTTGCCAATTACACAGAATTACGTAATGCACCAATTACGATTCACCAGTTCGTCCGTTACAATTTCACTTGCACTCGTAATTACGTACAATTTTCCGATGCTCTCACACAGTCTTCTCGTCGTACACTAGCACTGCATTCTTACACCAAGAACTGACTGACTGACTAACTCGACGTGCTGCTTATATAGGGCCAGCGGGTCGATCGGAAGGTTCCAGATTAGAGGAAATATCCTGTAAGTTCGAGAACACAGGTGGAACAGAAAGCGACGGCGCCGTGATGTTTTTTGTCCCAGCCATCCCTTCTTAACGCTATAAGACAAACGAGGGGGCGGGGCGAACACCGACCCGTCTGCTGCTCGCCCAGTCTATAGGGTGCTCCGACGCTCGGCTGACAATAGGCACTAGAAAGAAAGAACACTCCAGGCACTTAAGATACAAAAATATTGATAAATCCGCAATAGCAGCTCATTTCTGGTCTGAAAATCATGAAATTGAAGAAAGCACAGAATTACTAAAATACGTACAAAAACATAGTGAACTCGTCATATGGGAGAGGATATACATAGAATAACATAAAAACCAACTAATGAACTTTGAAATCCCACCAGAAGAGAATCCCACATTTAAGTACATCACTAAATCAACAGATGGCAGCAGCAACCCCAGAATTACCCACACCGCTGGATCAAGCTTCAGTCGCACAAGAGCCGTAGATGCAAACGATGATTTGCGAAACATGTCCTCAAAATAGGTACGAAAGTGAAGCAGATGTGTAAAAAATACGACTCATCTAAAATTTAATAATGTCTCTATCCTGTTTAGGTGCGGCATTGTTGTTGCTGTTAGGTTATTTTTAAGACGCTACTGCCAGGCTATTCAGACGGCTACTGCGTCTGAGTAAAACGATGAATCCAGGAGGCCCTTATTTCCGTGGTGTAAATACATAAAGGCAGTGTTATCTTACTACAGCTTCATTCTTGTCCTCGTTGTAAATCGGAATAATGCCTTCCATATTGGCCCTGAGTAGGGTATTAGGAGTGATGGGAGCTGATATGGTCTCATAGGGTGAATGCGGGTTATTTGTAAGTAATATTCTGGAGCTCCAGTAGATGGCATAGAGTGTCTGCTGATGGTACTCTTAATATAATATCTTGGAATAAATACACTCCTGGAAATGGAAATAAGAACACATTGACGCCGGTGTGTCAGACCCACCTTACTTGCTCCGGACACTGCGAGAGGGCTGTACAAGCAATGATCACACGCACGGCACAGCGGACACACCAGGAACCGCGGTGTTGGCCGTCGAATGGTGCTAGCTGCGCAGCGTTTGGGCACCACCGCCGCCAGTGTCAGCCAGTTTGCCGTGGCATACGGAGCTCCATCGCAGTCTTTAACACTGGTAGCATGCCGCGACCGCGTGGACGTGGACCGTGTGTGCAGTTGACGGACTTTGAGCGAGGGCGTATAGTGGGCATGCGGGAGGCCGGGTGGACCGACCGCCGAATTGCTCAACATGTGGGGCGTGAGGTCTCCACAGTACATCGATGTTGTCGTCAGTGGTCGGCGGAAGGTGCACGTGCCCGTCGACCTGGGACCAGACCGCAGCGACGCTCGGATGCACGCCAAGACCGTCGGATCCTACGCAGTGCCGTAGGGGACCGCACCGCCAATTCCCAGAAAATTAGGGACACTGTTGCTCTTGATGTATCGGCGAGGACCATTCGCAACCGTCTCCATGAAGCTGGGCTACGGTCCCACGCACCGTTAGGCCGTCTTCCACTCACGCCCCAACATCGTGCAGCCCGCCTCCAGTGGTGTCGCTACAGCCGTGAATGGAGGGACGAATGGAGACGTGTCGTCTTCAGCGATGAGAGTCGCTTCTGCCTTGGTGCCAAGGATGGTCGTATGCGTGTTTGGCGCCGTGCAGGTGAGCGCCACAATCAGGACTGCTTACGACCGAGGCACACAGGGCCAACACCCGGCATCATGGTGTGGGGAGCGATGTCCTACACTGGCCGTACACCTCTGGTGATCGTCGAGGGGACACTGAATAGTGCACGGTACATCCAAACCGTCATCGAACCCATCGTTCTACCATTCCTAGACCGGCAAGGGAACTTGCTGTTCCAACAGGACAATGCACGTCCACATGTATCCCGTGCAACGGAACGTGCTGTAGAAGGTGTAAGTCTACTACCCTGGCCAGCAAGATCTCCTTATCTGTCCCCCATTGAGCATGTTTGCGACTGGATGAAACGTCGTCTCACGCAGTCTGCACGTCCAGCACGAACGCTGGTCCAACTGAGGCGCCAGCTGGAAATGGCATGGCAAGCCGTTCCACAGGACTACATCCAGCATCTCTACGATCGTCTCCATGGGAGAATAGCAGCCTGCATTGCTGCGAAAGGTGGATATACACGGTACTAGTGCCGACATTGTGCATGCTCTGTTGCCTGTGTCTATGTGCCTATGGTTCTGTCAATGTGATCATGTGATGTATCTGACCCCAGGAATGTGTCAATAAAGTTTCCACTTCCTGGGACAATGAATTCACGGTGTTCTTATTTCAATTTCCAGGAGTGTAGATTCTCTATCCCAGTAACGAGTAAACAACTTTTCAACAGACTAGTTTGCAAATGTTGTTACCGAATTATCGATTTGCATCGAATCGCATTGCCAGTTTTGTATAATTTCAGTGTAATATTGCGTGGTGAACAATATTTCATCGATTTTGTGCATCTGATTGTGTTATTCACGCAAATTAGTGTTATTTTGTGCAAATGACCTTTATTGGCTCAGTGCCGTATTTTTAGTGAATATAAGTTAAACTTTAGGATTCCCTATTAATTAAAGAATCGTGTGAAGTGTGATTGGTGTGTCTTTGTGCAGGAAGTACCAGCGTGCACGCATACATCCCTTCAGTAGGATATTGTATTGGGCCAAATTATTGGACGGTATTTACTGCCAGTTTTGTGTTCTCTTTCGTACATCATGTCCTCATGTAACATGGACTTCACACCAACCTCCCCTTCAAACGAAGATGTTCGCACGACAGCTCTGAACCACTACATCAACGGTGGGAATAGCAGCTGTTTCATGGATCGGGCACTTATAGTTGATCCACAGTTTCCCTGCATCCCAATTATGTAACCATTCTTCAACTGGAGATGGTAGCCCGGTTGCAGTATGTTCAGTTTGCTGAGCAACATATCCCTCAACTCCTTGCAACGGGCTCTGAGGGTAACAACTCCCAAGTTGCATCAGAAGAATTTCATAAAATGGTTCTGCACCGTGCTCGTATGGAGGTCATCACTACGTACCTCACCAAGCAGGAACATTCAGCAACATCTGAATGGCAAGAGGTCCCCTCAAAGAGGAGACACCAACCACCTCAATGCAACGAAATCACTGAGCACACACCTACGTCAAATAAATTCTCTCCCCTTGTAACTGCAGCCTCCTCCTCAGTCGTAGAAGCCCCTCTTAGCACCGCTCCAGTTAAACTTCCCCGCAGTGGTACAAAGACCTTGCTCACTTCGGTTACAAACGCTGACTCTACTCCATTAGATACCCTTATCCCCAGGGTGGCGAAACCCTCTACCATCTTCCCTCGTCAGCCAGAAGACGGCAGAATACTGCACACCTTCGCTGGGTATGACATAACTATTACCCTCCGTAATATGCGCAACACAGTTGCCATCCTATCTGAAGATCCCACAGCACATCGTGAAGTCCGTCGCTGGTTAGAGGATAATCAAATCCCGTTTATCGCTACTCTCCTGCCTGAAGAAAAGCGGCTTCAGGTAACCATCAAAGATCTCCCTCAATATATCACTGAGGATGAGGTCAAATACGAACTCCTTGGTCGAGGACTACCCATAATCAGTGTCAATCGGCTCCGCAGTATCCGCGGACTCACTCAAGGAACTCTTCCACACTTCAGAGAAGCTTTAGAGAAATCCAGCGAGGCCGAAAAAATCTACAAAGTGAACAGGATGTTCTCTGCTGCCGTCACCGTCGAGGCATACAAACCGCCTTTCCGACCTCAACAATGTTTAAACTGCCAGCAGTTTTTCCATGGGGCGGAAGCCTGCAGACTGCCATCTGTTTGTTCTCACTGTGGGCAAACAGTCCCTCTTCGCAATGCTTGTAGCAAGCTCACCATTACTAAACCCAGCTGAGCTAACTGCGGAGCTGAACACTCGTGTCGATACGCCAAATGCCCTGTTTGGCAGGAAGCACGATATGAACTGGAAAGCATCAAGAAGGGAGCCCGAAGGATTCCAGTTCAAACTCCTCCTCGTGTACCCAACCTCCATGGGCCTTTTACGGTGCTCGTTTTCCAGGTCTCCCAGCTAGATCACCAGTGCAATTCCCATCCTACGCAGCAGCCGTCAAGAACGCTTCTGCGCCACCCCTACCCAACCGCAAGAATGTCAACTCTCTTCTACTCACCGTAAAACACCTCCGCCAACCTCATCTTCTGTTTCTACACTTCCCAGTTCTCCTCAACCATAATTATCAAATACTATTCAACATCGCCTCAAACAGGCCATGCCTGAACCGCTCCCAACAAGAAGGTTGGCATCCTCTAAGCCTTCCACTCCACCTCAATTGTCATCTACCAACGCTCATTCGAATCGACAGAGGATTGCGGACATTGCAGGCTTCAGCGAGGTAACTGATCGCATTCCTCCACACTTGCAAATAATTTTGCAGCTGCTCTGATGGAGGCTCTGCTCACAAGATCTCCACAAACGTCACCAGAAATGGTACTTATTCAAACAGTCTTCACCTTAAGCATTTCCAATGGCTACTAGACACCAACGATACACAACATTTCCAGGACTCAAGTTCTGCTTCTGGAATTCCAATGGTCTCCGCAGACAATTGGCGGAAGTTTCCAACTTTTTGTCCATGCAGAAGGTAAATATCTTAAAGGAAACCAATTTATCACCTCATATAAAATGTCGCATCTCACGAATGTGTTCCTATCGCCCTGATCGAGCCGACGGCAGAGGAGGTACTGCCATATACATTGACCGTGCCATTCAACACCATCAAATATTTATCCCTGCAACCAGTAATCTGGAGATCACCGGCATCCAAGTTGACACCAGCAATGGTCTCCTGCACTTGTACTCAGTATACGCACCACCAACTCGCCCCCTACTTCCTTCTGAATTGGATCATCTCTTCAGCTCCCCAGTTGCCACGATTGCTGCGGGAGACTTCAATGCCAAGCACTGCAACTGGAACTCCTCCATTACCAACCACCGTAGGCGCACACTCCAAAACTTCGTAGCGTCTAGGGCTATCTCCGCTAGGGCTCCAAACCCACCTACAATTCACTATGGAGACAGGAGACCACCTGACTGGCTTGATCTCACCCTGGTCTGCAATGTGCGGCAGCACCTTACCCTCTTCACAGTTCCTGCTCTATCTTCAGATCATTATCCCATCCTCCTATCCTTCTCTGGTAAGCCCAACTACAAAGCTCCTCGAGGAATCCCCCTTCCACGAAAGACCAATTGGGAGACGTTTTCGATACGATTGGAACAAATCCAGCCACCGCAGCAGCCATGTTAAACTCCAGAAGAGATAGACACCATGGTAGATCTTTTCACCTCCCAACTGACTACTGCTATCATGAACTCTTCCCCAAAATCAAAACCTAGCAGATTCAATATCGATCCTTTACCTCAGGCTATCCGTGAAGCGATTAAACAAAAGAAGAGGATGTGACGGCGCTCTTTACATAGTCGCTGCCCAGCAGACCGTCGTGAGTTTCGCCGACTTCAGGAGTTGGTCAAACTTCAACTCCAAGAATTTCGCAACGAGTGCTGGGAAAATAAGATCTCCTCTCTTCGTGTAGAGGACAACTTCTTTAGGAGCATGACCAAATGCTTGCTTCAAATCCCTCGCAAAGATCCACCGCTGCACCAAGGACAGGAAGTCACTCAGTCTGCAAGGGAAAAAGCTGAACTACATGCAACCTTCTTGGAAATGACCTTTACGGCCGCTGATACACCGGATGTAGATCATATCCACGCAGTCACTCAGGAAGTTCAGGCGTACCTTTCCGAACCCCATGATGATGTACCACCTCCCTCCATCTCCGTAGCTGAAGTGCAATGCCACATCACCAGCCTAAGGCCATTCAAGTCGCCCGGCTTTGACAACATAGCGAACGTGGTGCTAAAGGTTCTACCGTTCCCTTGGGTGAAAGCATTAACCTATCTCTTTAATGCAATCCTCAAACTTTGCTACTTCCCAAAGGCCTGGAAGCACGCAAAGGTCATCGCTATGTGCAAACCTGGGAAAGACGGAACGTCCCGGGAAAGCTACAGACCCATCAGTTTGCTTCCAACACTGAGTAAACTGATAGAAAAACTTATTCTAAGTCGACTAAGGACTATCTTGAATGGACACAATATTGTCAGAGCGGAGCAATTCGACTTTCGCTCTCAACATTCCACTCAACACCAACTACTTCGTCTGGTTGATGAAGATTACACAGCCTTTAACAGGAAGCAGTTCGTTTCAGCACTGCTCCTAGATATCACCAGAGCATTCGACAGCGTATGGCACGAAGGCTTACCCTCCCGTCTCATCACCTACCAAACCCCCTCCTACTTAATACAACTCATTCACTCGTACCTCACTGACAGAACCTTTACTGTCTCTCACGACGGAATCTTATCCTCATCCCATCTCATTAGAGCTGGCGTTCCCCAAATTAGTGTCCTGGCACTCACTCTCGTCCTGCTATACATCAACACCCTACCATCCCTGCCACGCTGCTCGCTGTATCTATTTGCTGACGATACAGCTGTCACCTCCACATCATCAGAGTTCAACTCCTGTACTTGCAGGATTCAACAATATGCTGATCTCCTTACCACCTGGTTCGATCGTTGGCGCCTACGCGTCCACCCACAGAAGAGCCAGGCCATCACATTCTCTCGACGACGAATAGCGGATCATCCACCAATTCGTCTAGCTGGTGAGGACGTCCATTGGAAAACTTACGTTAATTATCTTGGTGTTCTACTTGACATCAAATTGACGTGGAGAGACCACATTACATATGTGGCTAATAAAGTTAGCAAAAGAATGAGTACGCTCTACCCTCTCTATAACCGACGATCGGTGATGTCTGTTCCTACGAAACTGCTCCAGTATAAGCAAGTACTCCGGCCAGCCATCACATACGCCAGTGAAATATGGGGAGTAGCAGCCAAGTCTCACCTACACCGTCTTGAAATTCTACAATCCCGATTCCTCCGCATTGCCACAGACTCCCCTTGGTACATCCCCAATCTAGTTATCCGACGTGACCTACGTATCCCCACAATAACAGACTACATCCATACCCTTTCACGTTCCTTCTATCAAGACCTCTCCCACAACTTCAACTCCCTCATCCGCGGTCTAGGTGAGTACGACATCAATCCTGGAGAGCGCTACAAACGCCCAATGCTGCTTCTAGGCACATAAAATAACACATCAGATGGCTTATATATAACTCCAACCTCATCTCCTGCCGCATATTATCCTTCCTTACAAAACACTCCACTGCCAGTAGAGGGCCTAGCCCTCAGCTGGCTTCAGACCGAAGGTCTGACATTCATATCTTCAATGTCCAGTCGTGTGTGTGTGTGTGTGTGTGTGTGTGTGTGTGTGTGTGTGTGTGTGTGTCTTGGAATAAAAAGATCTGGATCTCTTTACTCAATAACATAAGCTTACTGTTCTATGGGATCACTACGCGGCAACATGCGTTCGCAATGACAGAACACATTTATCGCTGCATCAGTCTCCTTCCAAACCTCTCAGGACCAGTTGCTGCAGTTCATTTATAATCGAAGAACAAAATTGAACTAAGTTTGCGAATCCGCGTATATTGTAAAATCCTGATCTTAGATCAGATGAACGCCGTTCAGAAACAAATGCGGGAGCATCGCCAAACATGTTGCAACTTTCGTGCTATATTGATAGGATTCGAAAATTTTCAGGACTATTCGACTCTATATTATTCAGGTGCACAGGATGGCCAATCTTGACATAACGAAAACTAAATAAATCTTTCGCTTTATGGCCATTAGTCCTAGAAATAATGTTATTTTATATAAACCGTATGAGAATTTACTCCATATTGAAACAGTATTTATCAAAAGTTAATCATTTCGCTTACTTTATCTCCATCATATGTCTAATATAATAATACTGGGAGTTGGAAAACAAACAAAAGATGGAAGTTCTCAACTGGTGATATAATTTGAATATCTGTGCAATCTATTTCACCTAAAATTCCTGAGAAATTACGTATATTATGGAAATCTTGCATAAACCTTCTTATTTCACGCTCTTCCATAGACATCCTGATGAAATGAGGTCTTAAAGCTGCAATCTCTTGTTACTTTATGTATTGTTCTACACGCAGTCCATTTATTTATATTAAATGTATCAACATCTGGAAGCTTCCAGTTGCATAGAACCGTAATGTGAGCAGGATCGTAAATACTGGATTGAGTGCATAATTCCTCAGGGTTTGTGCTCTTAATTGTACATGTAGCCCATGCTCCAGTTCTTCAACTACAAGTTTTGATAGTCGAAATCTCGTTTTAAATTCTCTATCATTAAGTTCTAAAATGGGATTTCTTCTATTTTGGAAAACTCGAGGGGCTCTTTCATATTGAAAATTCTCATCATCAGATATATCAGAGTAATCTGAAAATAATAAACATGTATAGGTTATGAACACAAACAATACATTATTAACAGGCATTTGTGAAATAAAGAGGATAATTATTTATGCAAGTAACCACAAAAATAGATTACTTAACATTTTATTTAAAGCTGCACTACTTATCTCTTCGTAGGAGTTATTGTGTAAATTCTACAGTTCTGTTGATCTAAGTTCAACCATGTTAACTGAGAAAATTGACCAGTTAGATTTGATCTTAGATCAAGAGGCCATGAACTTAGATCAATGTTTATACAAGGAGATGATCTTCCTATGCTTGAACTTAGATTATCTTTTACGTAACTGGACCTCAAAGATTCTTGAGAAGCTAATCTTAAATCAATTGTCTCCTCTTTTAGTCATTCCCCTACACCCGTTCGGATTTCGTCCTGGGCACTCTAAGTCCAACAGTTGCTGCGAGCGGTTGAGTATCGTTGGACGT
This sequence comes from Mantis religiosa, assembly GCA_030765055.1. Lineage (NCBI taxonomy): Eukaryota > Metazoa > Arthropoda > Insecta > Mantodea > Mantidae > Mantis > Mantis religiosa. Next base: position 731,554 of record CM060957.1, read on the forward strand.
GGAGAAGGCTTTGGCATGAAGGCTTTCCAAATGAAACTACCGACACAAACACCGTCACAGTGGCTGGGAGAACATCTACACTTAGGCTAGCAAGAGGTGGAGTCCCCGAAGGCTCTGTGCTATCACCACTAGAGGATTTCCCTAGCCAACTGAATGTCAAAATTGCCGAGTTTGCAGTTCGCTTAAAACTACAATTTTTCCGATCACTAGTAAAGCTGTATGTCTGTGAGGTCAGGGGTATCGCTGCAGACAGTTGGATACGACACATGGACCGTACAAGACATACTTTAAAAAGATAGGAAAGGCAGGTGAAACCATGTGCACAACCTACATGGAAGAAGATACTCCGGAACATGCTTTATTTGAATGTATAAAATATACACAGCAGCAAGAAGAAGAGAGGAAAGAATTAGCAGGAAAATGTATATGGAACATCATTAGGAAGATTTTAAAATACCAGAATTGGCAGCGGAGAAGGTCTCAACAATAGTAATGGATGAATATAATCAACAAAGACAGCAGCAACGACGAGTAAGAAACAATATTCAACATAGACATCGTGAACCACCTTCCACGCCAAGAACATCTGAACGACTTCGAGGACAGAATATGGATACCTAGCTTCAACAACCAAAGGAAGAAGAGGAACTTCACCTAGTCGAAGGACTAATAGAAGAGGACAATATCACATTCAACAGAAGGATTTGAAGCGACAGAATAAGACAACATCAACACAAGAACAAAAGGATAAATGGATTTATTAGGGATAGGAAGGTAGAAGTAGTTTAGATTGTGGAAATTGTAAGCTACAATTGTAGCAATTAGATTAGTTAGGTAAGATTAGATAGGTTAGTGTAGGTTAGCTTTACTGCAAAATGATTGTAAATATCAATATAATTATGCTTGAGTAAATATAAAATTGTAATACTGTGTCTTGGTATAGCATCTAGAGGCCAAGACATAAGAAATGCAGAATAAAAAATAAAATAAAATGAAATTGGATACGACTCTTCAGAACAGAGGACTCAGGTCTATCTACTCTATTGGCACGAAGCTTCATCTCTTCCAGACGTGGAGGACGTGCCGGGTTCTACGCAAGATTACCATTGCATCAAAACGCCGTCGTCAGGTCTTTGGAGGATTATGACCCCACTAGGCGCCGCTGCTGACATCGGGTAGCAGAGATAACCAAACAGCAGCTAAAGCTGAGCAACAATAATCCCCAACCACAGAAATTGAACCCAATAGGACACAAAACTAAGTACACCAAGGTGTACCGGGTATTGCGTTCTACAAATTAGCTTAAAGGGGCAAAAATTGCCAACCCAAACCAAACAAGCCACCCTACAATTCCCGAAATTATCTGACCTGCGGTTAAACCTTATTGGTAGCTACCAGAAAAATTATTCAGGCTTACCAACGCCTGCCAGCAGCGACGAACGGACCTACGTTTTACACAAATAAAATGACATATTCATTCAAAATAAATATAAATAACATGAAACACTATACTCACGCAAATTAATTGCTACTTACGTCTTCTATATCACTCTAATCTGAGCAGCAAATTGGACTCTTCTTGCCGAGAATTCTAACCTCACTTTGCGTGTGCTGTAAACTGGCATCCGAATGTTAATTTCACCACTTCATCGATAGCAAGATCTGCATATTTATCACAGAACGTGAAACAGGTTTATTGTTTCGTCTCTTAGCGATTATCATCTCAGACAACAGCGATTCAACTAACGCCTGCTTCTGCGCATGGTTTGCGGGCAGTACTCTGACCTCATGTGTTCCATATTGCCCTTGGCAGCAGCGGGGATCCGAAATACGTAAGCCAATATATTGCCAAACTCGGAATTTTGGAAAGCGCTTGGTCAAAGCATTGCCCATTCCTCAATTCTGAAATGCACCAAGCTCTTAACAAACTTCCGAATTCTAAAATACGCTAAGTCGAGGCGTTGCCAATTTCCGAAACCTGGAATATCTTGCCATTCAATAATATGCCAACTGAAGGAGTTGTCAACTTCGGTGTTCTGAAATACAGTAGACTAAGTGTTGCTAATTTCAGAGTTATGGAATCCGCTAAGTTATGCGTTTTAAACTTTAAAATTCTGAAATAGAGGTGGGCTACATTAAGTCGCATGTTGTCAACCTCGGAATTCTGAAATACACTAAATCACCTAAACATGGCCAACTGCATTGCCCAAATAAGCTAAATGACAAAGTGTGCCAACTACTTATATGTCAAATACCAAAAAAGTTTCCATATGCAGGGATCTGAAATATGCTGAGTCATTACGTGGCATATATACACGAATAATGAAGTATTGGTTAAAGCGCACGTAAACTTTCTTATTACCTTAACAATTTATGAGAATTACCATAAATAAGGGTTTTTAAAATATAAATATGTGTACCAACTTGGAATGATTTAGGTAATCTTATCAATAATCCATTCTATTTTATAATATCGTGTACCAAACAGAACGTACAGGGAAACAGAAATAGATATTTATTACATCCGTTCTCTTGTGTCGCACAGGTGTAACGAGTACAGAGTGTTTTAGTTATCTTCATATTTGGAATCAGTTTCTACCCAATGATCCTCAATCAACAGCGCATCATCGTCGCAAATAAGGCGATGTACCTCCTCCAAATCATATACGAGGGCTGTGCAATAAAGAATGATCACAATTTTTTTTTGACAACATACCTTTACTCATCCTCATAATTTTGATGGTACTTCTCAAAATAGTCTCCCCTGAATGCGATGCACTTGTCCCAAAGTTTCTGTCAGTCTTCAAAGACATGCTGGAAACCATCTTTTGAGAGATCCTTCAAAATTACCTCTGCAGCCTTCACCACTGCTTCTGATGATAGATAATGTCTGCCACGAAGGCACTTCAAGTTAGGGAATAGAAAAAAGTCACATTGGGATAAATCCGGACTATAGGGAGGGTGAGGGATGCACTTCATGTTGATTTTTGCAAGATATTTAACAACATTGGCAATATGCGGCTGCGCATTATCGTGGTGCAGCATCCAGCCTGCTTAACGGAAATGTGGTCTTTTGTGCCTGATATGGACTTGCAATGTTTTCAGGATATCCCTGTAGTATTGTCCAGTTACTGATGTGTGTGCAGGTACAACATGCTGATAAACCATTCCATGAATATCAAAGAATGAGATGACCATAACTTTCCCAGCAGAAGCAACCACGTTTGCTTTTCTGGGGGGGTTGGTGATGAAGGAGATTTCCACACTGAGCTTTGCTGTTTGCTCTCAGGATCAAAATGATGCAGCCAAGTTTCATCAGCGATTACGTTTGAAAGAAACTCCAGATCTTGCTCTAACATCAACTTTAACTGCATGTTACCTCCACTGCAGCAGTAGGCGATACTGAACATGTCTGTATTTGCCTGGTTCTCACAGGCAGGAACCAGGGGTACCAACAATGATACTACTACGACGTGTTTGTTTCACATTAAGCTAACAGAATATAATAAGATTGAATTTTAGTGCGAAAATTATGATCATTCTTTATTGAACAGCCCTCATACTTGACTCATTGTCAAACCTATGTACGATTTACAGTAATAAAGAAAGGCACTCTCAACAACACAACCTCTTACATCAGCAATGACGTGGTTGGATCTAATAATGTGAGTGGTCGCAATGTATCTGACAGTACACACATGATGACATTTGCCTCTTTTGCAAACTTGCAATTTGGGAGAAATGGTTGAAACTTACAGGAAACAATAACAAAGATATGATAGAAGATGTCCTGGCTCCATTTACTGCCATAATATCTCACAGATACATGCGCGACCAACATGGGCGCTTGTGAGCGCAGCCAAGGACAGAGTGCTTGCGTTTAACGAGGGAGCAGATACTCAAAAACAATCTTTTTTGTGTAATTCCTATACACTTCTCTTTCTTTCGTTTTCACACAGATAGTGTCATGGCACAGCGACACTCCCTCAGAAGCTGCCCCTGGTTTTTTCTATGGGGAAAACTGAACGACTCGGTCTAGAAGGTCATATCAATTATATCAGATCGTATAAAACAATGTATCACTGCTACCTGCTCTCCAATTTCCGCTGAAATGCTATGTGTGCTGCAGTCTCGTCACAGGGAGACTTAAAGCTGCAGATGGTCATTTTGGACATAAGCCTTGAACGTCAAATGTTTCCGTACATGTTACGATCCACAGAGGCAGTGTGCTCACTTTTGTTTTTCTTTAGTTTGAACTACAAGTGAAGGTCTGTAGAAGTTTCAAAAATAAGATATCTCGTGAACTTCTGGCACTAGAATCCTGTGGAAAACATCATTTGCATTCTAATTTACCATACTTTTTATTTTTTGATGTAATTAGGCATTGTTGCAATTAAAAAACTGTACGTTTGCTCCAAAAATTCACATTCTAAGTTTACGTACAAAATGAAGCTAACTACAGTAAAGCTATGAATATTACACAAATATAATAATTTGTAACAAAAACTTCACTTATCTTAAGCAAAAGGTTAATTCTTCTAATTGCGATCGATTTCACAAATTACTTGCATCATCAGTCCATCAACACGCTTCATAGTCAAGGATTCCGGTTACCTTGTTATGTTTTTTCAGTATTACCAAAATCTGAAAACGAAACAAATCTAAAAACAGAATCAAATGCTGATGTTTCAAAATTCATTACGAGATGTTTATTTTTTTAAATAAATGTTTCCCCAAACCATTAAATCTCTCAGGCCATTTAATTGTTTTAATAATTTAACTTCTGGATTTATTTCATGGTTAAATGACCAAAAAAATATCTGCTACAGCTGATTTATCAGTTTATTTATACAATGTGAAAATGTTCTTTTGTTCTGGTTTCTAAATTACATTTCATCTTTCCAATATAAACCTGATCACAATCTGAACAACTAATAACACATTCTACGTGTTATTAAAATTTATTTATAGGCAAAAACTATGAGCCCCTAACTACAACTGCACATCAATAGCATTACCGATACTGGTTTTCCTATTTGAAGATAATCAATTAAAATAGCTCCATGATTATCCCAAAAAACAGTCGCCATCACTTTCACAGCCGAAAAAACAGTTTTTGCTTATTTTGGAGCCAGTTCCCCTTTTGCAGTCCACTGTTTGGACGTATTGTTTTGGGCGTATAATGGTGTATCCAAGTTTCATCTACAGTAATTAATCGGCGCCAAAACTTGGATTTACTGCGCCTAAATTTAACCAACAGAGCGTTGTAAATGTTCATTCGAACACGATTTTGGTCTAACGTGAGCAAACGGGGCACCCAATGCGCAGATAGCTTTCTCATGTCTAAATGTTGATTTAATATGTGACTAACACGTTCTTTTGACATGTTCATAGCCTCTGCTATGTCTCTCAATTTAACTCCGTGGTTGTTTACCACCATTTGGTGAACTTTGGCGATGTTTTCGTCGGTAGTTGCAGTTTTTGGACACCCCGAACGTTCGTCTCCCAAGCTGTTACAGCTACGTTTAAATTCATCTGCCCAAAATTTCACTGTGGTAAATGATGGTACAGAGTCCCCATACACAGAATCCAACTCATCTTTAATTTGCGTAGGCCACGCCATGGCTCAGTGGTTAGACCGCTTGGCTCTCACCAAGGCAGCCCGGGTTCCATCCCAGGCGACCGCAAAGTGACATTTGTGGTGGATAACACGGCGCTGGGGCGGGTTTTCTCCAGGACCTCCAGTTTCCCCACCATCTCATTCCACCGGTGCTCCATCTTCATCTCATGTATCATCAGTGTCACCGCCTGCGGTGCCGTATGTAGTAAAAGCGGGCGTTAAACACTACACATTTCATTTATTCAATTTGCGTAGGTGTATTGCCTCTCAAAAACAAATATTTAATGACAGTTCGATACTCGATTTTGTCCATTTTCATAAAAACACTTACATCAAATCACTCAAAGGGCTGTTACATAACAAAATGGCTGAAACTTGGGTAACTGTCAACAGACAGACAGTGAAAATCACTAGCTTTTATTTACAAGTGCTGCCATCATCATGTTGAGATCAGAAACTTTTCAAACCACCCTCGTATTTCAGTAGGATAATGAACCCAAACATACTTAAAAATGTGTAGCAAATACCTGGAGAATCAGCAGAGGGCAGTGACCAGCTCAGAAGTTAACTCCATTGAGTTACTTTGCGACAAACTGGCTTGTCCTGCACCTTAAAGTGCACTTTAGAATCCACTGCAAGCTCTTGCAATGACATTCCAGCATCATATATTAAAAAACTTATACAGAGAATGCCCAGAGTAGTGAGGAAAGCGATTTTAGTGAAAGGATGTTTTTTCAATGAAAAGAAAGTTGAAAATACTTCAAGTAACTTTATCACATTTTAACCAATACTGTCATTTTTATATCATTTTCAATATTTTGTGGTCATATTTTTACATACATAAGTAATTACATTAAACTTCGATGAGACAATAAGCCAAGCTAGATATTTTGCTTCTTTATGTTCACTTTAGTGTCCCCTTCTTTAAATTATACATTTTATCCATATGTCCAATTTCACCAACAGATGTTAAGACTTAACACGGGTTTAACAATAGTTATAACAAAAATTGAATTTCACCAACGAGTGTTAGCTTAACACTTGTGTTAAATTTCTTGTTAAACTAACGAGTCAAATTTCTGATGTTAAGTCCTTAACAATTGTGAATGCAGCTGTTGATGTCGATTTGCTATATTTAGACAATGGCATTCGTAATAGAGTATGGCCTATGAGGAGAAATTATTTTGAGGAGCTATCAGAAGAATATTTTCTACAGAGTTATAGACTGTCGAAACAAGTTGCTATGAAAGTTACTGTGGAAGTACAAGAGAGGTTAGAACATGAATCAAAAGGAATATACCGATCTTGCCTTTGCTTCAAGTATTAATAACTATGCGATTTTATAATTCACTGAATTATGTGGATAATACACTGTCCACCTCCCGTCTTGAACGTTCAAGTCACTCTTCACTTGCACTTCTTTGCACCTCGTTTTAAATTTATGTAATACTGAAGATGTTTCGTGCTTCTAGTAGTGACACATGCATTTGAATTAAATTTGTTTCCAATTTTTTTCCACATGACAACTTTCTCTTTTACATTCACCGTATCCATCCTGTTATTTTCCACGATATCCTCATACTTCGTCACCAATTCAATTAATAATTCTTTCTCCATTGATGAGAAATTTGTCTCCTGGCTTTTGTTTACGATTTTGTTTTTCCACCATTTTTTTAGCAGATGAAAAGGAAAACAAAAGCGCATCGCAGTACATTAAAAAAATAATATGACTCATCCATTGCTTTCTATAGCTGTAATATTTACAAGTTTCGGGCGCCGGGGTAGCGCGGTGGTTTCGTTCGCGGCTCCCGTTCTAAGGGTCCCGAGTTCGATTCCCGGCTCTGGGGTTGGCGATTTTAAGTCGGCCCTATCCACGCCTTCACCTCTGTCTAGCACACGTGAAGTATCCCCTATGCCCAACGTGGTTCGGAGTCCACGGTAAAAACTGTAGGTCCTCTCACCTCACCGCCATCTTCACTATCACCCTATCATCGGAGGTAATGGACACCGCCCTCTGGGTGCCTCCACCTGAGAAATGGGTCCGGTCATCACTTGGTGGGGTGAGGTTACCCCGAAGGCCAAGGTTGCCATGTGGGGAGTGTTAGTAACTAACTAACTAACTATTTACAAGTTTCTTAGCATTAACATGTGTTTAACATTTTGAGAAAACAGGTTGTTGAAATGAAAGAAATTTAACAGCTTTGTTAGTGCTGTTACAATTGTTACGTTAACATTTGTTATCTTTGATTTTAACATATGTTGGTGAAATAGGGTGTTAGTGTCTGGAAACTGAGTGCAAGTCTATCTATCTATATATATATATATATATATATATATGTATGTCCTTTAACCAATTAGATCATATCGGACAATGAAAGAATGGGTCAAATGATGTTCAAATGAGTCCATAGAGCTTAAAGTTATCTGAGATTCAACTTTCAGGTTGAGGAAAAACTCATAAAATCTTTGTCCAAATAATACACCCGGACGAGGATTCAAACTGGACACTTCTTGAACGTAAGGCAGACCTATGCTACCGAGGTGGGCTGGGGAGGTTTCCGCTGAAAATCTGTGTCACGCTCCTGAAATATGCTGAACTTAGCCACGTTTAGTATCTAACCAACTTTGCTGTTCACAAAAACACTCAAACTGAATCTTTTTCTCAAAACAAAAACTGTTTCCTTTTGTTTCTAGAATAATTTTTTTGGTTAGAAATTCTGGGTAATAGTCTTAGGAAAAGAATGCGAAAGTTAAAACTTGACCAAATTATTTTCCTAGTTCCTAGGACATTCGCATTAAAATACAATCATATGCCCTGAATAACAAAAAACTTAACAAGGAAAACTGCTTTCTTCACATATTAAGAAAAACTGTACATTTCATGCTGAATTTGAGCAGCAAATAATTTAAAGCTATTTTCTCAGTAAAACCTTATGTTTGATATTTCTTGATGTATGACGTTTACTAAATATTACATATGCATGTGATATATTATGTGGAACATATTCAGAAACAAATTACAGCTTTGTGAAGTCAACATCTGCTTCTGTATCAACAGCTTTGCAACGCTTGAAAAAGCTTGAAACCAACATTTTTACAGCTGCTTCATCTGTAACACAAAAAACATTAAAATTAGTTCACCAGCAACTTAACTTATCATTTGCTGTGCTCCAAAATTCAACACAATCTGGCATAGAGTGAACAAAGCAGGCCAATCAGAAGGGAGCACCTTCCAGCACTGACACTTAACACTTCAGATACTGGGCAACATTCATAGATGCCCACTGATGTTCATCATAAAATATTTGGAACATCAATCTCTAACATACTACATATAACAACTGGAAATACAAGTGTGGTCTGAAAAGTTTCCAAGCTCAATATGAAGATGGCAGCTAGTGAATTTTGTTGTTCATCTGTTGACAGTTACTCACCAAAATTTCAGCCATGTTGGATGCTCAGCTGTTATTGTTACCCAGGCGGCAGACTCGTGATGCCGATCAATAAATGATAGCCGGTGGAGAGAGGGGAGACAGGAGGGGTAGCTGAGTCTTCGTTTACCCCTCCTCCTGCCACTCGAAGTGACACGAAGCTTTGAGAATGTTTTCCCCCTCCATAAAAGAAGATTCGGGAAACTTCGGGCCGATCAATACCGGAAGCGACAGTCAGTTGAGTAGTGTTGTTGTGGCGTGCAGTGTGTAAGTAGTATCGAGCGTACGTGTAAAGACGAACTGGCAAAATTTAATTGTGTACATTAAATTGTAATTGTGATATTGGAATAAGGTGGAAATAAAGAACATTTTGAGTGGTGTAATTGAACTTTTTAATTTCACGAAGCCACAAAGTCACAACTGGCGTCAGGAGTGAGATAACGGCCATGGAATCGGCACTGGAACAGATTTTACACAAAATGGAAGAAATGAAGGCCGAAATAACAGCGAAGACGGAAGCGGCAAATAACAACCTGGCCGCGGAAATAACAGCGAAGACGGAAGCGGCAAATAACAACTTGGCCGCGGAACTGAAACAAATGAAGACGGCCAACGACATCGCCGAGAAGATGGAAGCGGCAAACAACAACTTGGCCACGACAATGACCGCAAAGATGGCCGAACTGACCACAGAAATGAGGGCAGCGAACGACAGCCTGGCCACGGAGATAAAAGCGGCAAACGAGGCCCTTGCCGTGAAGTTCGAAGAGCAGCTGACCGGCGTAAAAGAGGACGTCACAGAGTTAGGCGAGCGCGTCGAAGACCTGGCGAGCCACGTTGACGAGCTGGAGGGGAAGGCTGACAGCAACGCAAAGTCCCTGAACGCCATGGTGGAGGACGTCGTCGGCAGGAGGTTAAAGGATTTGAAGTTCGACGCACCGGGAACGACACATCGGCGCGCGTCAAACCTCCGAAATATGACGGCGCGTCAACGTTTGAGGTCTTCCGCCGCCAATTCGACGCAGTGGCTAAGCACAACAAATGGTCACCAGAGGAGGAGGCCACACAGTTAATAGCCAGCCTCCATGGTCGGGCCGCGGAAGTCCTAAACGCGGTACAGACAACGGCGGCGTCCAAGGACATCTGGGAGGCCCTGGAGAATCGTTTTGGGAACCACCGCTTAGCCGCAGCGTACCGCAGCCAGCTGAAGGCAAGGTCGCAGCAGCCAGGGGAGACGCTGCAGGAGTTCGCCCTGGCAGTTGAACAACTGGCTAGCAAGGCCCTAGTCGACCTCCCACCAGAGTTCGTCTCCGGGGAAGCTGCCTACACATTCGTTGACGGGGTACGGGACACAGAGATTAGTCAGCGCCTAATGCTCGGCGATTATAAAACAATCCACGAGGCGCTAACGGCAGCATTAAGGATGGAGGCGGCCAAGGTAACAGCTATCCCGTCGTCGAGAACGAGGAGTGTGCGCTACGCCGCAGACAGAAGAAAAGCCGAGGGACGCCGGCGAACACCTAGTGGCCTGTGTTGGGGGTGTGGACAGCCCGGGCACCTGCAGAGAGACTGCCCACACCAGGAAGAGCAGCCGGAAGAACGAGTAAGGCCCGACGTGGAGAGGGGCACGTCGGCGCCATCACCACCATCCCCTCGAGTGACACTGCGCGCCGTCAGCCGGCGGATGGATGACAGCCTCATCGCGGACGGTTGGGTGAGAGGGAAGCCGTGCCGCGTGCTGGTGGACACTGGGGCAGCCGTGACCATCATCAGACCTGACGTGGCAATTGGTTTGCCGACCATACCAGCTTGTGCTGGCATCGGGCGACACCTTGCCTGTGGAGGAGGCCCTGCTGGAGCTGACCTTGGGACGGAGTGCCGTGCGTCTGTGGGTGTTCGTCGCGAAGGTGGCTGAGGAGGTGATTCTGGGACTGGATGCCCTCAGGAGCCACGAGGCGACGGTCGACGTCGGCAAGAAGGCCCTGCGGCTCAACGGAGAAGTTATACTCCGTCAACCCGAAGAGCGCCTTGGAAACGGTAGGGTCATCTTGAACAAAGACGTGGTTGTCCCCGCGAGGAGCGAGGTGATGGTGACGGCGCGACCGGAAGGCCAGACAGCAGGTTTGATTCAGAGGCCGCAGGAGTAGAACTTCACCTCGAAACATCGCAGACGGAAGAGTCACGGTAACGCGGACGCTATGTCCCGAAGACCCTGTCCAGAAGAGTGCGGCCAATGTACAAGAGTGGAGGAGAAGAAGCGTACCGCAGCAGTACGAGTAGTCACGGCAGTGCCTGCGGATGGCTAGGATAGCGCAGGCCTGAGGAGGGAGCAGCTGGCGGACGCAGACTTGGGGCCACTCTTGAGGGAAGTGGAGGCAGGGACGAGACCAACCTGGGCGGACATCGCACCGAGGAGCGCCACCTACAAGTCTTATTGGGCCCAGTGGGACTCGTTGAAGACCAGAGAGGGTGTGCTGTTCCGGGTTTGAGTGAGTCCAGAGGTTCTACTCCCATTAGCCTTGAACCCATAGGAACAAGACCCGGGCCTCTTTCAACCAGGGAGTTATCCGAGCTGTCCCAAAGGGCGCTCGGCATCCTCCGTGGGGCTTTCCGTAGGGCAAGACCTGGTTGCCTAACAAGGCCCCCCCCCCATCTGGTCCTATGGACACAAGACGGGATGGAAGTGGATACGCCACTTTCGCGCGCCAACACCAAAGGTGAAGATTACCGATATGACCTCGGTGGAGCCGCCTGATGATCTAGCACACCTTCTACTAGCTTAGCAGGCTAGTACCCGGGAGAATTAATGGCTTCCCTCAACCCCGTCCGAAGACGTACCCGATTCCCAAGGGTATCGGGAACACACTGCCCCCTCGAAGCCATCCCAATCCGAACTCCCGAAGGAGGGGCTCAGATGTTCGGCCCGAGGTTCCTCTAGTAACGTAAGAGGTACCACGAGTGCTAAGGGTCCGCAGCGCCCGCACTTTGGCAGCTGAAGGGGACGGATCCCCTCCGCTGTTCCGGGTATGGGAATCACCCGATGGGAAGACGCAGAGAGAACAGTTGGTACTTCCCCGGAGTAAGGTTCCGGAAGTCTTGGAAGAAGTGCACGCCGGTACTTCAGGAGGACACCTGGGAGCAAACCGGACGATTGACAAACTACGGCAGCGCTACTACTGGCTGAGGCTCCGAGCAGACGCTGACAGATGGTGCCGTCAGTGTCACGTGTGCGCGGCGAGTCGCGGCCCCCAGACTAGGAGCCGGGGTCGCATGCAACAGTACAACGTCAGAGCGCCATTCAACGGATCGCCGTTGACATTGCTGGACCATTTCCGATGTCCGACCGAGGCAACAAGTATCTGATGGTGGTCGTGGACTACTTCACTAAGTGGCCGGAGGTGTATGCCATTCCGAACCAAGAGGCAAAGACAATCACAGACTGCCTCGTGGAGCAAGTGTTTTGCCGATTTGGGGTACCATTAGAGGTGCACGGTGACCAAGGCACCAATTTTGAGTCCAACCTGATGAAGGAGGCACTAGAGAGACTTGGGGTTAACAAGACCCGCACAACACCTCTACATCCCCAGTCGGATGGCATGGTCGAGAGGTACATCAAGACCTTAGAAGAACACTTGAGGAAGGTCGTGGCCAGCCATCAGCGAGACTGGGACGTCAAGGTGCCACTGTTCTTGCTGTGCCACTCGTCAACACACGACACCACGGGGATCACGCCAACCAGCTTAATGTTCGGCCGAGAGTTACGCCTCCCCTGTGACCTGGCTTTTGGCAGCCCTCCGGGGGTGAAACAGCCAGCGACCGAGTATGTGGAGAACCTGGTGGACCACCTCCACGACATGCACGAGATGGCTCGCCAGAACATCCAGAAGACGAGCGACCATATGAAAACCCGATACGACAGGCAAGCCAACAGCCAAGGGTTTCAGCAAGGTGAGCTGGTCTGGTTGTACCGCCCGACCCGGACCAAGGGACGCTGCCCGAAGCTTCAGCAGCCATGGCAAGGACTGTACCGTGTGGTGAAGAGGATTAACGACGTGGTCTACCGCATCCAGAAGGTGCCCCGAGGAAAGATGTTGGTGGTACACCTGGATCGCCTGGCCCGCTACGAAGGTGCTGTTCGGGACGACCAGCCTTGAGGAGGGAGCAGTGCTACCCAGGCGGCAGACTCGCGATGCCGATCAATAAATGATGGCCGGTGGAGAGAGGGGAGACAGGAGGGGTAGCTGAGTCTTCGTTTACCCCTCCTCCTGCCACTCGAAGTGACACGAAGCTTCGATAATGTTTTCCCCCTCCATTAAAGGAGATTCGGGAAACTTCGGGCCGATCAATACCGGAAGCGACAGTCAGTTGAGTAGTGTTGTTGTGGCGTGCATTGTGTAAGTAGCGTCGAGCATACGTGTAAAGACGAACTGGCAAAATTTAATTGTGTACATTAAATTGTAATTGTGATGTTGGAATAAGGTGGAAATAAAGAACATTTTGAGTGGTGTAATTGAACTTTTTAATTTCACGAACCCACAAAGTCACATTATATAATAGTCGTTTGAGTGAGTTGATGAGTGTTTTTATGAAAATGGACCAATTTGAGTATCAAACTGTCATTAAATATTTGTTTCTGAAAGGCAATACACCTATACAAATCAAAGATGAGTTGGGTTCTCTGTATGGGGACTCATCATCATTTACCACAGTGAAATTTTGGTCAGCTGAATTTAAACATAGCTGTAACAGATGAATGTTCGGGATGTCCAAAAACAGCAACTACCGACAAAAACATTGCCAAAGTTCACCAAATGATGCTAGACGACCACCGAACGAACTTGAGAGAGACAGCAGAGGCTATGGAGATATCAAAAGAATGTGTTTCTCACATATTAAATCAACATTTAGACATGAGAAAGCTATCTGCACATTGGGTGATGCGTTTGCTCATCACCAAAAATGTGTTCGAATGAACATTTCCAACGCTCTGTTGGTGCAGTTTAGGTGCATTAAATCCGAGTTTTGGCGCCAATTAATTGCTGTAGATGAAACTTGGATACACCATTATATGCCCAAAACAAAAACACAGTCCAAACAGTGGACTGCAGAGGGAACTGGCTCCAAAAAAACAAAAACTGTTTTTTTTTTTTCCAACTGGGAAAGTGATGGCGACTGTTTTTTGCGATAGTTTTAATTAATTATCTTTAAAAGGGAAAAACCATTATAGGAGCATACTACACATCATTACTTGACAAGCTGAAGGCAGAACTTAAGGAAAAATGGCCACATTTACAGAAAAAGAAAAATCCTGTTTCACCAAGACAACACACCATCTCACACTTCAGCGGTTGCAATGGCGAAAATCCACCAATTACGGTTTGAACTGCTTGAACTCACCAGATCTAGCCCCAAGCGCCTTCTTTTTGTTCCCTCATTTGAAAATTGCGCTCGGAGGACAGAGATTTCCGTCAAATGAAGAGGCAATCACCTTCGTGAACAATTATTTTGCAGATAAAAATGACTAGTACTATTTGGATGGGTTACAGAGATGGAAGCATCGCTGGGAGAAGTGTGTAGTTACAAGGACCCTATGTTGAAAAAAAAAAAAGTCTTGTATCTTTATTAGGTTGGAAACTTTTCATACCACCCTCGTAACTTCCAGTTATAACAATAATCATATCTGTAAGTTGTCATGAATTTGTCTACTTCTTTATTTAGTACAAAACAATAAAAAATTCAAATTCTAGACCGTTTATTATTTAATAAAAGATGATTTTGAGCTAAAAGGCTGTAACCCACTGGCCTTCCTCAACTCTCTCCCAGACGTTTCACTTGCATCTGCGGCAAGTGTCATCAGAGCCGTTGAATAGCTCTCTTTTTATTGAACAAGACACCAGCTGTAAAAGCCTTTGTTTATTAACCAATTAGAGTAAATCTTTACTATTGCAGAAGTTTAAGACAGATGCTTTATTACAACAATTAACAAAGCAACTAGATCGAGATTTAACTGTATTGGAACACCACAGTGAAGCGAAAAATTATTAAATTTTAGATGAGTCGTATTTTTTACACATCTGCTTCACTTTCGTATTTCCTTTTTTTTTTTTTTTTTTTTTTTTTTTAAATTTTAACATGGCTTTTTCAGCAGCTAATTGTTCTATACTGTTGTTGTTAAATTACTGTTGTTGTTAAATTTTACTATTTTTCTTACAAATTTCGGAGAAATGCTATGTTTTAGGCAATTGTTGATAAATTTTATGTCCGCTGATACGAAAGTGAAGCAGATGTGTAAAAAATACGACTCATCTAAAATTTAATAAAGCAACTAGAGTTTCACTTAGGAGCAAAGCCTGCATTTGAAGTTTGAAACTGCAGTAAAACAGTATCTGGAACAAACACATAAGGGCTACAATTGCATATCATCAAACAATATGATTACTTATCTCTTAAACATGTTCCTAATTAAAAGATTTATTACATCATATTTTTATAAAACTTAAGCTTCACTCACTTCAACTATTAGCTTCACTTTCAACAACGCTTTAATCATAACTATTTCAGTGCTACTTATTATTTAAAAATTATTTTGTTTGTTTATGATCTTGTCAAAATTTTGCCTCAGTCATTCTTTATGAAGTCAGTACATGTACTAACATGAACCTTCACTTTTAATTACACTTAAAAACCGTCAGTCTGGATCAGGTTTGAACTGGTATAATTTATTGTCAAAGTATAAGCTACATTCAAAAAGAAACGAGCCGTAGACATAATTACAGAAACCAGTACCTGTATGTTAGAAGTATTGGCCCTGGCTGTTGACACACTTGTCCCATTGTGACACAAGGTGGTGAATGGCTGTCTCATAAAAGTCCTGGGGCTTCGATGTGAACCACTTCTGCACATACAGTTGGACGTTGTCGTCCAAGGTAAATTGTTTGCCCCTCAGAGCCTTTTTAAGGGGACCAAAAATGACGTAATCACAGGGAGAGAGATCTGGACTGTATGGAGAGTAGCCCAGAACCTCCCATTTGAATTTCTGCAGGAGTACCGCGACTTTGTTGGCCATAGAAGGCTTTGCAGTGTCATGGAGCAGAATGACCCCATGGGTGAAATTGCCTGGTCGTTTTGATTTGATCACTTGGTGAAGGTTGATCTAGGATTGCGAGTAACGCTGGGCATTCACTGCTGTCCCGTGTTGCAGGAAGTGTATCAGAAGGGGGCCATCTTGGTCAAAGAAGAACGTCAGCATAACCATTCCTGCACTTGTGTGAATGGCCTTGGTTTTTATTGCTGGTGGTGACCCTGAATGCTTCCATTGGAGACTTTGTCGTTTTGATTTTGGTTCGAAGTGATGACATCAGACTAATCTCCAGCTGCCACTCGTGCCAGGAACTCATCCCCTTCCCTAGCATAGCACTGCAGATGATCAAGACAGTGGGCCATTCGACATGCTTCCTGGTGTGGTTGAAGACTGTGAGGCACCCTTTAGGCACACACTTTGAGCAAGAGCAGTCATTCCTTCATGATGATGTGAACACTTTTGATGCTCAATTTGACCTCAGCAGCTATGGCTTTCACTGTCACTTGGCGGTCTTGGGTGATGAGCCTATCAACCAGCTGGACGATGTCATCAGTAATGCAGTGTGGTGCTCCAGACTGTGCATCACTGGCTAACACCAATCCTCCCCTGAAGCACTTGTGCCACGCCTTGATCCCTGCAAGGGACACGTGGTGTTCGCCGTACACTTGTGACATTCGTCAATGAGTGTCCGTTATGAACTTCTAATGTTAAAGCGGATGTGAGATAAGTGATACACTAAACTGAGACAGCAGAAGCTCTCTGCCTTTTTTACTACTGACTAGTTTGTAGTACAGTACAAATAAAAGGGCTGATCAACAAAGAATGAGACTGATTTTTTTTTTTTTTCACAGATGTTTATTACTGCAATTCAATGTTTACAGATCTTTTTCAAAGTAGTCCCCTCCTACTTCAATGCACTTTTTATAGCATCTCTGCCAGTCCTTAAACACATGCTGCAAACCATTCTTTGCCAGGTCCTTGAGAATCGGCTCACTTTTCTTGAGCACTGCTTCAGATTTCTCAAACTGAATACCCCTAAGCTTCGATTATCACCGATGATTAATCATGGCTGCATCATTATGATCCTGAAGGAAAACAAGCACAATGTGGAAATCGCCAGGTTCTCCAACACCTAAAAAGGCAAAAGTTGTTCCATCTGCAGGGAAAGTGATGGTGATCACATTTTTTTACTGTAATGGAATGATTTACCAGCATGCAGTTCCCCCTCACACTACTGTTACAGCAGCATACTGCACGCCAGTATTGGCTACACTGAGGAAGCACATTGCAAAGAAACAACCAGAGCTTTCTCGGACTGGGTGGTGACTTCATCATGACAATGCATGGCCTCACGTCGCATGCAGTTTCCCCTCACTCTACTGTTACAGCAGCATACTACATGTCAGTATTGGCTACACCAAGGAAGCACATTGCAAAGAAATGACCAGAGCTTTCTCGGACTGGGTGGCGACTTCATCATGACAATGCATCGCCTCACGTCGCATGCAGTTCCCCCTCACACTACTGTTACAGCAACATACTACAAGTCAGTATTGGCTACACCGAGGAAGCACATTGCAAAGAAACGACCAGAGCTTTCTCGGACTGGGTGGCGACTTCATCATGACAATGCACAACCGCATGTCGCATGCAGTTTCCCCTCACTCTACTGTTACAGCAGCATACTACATGTCAGTATTGGCTACACCAAGGTAGCACATTGCAAAGAAACGACCAGAGCTTTCTCGGACTGGGTGGCGACTTCATCATGACAATGCACAACCGCATGTCGCATGCAGTTTCCCCTCACACTACTGTTACAGCAACATACTACAAGTCAGTATTGGCTACACCGAGGAAGCACATTGCAAAGAAACGACCAGAGCTTTCTCGGACTGGGTGGCGACTTCATCATGACAATGCACAACCGCATGTCGCATGCAGTTTCCCCTCACACTACTGTTACAGCAACATACTACAAGTCAGTATTGGCTACACCGAGGAAGCACATTGCAAAGAAACGACCAGAGCTTTCTCGGACTGGGTGGCGACTTCATCATGACAAAGCATGGCCTAACGTCGCAAATACAGTCATGCAGTTTCTGGCTCGATTCAACATTACCTGTGTACTGCATTCACTTTATAGTCCCGATCTTGCACTCTGTGACTTTTCTTTTTTCCCATCACTAAAGGCAAAGCTTAGGAGTATTCAATTTGAGCACTCTGAAGCAGTGCTCATGAAAAGTGAGGCGATTCTCGAGGACCTGACAAAGAATGGTCTGCAGCATGTGTTCAAGGACTGACAGAGATGCTATAAAAAGTGCAATGAAGTAGGAGGGGCTACTTTGAAAAAGATCATGTAAACATTGAATTGCAGTAATAAACATCTGTGGAAAAAAAAAAAAAAAAAAATCAGTCTCAGTCTTTGTTGATCAGCCCTCGCAAATAGACTCTTACAGTACACACAGTGTATGTACTTTTAGGTGAAAGTGTGCCGATACTAATTTCTAAACTCCATTAAAATTATTCTGGTGATGTTCATGTTTTCTGATGTTTTTTGGCCATTCTTTGGATAACCCAGAGTTTTGTTAATTCAGATCGTCTGTGGTCCCAGTTGATCTGGGTGAATGAGATTCTACTGATTTAGTCTATCCAATTATCCTATTTCAAGAGCTGTAGTGAAATACTTACCAGTCTTATCTGCTCTCTCAATAAGCTGATGGGTAAGTTGCCTAGCAAGATATTTGAATAGCTCCTTGGATTTAATTTTCTGCTGTTTGTAGTATGGCATCAAATGCTTGACTACAGTATCAGCAAGCCTTTGTCTCAAACTGCCTGTATGCATGGTCTTGTTCTCCTGCACTGTGGTCCTATTTACACACTCCGTCACATTAACACTCTTTTTTGGCTCATGCTCTTCGTCTTCATCTTCACTATCCCCAAACAGATCTTGAGTTCTCTTCCTCTTTCTGTTGTTTGCACTGTTAGACCTAGCCTCCTGTTTTGATGAGGGTTGTGAATTTGTTTCTGTCTTAGGCTTATGCTGTTTAGTATTTCTTTGTTTATGATGTTTACTGTCACTGTCCAACACTCTCTTCTTGTCTTCAGAGTTATTTCTATCAGATTTATACACGTTTGTTTTGATGTGACATTTTAGGTCTGACAGTTCTGAGTTTTCGTTTCCATGCACATTCTTTTCCCCGATGCTGTTAACCTCAGCAGTATGGTTATCACCATTACAGGTTTCTTTAATGTCATTTTCTCCATCTGTTGTAGCTTCTTTATTTTCATGGACTACTGAAGAGTTAATTTCAATAATAAATGAGTCTTCAGCATTACTAACTGCTGATTCAACATGGTCGAACTGTTGTTTGCTATTCATTGTGACATCTTTATCACTTTCTTGCACTTCAGAAGAACCATTTTTGCATGTATCCTTGGAATTATTAGAATAAAACACTTCAAGTTCATTGTTCTCTTCTTCAATCTCAGCCTCATCGTATTCCTCACAGTCAAACACATCGTCCTCCTCCTCTTCATCAATGAATGCCACATTACGCAGTGAACTACAATTGGATTCCACACATGAGTCACTTTCTCTGATCTCCATATCGTCAGCTGATAATTTCTCACTCTCGCCAGATTCTATTGTTTCTGTTTTGTTCTCCAGTCTACTGAAATACTGGCCCAAAGTTTTTTGTTCAAAGGGATCCTTTTTGAATGAACCACTGCGTGATGAAGGAGGTTTCGTCTGCTGAAGATCTACACTGGACATTAAGGAAGCTGCAGTTACAATTCCATTGGGAAGGTTTTCTTTTTTATTGATAGTCTTGCTCAAACGTTCCACTGTTTCATGAAGAGAGAGGTTTTTAAGTGATGGTTTATAGACCTTCAGAGTCTCTTGCAGTGACAAAATCTCTGTCTTCTTCTTTATATCTGCCATCTGTAATGAAATATCAATTACTTTCTCTACCATAACTGTATTGTACAGGTTAGTTATAATGTACAAGAAATTGCTCAAACTGAAACAGGGAGAGCGACAAGATAAGGGCTAATTACAGAAAGAGCCTTGAAATACTGGTCTAGTATACTTAAATCTTCAACTTAGACGAAGATAGTTTATTACAACAATGTGTAAAATTACAGGAAACAAGTTTGTTAAGCTCAGGTTGGGTGAGCATCCTATGAAATAATCTGGAAAATAAGGGCTTAGGCAATATTTAGAGAAATAGAGGAAGAAATTATAAAAGTTTTTGAAAGTTTATTAGAAAAAGATTTAAAGATATAGAGATTCAAAAATTGTTAAGCCAATTATCAGAGAAAAGGTCACTTGTACGTATGTTGCAATAACAAATGGTTGGGAATGGGAGGGGTAGATAGATAATACAGGTAAAGAAGAAAGGAAGAGGATACCATGGCTGAAATGGGTTCTTACAAGGTGAGTGACCATTACGTGGAAAAAGGAAGATATGAAAAATAGGCTCTTCTTTCTAATATGCGATGTGGAAATTTTTTTCTAAGTCCTTCACAATTTTTTATGTCTTTATATACAACCATGATTTTTAATATAATTTCTTTACTTTTTAGTGCAATTTCATGTTGGAGGGCATTCTTTTAATGTTATTAATTGTTTATTTACTTGCTGCATAATATAGCCATATTGAAGAATTCAGTGCAGCCAAAGTATCCTTGTTTCTCCAATGAACGCAATGCTGCCAACAGTCTTACTTATCCCTAAATTGCACATTTGTCACTGGGTCGACAAAGTGCACTGAGTGATTCACTCCTAGGTGGGCAGCAAACCCATAGTACCCGCACTAGGCATTGGTGTGAGTGGTGCTGGTGAACTCCACATGCTCTGCAATTAGACTGTAGAGCGTATTTACATCCCTCCTGTTGTTGGGGCATATCGTCATCCACACCTCATTCGTTCCCAAGATCCAGTTGCCCTCTACAACATGCCCACAATGAAACTTGCATCGTGCTATTTTGCATTTGTCGATTTGAACGACGTGGCCAGGACTGCCAATTTCCCCCCTTGAAGTATACTTGGTGTCATTTGACATCATGCACACTTTGCGGCAGTAGCCGAACCAGTCCAATATAAGCCATAGTCCTACGGAGCGCTCCATTATCGTCGTGTCGTAGGATTATTTATGTGCAAAGCAATGCATGAGTCACAAAATTTGACCGGGCAATAACTTAGCCTGCTCAAACCATGTTCCTTTGCACATGGACTGTGTCACCTATGTCTGGGGCATTTTTGCAGAGGTTGGCTACAAGTTTTATATATCTTACTCATGTTGGCTGCAATGCAAGAACCGGCTGGTCGTCTGCTTGCACATGTGCACCTTTGGGCTTAGAAAATAGTCTTGCATCACTCAAAAGAAAGTTTCTCTGAAAAATATAATCTTTGAATGCAAAGAAACTGAGATTTGGCGGACAGAATACATTTGGACAAAAATTAAGAGGAGAACTGATATATGCAAAATTATGGCTATAAATATCAAGAATGTAGGGCATTGCTTAGAAGAAGGAGAGAGAGAAAAGGAAATAAGCATTAGTGGTAGAGATAGAAGTAGTGCTAGTAATGGTATGTAACATTAATATAATTTTGATTCGAACTAGTACTCAGTGCTCAATATATTCCTAGTGTTTACTTAGAACACATTTCGTTAGGACCTTTCTAACATCCTCAGCTAATGTTGACTATTGAATTTTGATTTGGGGAACTCCTTGGAGGCAATAGGGGCATCTCTGTTGGTATCTCGAACTTGAAGTTTGGGTTCTCTTACCAAGCAGGATGGCTCAGCCAGTTTCGTCTGTGGCCCACATTCGGGAGGCCCGGGTTCCAATCCTGTGGCCGACCTACCTCACCCATGGGTTTTTTCGGGGCTTTTCCTGGGTCGCCAGGCGAATGCTGGGTAGGTTAATCACATGCCACAAATTAACTGTCTGTCATTTCATCTCCATTAACTTTTCAAATCATCTTTCAAAGTGTAAGTGTCGGCAGGTTTCTCGGTGCTGTCGCAACTCCTTGTGTCAGGTGCGCTCTATCTCCTCTTGCCTGATCATCCCTGGGATGCCCCACTTGGGGCTAGGTACAATAAACCATAGGTTTCAGTGCCAAATCCCCTCCATAGTAATTCTAATCCTTGGCTTCTCTTCAAAGATAGTATCAAAATTGAACAGTTTTCCTTCATATTTCTTTATGAATATCTTTTCCCACGTAGTTAATGCAGTTGGACCCTAAACACTTTAATAAATATATTTCTTGTTCTATATTATGATTCTCATTGCAAAAAAAGTACGCCACCGCCGATATGTCTTTTTCTTAGGACTTGATGTTCCTAAACTGCTCTTTCAGCCTAATGTTCAAATTCCTTTTGGTTTAGCCAATGTAAAAGTCAGAATTTTTGCAGTTTATCCAGTACACGCCTGATATATTATCTGTGGATATCTCCTTTGTATTATGTGATTTCAAAAGGTGTTGTACACTAAGTATGTTCTGTGAAGCCACATTAATGTTGTGCTCTTTGAAGACTTTTTGGAAAAGGTATGTAGCTCTGGGATGATAGGTCATTTTCTGTATGAAGTTTTATAGCTGATTGGGGAAAGAGTAGTAATTTGTCTGCATCTCTGTTATCGTTTGAATTTATCAATTTTCTTTTTGACAATTCAGCACCAAATCCGTCGTATTTTCCAAGAAGTTCACCAAAACAAAATTCAACAGTCAACATTAGCTGAGGATATTAGGAAGGCCATAATGAAATGCCTACTGGGTAAACACTAGGAATATATGGAACATTGAGTACTAATTTGACTCAAAATTAAAAAAATTTTTGTTTCATTGTATCATAGTCCTTACTCATTGGCATGTAACATGTTAGCTAGCTCCTTACTTTTCCACATGAATATGTTGTCAGTTTGTTTTAATTTATCATTCCTTATCCAAAATTACTAAAAGGAGTAATAAACCAAAACAAACTGACAACATGGGAGAACATATATAGAAAAATAAGAACCGAGTAATGAACTTTGAAATTGCACCACTAGATAATTTGACAAAGAAGTTCATATGGTAGATAATGATTATCCGGGCTTGTAGGCCATGGTCTAGTGGAAAATCTTCTTCCAGACATTTCGTTCAAAACTGTATCGAACATCCTCATTGGCGTGGCCATAACACTCTCGTTGTACTCTTGGCTGCGACTGATACGGAGCTTCTCAAGTTCACAGGATTTTTATATGCCTTCTGAGTGAGCGGAGCCATCTTCCGGCTGGTGTACTCTTTCGTGATAGGTTCGGCCGCTGCGTGGGCTGGACTATGGAGGGGGCTGCTTTTATCAAAAGTAGTTGGTGACAATGAGTGGTTGTTTATTGTAAATACTGCTGTTGGTGATGCACGAGCCTGGGTTTGTGTCCGGTCAGGTTTCGTATGTGTGTTACTTAAAGCTGGATACCAAGCTTTATTTAACCCCTTGGTTTCTTCTTTCCTGTTGAAGTTATTTTGGTGTTTATGAATTTCTATGGCTAACCAGCTTAAACGAGCAAAGTAATGGACATTGGAGGACAGAACGGTCGTATCAGCATATTGTATGATGTGTTCCCCTGGAGCATGTAATGCGTGATCCGCGACCGCAGATTTTTCTGGTTGTCCGAGACGTCAGCACCTCTTATGTTCCGTAATGCACGTGTTTATCGTGTGCTGAGTTGTCCCTATATTGTTACCCAATCGGCAAACTCTACGGTACCGATCAATAAATGCAGGGGAAGGCCGGTGGAGGGGGACGTGTGGCATCAGGACCGCTTGCAGAGGCGAGATAGAGTGGAGGGAGGGGAAACCACAGGGGTGGCTGAATCTTCGTTTCCCCCTCCTCCTGCCGCCTGAAAGAATGTGAAACATCGAGAATGTTTTCCCCCTCCATGAAAAAAGAATTCTCGAGAAACATTTAGCCACCGATCAATACAGGAGAGGCGACCGTCAGTTGAGTTCAGTCAGTCGTGGCGAGCAGCGTGAGGAGCACCCAGTGTACATGGACAGACGAACTGGTGAATCGCAATTGTGTGCATTACGTAATTCTATGTAATCGGCAAGTGTTCACATTGTAATTCGGTGGAAATAAAGAACATTTTTGAGTGGTGCAATTGGACTTTTTATTTCACGAACCCACAAAGTCACAATATATACAGAGCCACACAAGCATGGAATCCTGTAAGCTTGGTATCCAGCTTTAAGTAACACACGTACAAAACCCGACCGGACAAATAGCCAGGCTCGTACGTCACCAACAGCAGTAGTTACAATAAACAACCATTCATTGGCCAACCAATTTTGATAAAAGCAGTCCCCTCCATAGTTCAGCCCATGCAGCAGCGGAACCTATCACAAAGGAGCGCACCAGCCGGAAGATGGCTCCGACCACTCAGAAAGCATGTAAAGCTCCCGTGAAATAGAGAGGCTCCGTATCAGTCACAGCAGAGAGTAAAACGAGTGTTACAGCCACGCTACTGAGCATGTTCGACACAGTTTTGAACGGAACGTCTGGAAGAAGACCACTAGACCACGACCTACAAGCCTGGGTAATCATTATCTACCAAATGACTCCGGCCATGAAAGCCTATGCACTCCAAAGAAGTTCACAGTTCCAGCACCAGAGAGAAGACGACAACAGACGATACTCGGATCCAGGTTGAAAATGGATGCAAAGGTTTCCGAAACTAGTTGCTCAGTAATATAAAAATGTAAGTGACAAAAGTGACTGCAAATAGTTTTTTCAATTAGTGCAACAAGATTATTTCTCAGCACAGCTTGTTAATTCATTAAGGGTAGAGTACTCACTAGTTTTGTTAATGTCCTCCTGTATAGGCTAACCACCTTATTGGTAGTGAATGCTTCATACTCCATGTCAAGAGCACATTCTTCAATATCTCGAGGTGTAAGTTCATTTTCAGGAGGATCCACAATCTTTCCTTTCTCATAATTCTTCTTTAGATTCTCTGCTATTAGGCTAAAGTACATTTCTCGAACCTAGAACAATACAATCGAGTGAAAGTTATTAAATTTTTATACAAAAATGCCTTTAACACACATTCAATGTCAAAAATTAACATACTTCTTCTGACAACTCAAATCCTTTGAAATGAAATAGTTGGCCTAACACACATTCACTTACAGATACAGTAAGACCATTAACTTTCACATTAGTGCTTGCAGCAGCTCGAACACGCGAGTGCTTAGCTGCCTCTGGATCATCGTCTTGATTTGAACTGCTGCGTCTTAGTGCTAGCTGCTTTTGTATCAAAACCTGTAGATCCTCCTTTGCTTTCTTCTTACGGTTCCGGACATTGTGTGCTTCATTTTCCCCTTCATCCCTAAATTAAAAACAAAACTGTATTGTAACAGTTAACAAAAATATCCTACCAAAAATGTTCCTTGGAAATATTTATGAAATAAACTAATTTTTGATTTCAAGGATTGAAACAAGGAGATGGTTTAGCACCAATCCCATTTAACTTGGCATTAGAATCAGTGATCAGAAAGCCAAGGGTGGACACCAGTGAAACTATATAAAACAGCTCAATTAGTTGGATATGCTGATGACATAAATGTGGTGGGAAGAACAACAAAAACAGTTAAAGAAGTACAAAAGTGAATCAAGAAGCAATGTGTCAATATCTTCTCAATTCAGTTTTGTGCTTCACTGTCCCTACGCTTTTTTCAAATTTATACTTTGAGTTGAAAAGGTATTTGAAGAGTTAAGCAAAGAAGGCAAAGAGATTGCACTTAAGATCAATGAACAAAAACTGTAGGTAATGGTGCAGGCTCGGAGAAGGCAGTACACAGAACATCAACTTGTCCCTGAAGGATCTAAAGTGGAAGTGGTGGATGAGTTCAAATACCTTGGCATACATCTAACCAAAAAGAACAAGGAAATTGTAGAAATACAGGCAAGAATCCAAGCAGCCAATAGAGCATACTTTGCAGTATTACCTCTGTTCAGAAGTAGAAATATAAACCGAAGACTAAAAGTTATGTTATACAAAACTCTCATTCGTAGCATAGTGATGTATGGAAGTGAAATGTGAACCCTACCAAAGAAAGCTGTGGAGATGATCAACTTCTTCGAAAGGAAAATCCTGATAATTTATGGACCCATATGTGTACAAGAGGATGGAGAATTACATATGGGGGATGGAGAATATTAGATATGGTGCCTGTATGGGGAGGCACCCCTGTTGCTTGCTATTCGAATTAAGAGAGTTAAATGGGTAGGTCATCTAATTAGGATGGAAGAACATCAAATCCCAAAGGTGTTCCCAGGAGACTTTTGAGGAGGAAGGCCAGTGGGAAGGCCACATAAAACAGATGTGAAGATGGTCTACAACAAGACCCCAACACATATACTCATGATTGGAACTGGAGAACTATAGCGTGAGATTCACAAGTTTGGTGGACAGCAACTGGGCGGGCCATGACCCGAAAATGGGACGTCATACCATAGCACAGCATTATTATTTACTTGCGTTGTATAATTCATGAGACTACTATGTTTTCTTATTTATTTACTAATGCAATTATACGTTTTAATATACACATTGTCGCAAATGCATTGTTGCGGTGAGGCGGCGCAGCCGACAAGTTCAAAGAGACGGACAGTGCAGTGCAGAGATAAAAGCTTGCCGAAATGGTGGGGGGAAGGAGATGGATTTCTGGAGAGTTCATCTTTCTTCTAGCGCCGTCTTGATTGTTTGAGAACATTCCGGAATGGTGAGGAAGTTATAAAAAGGAAGTCGCAGCTCGTCAATGGGGACAGTTGTTAATTGGACTAGTGTGCGTGAACAGCTGTGTGAACTTTGTTTGTGGTTGATGACCTTGCAAGTTGTATTGTGTATGTGATGTAATTCTGCTACTGTAAGGGTTGACCAAAGTGTGTTTCTATGGAAATAAAGAGCAATTTTTAGTGTTTGTAACCTGGACTTTGAATTTCACGAACCCATAAAGTCACAATATGTTCAGAATTATGAGTGAATTTGAATAAATTTGTTTTAAATATTTTAATATAGAACATTTTTGAAAAAGACACAGCTTGTCACATGTTTTTTCTTTACATCAGATCACCTTCTAAGGCTGGCAGGGTAATGCCAAGTATATCTTCTCACAGTGACAGTTGCTTGAGTTAAGCATAAAGCTAGTTTTTGTTGACATACCTTTTAGCTCCTCGCCGTCCTCCTTCATAAAGGTCAGAGTCATCCTCAATAGAGAAGGTTGTTTTGTTGTTTCTAACACACGACTGATAGAACAAGTCAATTGCCTTCTCCACAGCTCTAGAATTAGTACACACATCACACTGTTTGTCTTCCTTGCAAGGTGGCCTCTTATCCCCAAAGTAGTCTGCAAATATTGCATGTCTGCACCTAAAACCACAAAACAAATATTACAGGATCTCTTAAAGCAGTTTGGTTATTAGAAGTGCGGCTGCAGCTGCCTCAACTTCACTGACAGCAATAACATGAAGCACAGTGTTCAAGAATTGTATCCAATCAGATAGAGGACGATATGGCTTTGGAGTGGTCCTCGGTAGCCATTGCAAAGGTTTTACCTGATTGTTAAGTAAAAATGCTGGTGTGGCCATGGTAAAACTGTAACTATTGTATTTCTCAGTGCACCATTCTATATTGGCCGTAAGACGGCTTTACCAGATTTGAGGTTCTTTAATGTACCACCGAATTTACTTCCCTTCTGAAGGAAGCCTTGCTCAAAGGCTTTTACACACAGCAGAATCCATCATCCTCTGTCCTAGAACAAGGACGTATTTCAGCAGTGTAGTGTGCATCTGAATTAGACACACGGATCTCATTGGAAAGTTATTTTTGGCCTTCATGATTATGAAGTGACATTTAGAAAAATTCTACAAGTCACAAGATCTTTGATACCAATTACAATTATTATTAATAATTACAGATGTATTATTTTATCTTGGCAGAAATCATTCGCAATAGGGATGAGTAGCAACTGTGGTGGGTATAGTGCACCTATCGCTACATTGCATCACCCGCGTAAGATTAATAATAATAATAATAATAATAATAATAATAATAATAATAATAATAATAATAATAATAATTATTATTATTATTATTCACCATTCAGTAATTACAATAATTACAATCGGCTTTGTCACATGTAATAGCTACCTTAAATCTAGTAAAAACACTATATATATAACTATATTTCAGAAACATAAAAAAAACGTGTTTTATATGTCTTCCTTACATATGTCTATAAACTCTTGTAAGTTATAAAAGGGATTCTCAGTTAACCATTTGTACAGTCTCTCCTTAAACATTTGAGTAGGTAATTTGTGTATTCTTACAGGAAGTACACTGAAGAGTTTTATGCCACTTATTTTATAATACTGAGAGGTCTTCTGAAGCCTATGGAAGGGCATATCCAATTTTTTCATGTTGCGTGTATTGTATGTATTTCATTTATGTTATAATTTTGTGTATTTTCTTTAATATATACCAGCACATCATAAATATATAAATTAACTACTGTAGGAATTTTAGCTGCTATAAACAATGGCTTACAATGCTGTAATTTCTTTGAATCTGTTAATATTCAAATAGCCTTCTTTTGGAGTTTTAGTACCTCCACTATTTTTGGACTACAACCCCATAGTATCAAACCATATCTAAAATTACTTTGGAAGAATAAAAAATATGCCATGCATACATATTCTTTTGATACAGCTCTTTTTAAATTTGCTAATAAGAATATCACACGTGATAACTTATTACAAACATATTCAGTGTGAGGGTTCCATGATAAATTGTGATCGACAGTCATGCCAAGGAGCTTTACAGTTTTACTTGTTTTGTCATTTAAACAATATGTATTTTTTAAAGTAATAAGAATATTTTGGGATTTAGTTTCATTCATAAAGAAGCCATTGCTTTCGAACCAAAGTTGGGCTTGTTTTAAGGTTTTAGTTAATTGATGGAAATTAATCATTTCTTCACACTAGCCGTATATAGGCTAAGGTTTTTGATTAGATAGTCAACATGAAAAATTCAATGCCACGGCTGGGATTTGAACCAAGGATCTCCTGGTTTTCGTCCAGTCGCTCTAACCCATTGAGCTACTATGGCCAACGTGCCGTCCTGACATTAAATTCTCCATTTGACTCATATTTCCCCGGTAGACCACTAGGGGCTTTCGCATTCGAGATACACCGTTTGTGGTGACTTACTATCGTAACTACTTGAGTCCCAGGCTTAATCATTTAACTCTTATTATTTTAGTTAATTGATGGAAATTAATAATTTCTCCTCACTAGCCATATATAGGCTAAGGTTTTTGATAGAGTCACCATGAAAAATTCAATGCCACGGCCGGGCATTGTTTATATAACTAAAGTAACTACCTTATTTTGCTCATTTCTTCTCCTTCCCACTGTACAAGTGCATTTGCCTGCCCATTCTTCTTCACTTTCACAGTTATTTTCACCTAGATAGAGAATGGCTCCAGTAAAATTTGAACTAGTTAGTCTCTACCTTCATTGCATCCATTGCTGCTTCTCTTGTTTTGTTTCCAGCTTCACTATCATCTTCTTATGTAACTTCTGGTGTCTCCATCTGTCTTATTTTCCTTCTTTTCTGCTCTTGCTAATTTTGTTTTTATGTTGATTCTGCCTTTGTTGATCCAACAATTCCTTTATCAGTGTAATATCTTGGGTTTCTGTATTTGTCAATATATTTTAGTTTCTTTGGTTCAATGCAAGAAAGGTACACTCATCATTTCCTCAGTTGATAGAAATTTCAGTGCCTTTTTAATTCTTCACCTGTTTTATCACCTTAAAAACTAGTTGTGTAACTGTGAATTTCACTAATATTTTTCTTATCCCCTTTGTCTTCCCAAAATGGAAAGCATCACATATCTCATATCATATTACCTCCTCCATTCCTAATCTATCTTCTAAAAGATCTTGTGCTTAATATCTTGTGACCCTTCCAGCATTTTATTCAATCCCCGAAGTTACCTGGTTGTAAGAGAGCAGAAGATACAACCAGGTAATTACAGGGATTGAAGAAAATGCTGGAAGGGTTACAAGATATTAAGCACAAGATCTGACTGACTGACTCTGATAACAATTTGAACTCACTGTCTACATTCAAGAATGATGTATCATCTGCATACACCACAGTGTGGCATGGAACACACTTCTCTATATCATTTATCATTATTAAGAACAATAGAGGTCCTAGCACCGAGCCCTGTGGAAACCCTATTTCTATCTTGGTAACTTGAGAAAATTTTACGAGTTGCTTCCGATCCTCTAAATAAGATTTGAAAATATTTAAATTTTGACCTTTGATTCCATAGATTTCGAGCTTCTTCAACAAGACATGTTTCACACAGTCGAAAGCTTTGCTTAGGTCACAAAGTGTGCCCTGAGATAAACCACCATCCTCGAAAGCTTGATATACCTTTTCAGCAAATTAATCTACACCATTTATGGTAGATTGTCCACTTTGATATCGAAATTGATTTTTAAAAAATAAATTTTGTATTTCAAAATAATCTTGCAATTGATTTTTTAGAAGACATTAAAAAATCTTTGCCATTGTTGGAATTATTGAGTTTGGTCTGTAACTACTTGGTTTACTCCTGTCTCCCTTTTTGTATATTGGAATAACTTTTGAAAATTTTAGCATTTTAGGGAAAACACCTTCAGCAAAGCATTTATTAATACAGAAGGTCAGAGGTATCAGTATAGATTGCATTATATCTTTGATGAAATTATTACGAGAGGGGTGTAGCCTACACAAGCTGTCTAAAAACAAATCTCACTCTCAAAGCCAGTATTGCAGCTCTTATAAACCAAGTTGTAATTCTTACTATGGTAGTAATCTCCAACTTTTTTTGGATCTTAAATAACACATAGGCATTTGGAACAAAATCCTGTACTGTTTCAGCAGGCATGAAAACTGTCGGCCTTTCGACATCACTACAGAGTCCCTGTAGCAAGTTTCACTCCAGGCATACGGTCTACTATGTGCTGCATTGATATAAGTTTCATCCATATAAACTATGTAAACTTCACTGCAATATCTCTGAATATTTCGTAAATGTTTAAGCCTTTTTGCCCGTATGGTTCAATGTTCGATTAAAATCTGTCTGTCATGCTTAGTATGCTTTTTTTTTTTTTTTTTCATATAAATCCTAGCTTCAAAAGAACTCTTCTTAATATTCAGACACTGCCTTGGAAGTCAATATAATTTTGAAGCTTCATAAGCACTTTCTTCAGAGTTGATCTTTGTCTTTCTGTATTTTAAAAATTATTCGCAATTTGCCTAATTACTACTGAATGAAAACATCCAAATTAGATAGAATAAAAAGAAGTATTTCAGAAAGTGAAGTGCCATTGTTACTAAAATTAGGCAAGTGAGTCAACCTTGTATATACTTTTCTCCACTTACAAGTTTTTTATGAAGACTAGTTTCTGGGGACTTCTCCCCTATCGTCAGTTCTGTGGTTGACTGATGATGCATCCAGTGTCTGCATCTGGCTTGGTGTCGTGGCAAAATGGTTGGTGGAAGAATTTGACAAGTTTGAAAAGTTTGAATCTCTAAGCATAAACAATTCATTTGATTTAGTAAAGAAAATTGAAAACACATTTATAAAAACTGAAGAGGTGATGGTGTCCTTTGATATCAGATCTCTATTCACGAGCATACTAGTAGAAAAAATTCCAAAAGTGATGAGAGGCTGGTTATCCAAAAGCAACGTTGCGGATGATAAAATAGAGGAATACATCAAATTAACCACCCTATGTATTGAACAAAACAGCTTCACGTTCTCCAGCAAGATCTTCCAACAAACAGCAGGCTTGGCCATGGGTAACCCTCTTTCACCATTACTAGCTAATCTGTTCATGAGCAATTTCGAAACACACATTACTAAAGCCTTTCCACATATTTTCAAAAGTTGGCATAGATATGTCGACGATGTGTTTGCTATAGTCCCTAGAAGACTAACCGAGGATGCTATAAAGTTGCTAAACCTACAAGAAAAATCCATAGTTTTCACCACTGAAGTAGAGCAGGATGAATGGCTACCTTTTCTAGATTTGAAAATCATTAAAACACCAACAGGATTACAATTTGGAATATACCGAAAAGCAACACATATTGACAATTACATTAAATGCAACCCATTCAACCCAGTACAACATCAATATGCAGTATTCCATAGTTTAGTTCACAGATTAATCAACATTCCGCTAACAAAAACAGAATATGAACAGGAGTACGCTCACATACACCAGGTTGCCAAACTGAACAACTATAACACAAATTTCATCAAAAAACTGATCTACAGACACAAAAGAAACAAAAACTTAAGGGACATTACTACGTTAAAAAAACTAGAAAACCCAAACACCAGATATGGAAAATTTACATTTCATCCAAAATACTTCAAAAAATTTGAAAAGATATTTAAGAGCTTCAACATAAAATTAGCCCCTCAAAACAAACACAACATCCGCAACTTACTAAACCACCCTCTAAAAAATAGCACACCGAAAACTCAATTATCAGGCATTTACCAAATGAGTTGCCAGGATTGTGACAAGATATACATTGGTAAGACCAAAAGGAATCTAGGAACAAGAATGAAAGAACACTTCAGAAATATTAAATTCAAACACATGGACAAGTCGGCCGTAGCACATCACTTTTGGTCTGAGAATCACAACATAAAACAAGAAATAGAACTGATCAAACAGGCAAAGAAACCTCTGGAACTACAGATTTGGGAAAACATATTTATTATGAAGAAACAGGACCTCTTGATGAATTTTGAAATTCCCGCGGTAAATGACGTCATCAAACTTACCAGGACATTAGATGGCAGCATGACACCAAGCCAGATGCAGACACCGGATGCATCATCAGTCAACCACAGAACTGACGATAGGGGAGAAGTCCCCAGAAACTAGTCTTCATAAAAAACTTGTAAGTGGAGAAAAGTATATACAAGGTTGACTCACTTGCCTAATTTTAATCCAAATTAGATTTTCTGCATGTTCTTAATTTTTGTTTACTTCGCATAGAGAAGGATGTTGTTGCACTAGCACCAATGACTTTTCTTTCCTTAATAACTCACCTAAGCTGCTTTGAGACAACTGTTGCCTCAGATGCCCTTTCCCAGATTTTATAGCAGACCCAGACCATTGTTCCTTTTTTTCTAAATCTATAGACATTGGTTATTACTTCTCGTGTTTTTAAATGTAGTATCTTATTTCCTAATGTGCTGTTAGGAGGTACCATTTCTAAATGCTCTCTTGGAACTAGGAGACACGCACTTTTGGAAACAAACTGTAGTATTACTCAGTAGCTCTGCACTTGTTTTACCTGCTTGCAATTGATACGCCCTCCCCTCCAGTTGCAACCGTTCTGAAGTGGACTCGTCCAGATACCATTGTGCATCGCTCTCCACCTGTCTAGATATAAAAATACATCTGTAGTTAGATTTATTACAGTTGAACAAATTGCTGCATATGTACACTCACCTCGCCTTCTCACAGTATTCCACCATCTTCTCAAAGCTTTTATATGAATTTGTAGCCTGTTCCTTCTGCCCAGGAGTCTTCGCTCTTCCAATGTCCTGTTTCAGCAAGTAGTTAACAGCATCTCGTTCCTGTTTTGAATAATATATTCGACAACGTGATGGTCTTCCATCTCTACCTGCACGTCCAGATTCTTGGTAATATCCAGCTACATTCTGAGGAACGCCCCAGTGAGCAACAAACCTACAAACAATGATCAATGTAGCCATTAAATCCTTTCATGGAAGTGTTGAAAACAGTGTTGTTGTATAAATTAAATTAATTGGGAGTCGATTAATGACACTAAACAACACTTACTTTTAAATTTTCCCGGAACTAGTTTCAGAGGCCTTCCCTCTATCTTCAGCCGGACATCGACTGGTTCTCATTGGTGTAGCTGGCAATATTTTGTCATCGGTCTCCTCTGGTGGCGGTTCGAGGAACTTGCTGAACAAATCTTTCTGGGGGATGTCGAAATTGAATACTTTGTTCCTATTTTTTGAAATAAAGATTTGTTCCCATGTGGACAGTTCTTGTTTTCCTGTTGTATGTCTTAGTAATTTTCGTTCTGAATTTATGTTGTGGTTTTTTTCCCAAAAATGCGTGGCAACTGCTGATTTTTCTAATTGTTTGTATTTTATGATCCTAAAGTGTTCCTTTGCTCTTGTTTCTAAATTTCTTTTGGTTTTTCCAATATAAATTTGACTACAGTCACAGCATTCAATTTGATATATACCAGATTTTTTGTTAGATGGAATGGCATCTTTGATGTTTGAGCAAATTAGGTTTTTTAAGGAGTAATGGTTCACTGGAGCTAGTTGAATGGCAATCTTTAATAGTTTAGCACACAGACTGGTCAACATCCCTCTCACAGCAGAAGAATACAAAATAGAATACAACAAAATTATTGAAATAGCACAAAAAAATAACTTTCCCAAATCATTAGTGGATAAAAAAGTGAACTTAGCAAATAAGAAGAAACTACTAAAGGAAACCACAACCCTATCAGCTACAGAAACTAAAATGATCTTCAAAAAATTCACTTACCACCCATGGGCCTTTGATAAATTCAAAAAAGTCTTCAAAAACAAAACATTCAACTAGCTCCAGTGAACCATTACTCCTTACAAAAACCGTGATAAAGTTATAAATTTTGAAATCCCGGCATTAAATGAAGTATTAAAACTTAGTGCCCCTAACACCAGATGGCAGAGTGATCGGAGCTCCGTAGTAGTGGAAGAAGAGGGAGGTTCATTTAGTCACCAAACAGCTGAGGATGAGATCGAATGATCTTGAAAACGTTTCAATTATACAACAACAAGTAAGTGAAGACTGAGTGTAAGCATAGTGACTCATAAATTCAAACTTAAATAGTTTCTGAGATTAATTTTAATGTCACTGTTACTAAATTCCTCCAAACACATAGAATAAAAGGTACTAAACCCAATGTCAAGCTTTACCACAAACCATCCCTATCTTGAACTCCTGGTTTTCTAGAGTGCTTCCAACACCAACTTACAAGATAGCATCTTCTTGCCACAATTCAAACATACTTTTATAACCTTTTGACCTATAATTTTTTGTTTGGCTAAATAAGCCAGGGGGGAGGATACATCCCACAATGGTTATGCCTAAGCCCAAGGAGATCATAGAAAGTCATTAAAATGAACTGTTACTTTAATACATTGCTCTGAGTTTTGCCTCTATCATGTGATTATCAAGTGCAAATAAAAACAAAGCACGAACAGATACGTACCTAACAGAGCCCTTGTCCACGCCCATACCAAAACTGATTGTTGCAGAGATGACAGGATATTTGCCATCCATCCACTCTTCTTGGACTTGATTCCTCATCTTTGGTTTCAGACCTATCAAAGTGATTAATAAAAGCAGTAAGGAAGAAGACAAAGCAACATTCAATAGCCTTAGCTTCACATTATCTTGTCATTTACCTGCATGATACGCTACTGCTTGAACACCCTTCCTGCTTAAGGCCTGAGCTACTTCCTCTGTAGCTTCACGAGTACGACAGTAGATAATTCCACAGCCTTTCTTACTCTGAAAATATACAATTCACTCTCTTATACAAACACTTATTGCTCTATCTACTTCAAGATAAACAGGTTGTTTTAAAATGACACCAAACAATTGTAGCTGTTGCATAGTTTATAACTTAACTAGTCTGAATTTCGGTGTTGCATCTTCGCAGTTCTGAGAGGTATAATTTTATGCAGCATTAAATATTACATGATTTTGTGATTAGGTAGTGCACGAACTACTGGTGTGCGAACCTCTAAAGTTGTTATTGAGATGCACTGGCCACAAAAACAAAAACATTACCTACTTCTTGCTCTTTATCAGTGACCCTAGTCTACCTTTCAGGTAATGAAGCAACGAGCAGATATTTGTGCAAAAGTCAACTGATAACTCACACAGTGGCAAGGTTGATCTTCAGTGTAAAACTACACATTACGTCCTAACAGGGACGATTTTGTACATACTTAGATAGCAAATCCAAGCAATATGGAGCACTATACGAATGCCGAAATGACGGATATGGTTTTGCTGGATGGTAGAGCTGAAGGGAGTTCAACAAATGCATGATTAATTTAGTTTCATTAAAAATATGAATTGCAAAAATAGTTACATCAATGATAATATTTGTTTCTTTAACTTCAAAGCATTTTGTTATGATCATAATTGTACAATACTTTCAACCACTTACTGTAAATATCAACAGCTTTCTTTTCAGTTACAAATGCTTTATTTAGTCAAAGTACATGTTTATATCAAACAGAGAAGCTGATTTTAAACCTGATGTAAATATTGATGGAAAAAGTATAGAGGAGGTTGAAACCATTAAATACCTGGGAATAATATTTGACAATGACCTTAATTGGCATGCTCATATTGATGAATGTTGTATTAAATTAAATAAGGTTATTTATTTAATAAGATATATGTCAGCTTTTTGTAGCATGGAAATATTGTTGAATATTTATCATAGTCTTTTTATGAGTTATGTAAATTACTGTATAACAATATGGGGAGCTGCTTCAATGGAAAATGTAAATAGAGTGTTTATTCTTCAGAAGAAAGCAATTCGCACTATGTTAAGTGTAAAGCCTGAGTTTATAAAAATGAAACTGCTTACCGTTCCCAGTTTAATAATACTCAGAACAGTACTACACATAAAAACAAATTGCTACAAAATAAACTCAGAAAATCATGACTATAACACTAGAAACAGGAATGACTATAGTTTAGTACAACATAGATTGGCAATGTTTGGAAAAAGTCCAAAATATAAAGGCATCATACTGTATAATAAACTTCCTATGAAACTGAAGTCAGTAACCAATGTAAATACATTTAAAAAGGAACTGTCTAAATTCCTTTCTTGGAAGTGTTGAAAACAGTGTTGTTATGATAAATTAACTTTAAAGAGAGTCGATTAAAGACACTAGACAACACTTACTTTTAAATTTTTCCGGAACATGTTTCTGAGGCTTTGCCTCTATCATCGGCCGGCTCTCGAGAGCCGGCCGATGATAGAGGCAAAGCCTCAGAAACATGTTCCGGAAAAATAAGTAAGTGTTGTCTAGTGTCTTTAATCGACTCTCTTTAAAGTTAATTAACTGTCTAAATATTTAATAAATAAGGCATTCTATTCTATTAATGAGTTTATCAATAATGGATGATTTTTGTAAATATAATTTTATTTTGTAAATGTAAATAATATACTGACAATGTCTGATGGATTTCTGTAATCTCTATGGACAATAAAATTGAATTTGAATTTGAAATTTGAACATAAGATGCTCATCTCATTGTATAAGCCAATTAGTTTTGGTTAATTTATCTACAATTCTTTGATGTTTTCTGTTCTGTTTATCATTTAATGCTTTCATCCTAAATCTCACTAACATTAACTTCCCTCTAAAAGGTATAAGTTGCATATGTCTACCAGCTTGTTTGCCATCATGGACTGCTATAACGGAATTTCGTAACAAGTTAAACACTCATAAGCAATAATTAAGCAATAGCTTATTTATTGCGGTTTCATAAAGCAAAGAAATTCTTAATAGTAGCGAGCTACTGCGGAGTATGCTGGTATGTTTACAAACAACTACAGCAAGTGGCAAGGTGTGTCACCTATACCTGTGAACTCTGACAGCGTGAGGCACACGTCATTGTTCCGGTCACTGCCAAATCCGTACTTATTCTGGAGCATTTTTTTATGCTGCTCTATTGGAGGTAAGAACTAACTATATGTGTCACATAGAAGCTCAGCAACTACTTCTATATGTTCGTTTGGTGTAGTTTTGAAACACTCTGTATATATATAAATTTAACTGTATTATCTGTAAGAAACATGGCGAAGGGAGCAGTGCATGATAATGATGAGGTGGGTTTAAAACAGCTTTTTGATAGTGTTTTGTACAGTGATAATGAACTAAGTAATTTCAGATACTGAAGAACCCCAAAACAGTACTTCCTAATGAAATGGGTGATGAAAGCAGTGATGATGCAATGGAAGATTTTCCTGTAAATTAGTCAAGTGCAAATTTGAATTTTGTCAATAACTGGCCAGGCAACATGCCAGTTGGTCTGGTAACTAATTGAACTCATAGGGAGTTCAGTTTTTTAGCAACATGCATGCCAAATTGCGTACATGTATCTCTACTGATTGATTTTATATAATTATTTTAAAATTATCATGCTCCAGGACTACTGGTATGATATTTAAGTACAATGTGAATGGGTTAAGAACCATTTTTAAAAGTTTTATGTCCAAACACAAATGTTGTTAATTAATTAAATTTAATGGTAAGTTGATTAATGACACTAAACAACACTTACTTTTAAATTTTTCCAAAACATGTTTCAGAGACTTTGCCTCCACTGTCCACCGGATATCGACTGGTTCTCAGTGGTATAGCTGGCAATATTTTGTCATAGGTCTCCTATGGTGGCAGTTCGAGGAACTTGCTTAACAAATCATTCTGGGGAATGTCGAAATTGAATACTTTGTTTCTATTTTTTTAAATTAAGATTTGTTACCATATGGACAGTTCTTGTTTTTCTGATGTATGTTTAAGTAGTTTTGGTTCTGGATTTCAGTTGTAGTTATTTTCCCAAAAATATGTGGCAACTGCTGATTTTTCTAAATGTTTTTATTTTATGCATCTAAAGTGTTCATTTGCTCTTGTTTCTAAATTTCTTTTGGTTTTTCCAATATAAATTTGACTACAGTCACAGCATTCAATTTGATATATACCAGATTTTTTGTTAGATGGAATGGCATCTTTGATGTTTGAGCAAATTAGGTTTTAAAGAAGTAATGGTTGACTGGTGCTAGTTGAATGTTTTGCTTTTTGAAGACTTTTTTTTGAATTTATCAAAGGCCCATGGGTGGTAAGTGAATTTTTTGAAAGTCATATTAGTTTCTGTAGCTGAGAGGGTTGTGGTTGGTTTCCTTTATTAGCTTCTTCTTTTTCGCTAAATTCATTTTTTGGTCTACTAATGATTTGGGGAAGTCATTTTGTTGTGCTATTTCAATAATTTTGTTGTATTCTGTTTTGTATTCTTCTGTTATGAGAGGGATGTTGACCAGTCTGTGTGCTAAACTATTGAAGATTGCCTGTTTGTGAGATCTTGGGTTGTAGCCATTAGCTTTTATGTAGTTGTCTGTCTGTGTTGGTTTTCTGTAAATGCCAAAGTTTAGTCTGTTTTTATTCCTCATTATTTTTAGATCCAAAAATGGTAAATGCTCATCTTTTTCTATTTCTACAGTGAACTTGATGCTTTTTTCTTGGATATTTAAAAGTTTTAGTGCATCATTGATGTGTTTTTTTGGTACTATTGCAAAGATGTCGTCTACATATTGCCAGAGTTTGAACATCCAAGGGAAACCTTTGGTGATCCTTATTTCTAAAGCACTCATGTACAGATCGGCCAGGAAGGGTGATAGGGGATTGCCCATTGCTAAACCTGAAGTTGGGTGGAAATATTTTGTTTGAAACTGGAAGAAATTTTGTTCTATGCATAATTTGGTTAGTTAGATTTAATCTGAAATTTCAGGTGATGACATTCCAAGTGATTTGAGCCATTTTTCTATCAACGGTGGGAGTTGTTTTACTGGTATGCTGGGAAACAGTGATTTAACATCAAACGAGACTAGAGTGTCCTCTTCTTTTAGTTCAGTATCCTTAATGTGTTCTATAAGTTCATAGGGGGAGAGTGTGTGGTGTTTTAGGGCCCATCGACAACAAAAGTTCATAGGTGTTTTTGATTCTTAGGCTATTGAATTTTGGAAATGAGTTGAATTTGTTTGTTAGCCACTTTGCAAGTTTGTATGTTGGTGAATTTATACTGCTAACTATAGGTCTCATTGTTATGGATGGTTTGTGTATTTTGGGTAAGCCATAATTTCTAGGTAAGGTTGGGTTATCCGGTTTAACTGTATATTTGTTTGGTATTATGCTTGATTTTGCTATGTTTTTTCAAATAATAGTATGCAAGTTCTTAGAGGATTTTTTGTTAATGGTTTCATATTCATTGTCAGTTAGCATTTCTTCCATTTTTTCATTATAATCTGATTTATCCATTATGACTATCTTGTTACCTTTATCTGTCTTTGTGTGTATTATGTTTTTCTGCTTCCAAGAAAGGAATTACAAATTTTGTTCCTCAATAAATTTAGCTCAACTGTGAGATTGCAAAGCAATAAAACGTGAGAAAGCATTTTTCCAGATGATAACACAGAAATGTGCAGATGTATGGGGTTTCATTTCAGAGTTTGGCTACTACATGAGAAGCAATTGGGCTTGGTCAATTTCAGTCTGCTTTGGTGAACCTTCGGACTTAGAGAGTGTGTGCACTTACTGTTATTATAGAAGCTAAGTTTTCAGGTGAGGAACAGATTGTGGACAGACCAGAAGGAACTTCTCAGTTGTTGTCAAGCACAAAATTACTGCTCTTATTTATATACTTTGTTTGCAAATGCTTTCATCCAAAATTGTAAAGTCCTAAAAATGGTGGTTCTACTGTAGGTCACACTAATAAAAGAATTAATAAATACGTATAATACGAAGCTATTAACAGTGAAGCAAACAAATATATACAAATATAACAATTTCTAACTTAAAACCTCACTTATCTTATAAGAAATGATGATACTTTTCTTATAAATTATTCGGGATAGCAATTTTATGGAAATATTTCCACATAGTCAGCCGGAACCAACAAAACTGTCGCAATCATTACAAATGCTAAATGTTAAAATGTTCTTCTTAAAGCTATAAAATTTACATTAGAAACTGAAATTAATGGATTTCTTCCTTTTCTAGATTTAAAGATAATAATAAATAATAAATTAAACTTTGGTATTTATAGGAAGTCTACTCATATTGATAATTACATAAAAAATAAAAGTTTTAATCCTTCTTCACATAAATTTGCTGTTTTCAATAGTTTGATTTATAGATTAATAAATATACCTCTGAATAAAGATTAATTTAATAAAGAATATAAACATATTATTAACACTGCTT
The DNA here is from genome assembly GCA_030765055.1 of Mantis religiosa. NCBI lineage: Eukaryota > Metazoa > Arthropoda > Insecta > Mantodea > Mantidae > Mantis > Mantis religiosa. The sequence goes on from CM060957.1 coordinate 772,860, forward strand.
TAATTAATGGTTTTAATAAAGACTTTATAAATAAAAAAATTGAAAAATTTAAATATCAAAAAACTATGAATGATATTTCTACCCTTAAAAAAATAAAAGGCAATTGTAATTTTAAAAAATTTACTTACCATCCTTGGGTTAATAAATATTTTCAAACATTTTTTAAAGAGTTTGGTAAAACTTTAGTTCCTCAAAATAAATATAGTATTAAACATTTATTGCATTTCTCTAAAAAAGATAAAATTCCTAATAATAAAAAATCTGGTATTCATCAATTTGTTTCAATTGTGATAAGGTTTATATTGGAAAGACAATACATAATTTAGAAACCAGAACGAAAGAACATTTTTGTAACATTAAGTATAAACAAACTGATAAATCGGCCATAGCAGATCTGTTTTGGTCATTTAACCATGAAATAAATCCAGAAGTTAAATTATTAAAACAAATTAAATAGTCCAATAGATTTAATGGTTTAAGAAAAGACATTTATTTTAAAAAACAAACATCAGGTAATGAATTTTGAAATACTGGCAGACGATTGTTTTTAAATTAGTTTTATTTTCAGATTTTGGTAGTGCTAACAAGAACATATCAACATTTAGCGTTTGTAATGATGACAACAGTTTTGTTGGTTCCAGCTGACAATGGGAAAGAATTTCTATGAAATCGTGATCCTGGACAGTTTATGAGAAAAGTGTCATAATTTCTTATACGATAAGTGAAGTTTTAAGTTACAAATTGTTATATCTATACATAAAAGAAATTAACTTTTTGATAATATAACACTTACTGCAGGAACTTCATTATCCTCACTTTCTAAGCAGCAAGTAACAAAATCCTTGAGATCTTCGTAAGGATCTGGCATTACATTTTGAAAGACGACATCATAAAACAGGTTTGCTCTGTAACATGGAGTTTTGAACCGTCCCACAGGCTTATGCAATTGCAGTTGTGCAATTATGTCTTTTTCCACCTAGGACAAAGAGAAACCTCAAATTAAATTTCACAAAATGGCTATACTGTTTACTTCTCTTAACTTCAAGCAAAACAAACATTTGTCAAAATATAAAACATTATTTTGATTGTTCTTTTTTTTTACCATAGATCCAAAGCAGAACATATATCAAATCACTGTTGGCATATTCAAGTTTTTATTCATAGCTAATTTTTGGTATGGTTTTATAAAATGCTGCTTGTACCTACTGTATTGCTCCCAAATTTTTAATTTGAACTTACTATACAAACTTATAGAAATTTTTTTCAAGAATTTCTTAGTTTTATTTAGTTTAAGAAAAGAAACAAATATTTGCAAAAAAAAAAAAAAAAAAACGCTGTAGCAGACACTAACATTTAAGCACTCTCAGCTTCTTTAGCCATGTGTCAAGATAATGCCCTTTACTTGGCGATAAGCCCTTAGTCCAAGTTCCTCTAACAGACGCCTGGACATTGTCCTTTTGGAAATGTTCATTTCACGGGACAAGATAGCCTGCTTCCTCACAGGATTTCTCCGAACACGAGCCGCCACTGCTTTTTGTACTGCTGGATTCCTGACATTGCGTGGTCCCAATTGCAGTGAATCGCTCAATGGTGTGGTACACAAACATATGGCTGATTTTCAGCTTTTATAGCGTCTTGAAAATGCACTTGCAGATATTTCAACTTTATGCAACACAATGACGGCTACAGAGTTTACATAATCACACCATTCCATGGTGAAACTTGGAGCTAAATACTTCCTCTTTCACAGACAAGCTAACAATGGTTCAAGGTTAAAGTATGCACATGCACAGTTGTTTACGCGCCAAACCGCAGGTACAGTATGTGTCAAAAATTTGTAACAATATTTATGGCAAGACTAGGTAAAATGTAGTTTGAGGTGGAGGTCTTTTATTGATAGTTAATATTGAATTATCATCCAGTTCTGAGTTATGTTTATGTCTCTAGGTCATCAGGTAGTTAAGTTTAAAATTCATTACAAAACAGACAGAGAAGAAAGCATTTTATAAAATTATTTATAAATTATGTCATTAATACTTACCACAGAACTTGCTGTGGCTGTCAGTGCTATCCATGGAACTTTTGGGTACTTTGTGCGCAGATATCCCAACTTCAAAAAGTCTGGACGAAAATCATGACCCCATTGGCTAACACAATGGGCTTCATCCACAACAATGTACGACAATCTATTGAACTTGTGTAGATAATCCAGCAGTGTCTGAGGAAAACAACAATATTATCATTTGTATACATAACTTAAAAACTAAGATATCATATTTCAGCCACAGTTTTAACACTATGTGAGTTGAAAGTTGGAACAATAAATACCAGGACATTGCTGTCTCATGGTCTTCAAACTATTGTTAGAAGTGCTTACTGATCAGTCAACTTCATGTAGATATTATTTTATTTCATATTTCCTATAAGTGCAATGAGAATACAACAATTTAACTAATAATATAAGGTGTGTTCAAAAAGAAACGAGCTGGAGACATAATTACAGAAACCAGTATTTGTATGTTAGAAGTATTGGCCCTGGCTGTTGAGACACTTGTCCTACTGTGACACAAGGTGGCAAATGGCTGTCTGATAAAAGTCCTGGGGTTGCAGTGTGAGCCAGTTCCGCACGTACAGCTGGATGTCATCATCCGAGGTGAATTATTTGCCCCTCTGAGCCTTTTTAAGGGGACCAAAAATGGTTTAATCACAGGGAGAGATAGGTCTGGACTGTAACATCCCATTTGAATTTCTGCAGGAGTGCCGTGACTGTGTTGGCTGTACAAGACTTTGCAATATCGTGAAGCAGAATGACCCCATGGGTGAGATTGCCTGTCGTTTTGATTTGATCACTTGGTAAAGGTTGGTCAAAGACTGCAAGTAATGCTGGGCATTTACTGTTGTCCCATGCCGCAAGACGTGTATCAGAAGGGGGCCATCTTGTTCAAAGAAGAACGTCAGCATCTTTCCTGCACTTGTGTGGATGGCCTTGGCTTTTTTTTGGTGGTAACCCTGGATACTCCACTGGAGACTTCGTCTTTTTGATTCTGGTTTAAAGTGATGACACCATGACTCATCTCCAGCCAGCACTCGAGCCAGGAACTCATTCCCTTCCCTAGCATAGCGCTGCAGATGACCAGACAGTGGGCCATTCGACATGCTTCCTGGTGTGGTTGAAGACTGTGGGGCACCCATTGGGCACACACTTAATGCAGGAGCAGTCATTCCTTCATGAAGGTGTGAACAATTCCAAAACTCAATCCGACCTCAGTGGCTAAGGCTTTCACTGTCACTTGGTGGTCCTGGGTAATGAATGCATCAACCAGCTGGACGATGTCATTGGTAATGCAGTGTTGTGCTCCAGACCGTGCATCATCGGCTAACGACACCCGTCCTTCCCTGAAGCACTTGGGCCATGTTGACCCTTGCAAGGGACATGCAGTGTTTGCTGTGCACTTGTGACATTCGTTGATGAATGTCTGTCCCCCCTACTCCTTCCACTGTCAGAAAACGAACACCTCTTTGATCTTCTCCATTTCACTGTTTGCAATGTGACTGGTAGCGTTGGATGATTGATGCATGCTGCTGCTATCTTTGTATAGTCATGTGACATACATGTGTGCCCTCTAGTGATGGGCTGTGAACTTCCACACTCTGGTCAGAACAACACCTTGTTACAAATGCCACAATATTACCATCCTGTCACCGGTTTGCGCATACCACACTCCGGCTCGTTTCTTATTCAACACCCCTTATAAAATCCTTTAAGTGCTGGTCGCTATGTAATGAATCTAAAATTCATTCTCCTTATATAGCCACAACATAAAAAAAAATGGCTTCCCATTTGAGAAAAATATAAAAATTGAAAAATTCAAACAAATGAAGAGGAACATCTCCAAAATGGTTCAGTCCATGTTATAATAAGGTCTAGATTAATTTGAAAAGGTAATAGGAAATAACTCTGAATTAATGTAATAATTAAAATTATACAATGAGTCAACTGAGATACTCTGTACTTCATATACCACAAATTTTCTTTCAACGTGTTTTACATCCACTTGAAGGCATTATCAAGAAATTGTTGACTGGCTAAAACTTTGGTGTTCCAGCTCATCATGGTTCTCTGGCGACAATCTGATGAGGCGAGTCATCAGAGAACCTAAGCTTTCACGGCTGGAGTCAATATTACAATTAATTATTTCCGAGCTGTTTTGCCGTGGTCTGTTGGTGTAAGAACGTCCAAACGTTTCATCCACAACTGCGGTAGATATCTTGAGTCTCAGTTCAGTTCAGTTTCAGTGAAACTGTCTCCGAGGAAACCTCGACAGCGCCACTGAAGATATCTACCGCAGTTGTGGAGAAACGTTTGGAATTTCTTACATCAACAAACCATGGCAAAACAGCCTGGAAATAATTAATTGTGATAAGATTCAATGAAGCTAAGTAAAATATTTTCTTCAGATGGAATGTCAAAATTCATTAAATGTGTTTTGAGTTTCTTTATATAAATGTTTTCCCAGATTAACTTTAAAGAGAGTCGATTAAAGACACTAGACAACACTTACTTTTAAATTTTTCCGGAACATGTTTCTGAGGCTTTGCCTCTATCATCGGTCGGCTCTCGACTAGTTCTCGTTGGTGTAGCTGATGATATTTTGTCACAGGTCTAATCTGGTGGCGGTTCAAGGAAAATATCATCAGCTACACCAACGAGAACTAGTCGAGAGCCGGCCGATGATAGAGGCAACGCCTCAGAAACATGTTCCGGAAAAATTTAAAAGTAAGTGTTGTCTAGTGTCTTTAATCGACTCTCTTTAAAGTTAATTTATCATAACAACACTGTTTTCAACACTTCCAAGAAAGGAATTGTTTTCCCAGATGTTTAATTCTTGATTCAAGTAAACTGATTTTTTCTTTTTTTGTTGTAATTTACGTCCTTTAACTTTTTAAGTCATATCGGACGATGAATGGAATGGGTGAAATGATGCTCAAATGAGCCCAGGGTCCATAGAGCTTAGAGTTACCCGACATTCATCTTTTAGGATAAGGGAAAACCCGTAAAAACCCTTATCCAGGTAATTCACCCTGACCGAGATTCGAACTCGGGACCTCTTGAACGTGAGGCAGACACACTACCACCGAGCTACCGAGGCGGACAAACTCATTTTATTAGTTAGGTTTTATGTTCTATGTTATGGTTACGATCCCAGAAATGTGCTGCAACTTCAGATTTATCTGTTTCTCTTTGCTTTATGTTCTTAAAGTGTTCTCACTGGATTGTCACCAGAGAACCATGATGAGCTGGAACATCAAAGTTCTAGCCAGTTGCCCATTTCTTGATAATGACTTCAAGTGGACGTGAAACACGCTGGCTGGGATTTGAATCACAAATCTGACTATTTATTCAAAACCTTAGTCTATATATGGCTATGTGAAGGAATGATTAATTTTCAACAATTTACTTAAATTGAAACAAATGTTTTATTTATCCGATTTAACCTGTAATTATAAACAAATGTAATTATTCTATCAATATAAAAAATAAATGTGAATTATGTTTATTTCTCTAAATTAAATTATCCAATATTCAGAATTAAAAAGGATAATTATTTGAAAATAGAGAACTTAATTATTTTTGACAAAGCCACTAAAAACTCCTAACATTTTAAATAAGAGAAATGACTCAATTCTATAAATGCAAATTAATCACAAATTCACGAGAAATTTGATATACAGGGTGTATATAAATGAATATTGAAGTTTTAATGCTTTATAATATTTATTACATTCAACTTACAGTTATAAATGATGTCAAATGAAAAAGCAACTCAAAACAGTTTTGCCAAGAACCTTATAAATGTTCAATGTGACTACCTTTTGTCACATGGCACACATAAAGTGTATAGCCGAGTTCTTCCCAAACGTTGGTAAGTGTGTATTCAGTAATTGTAACAACAGCTGCTTCAATCTGGTTTCTTAATTCAGGGAGGTCAGCTGGTAGCAGAGGCATGTACACACAATCCTTGATGAAGCCCCAAGGCATTAGGTCAGGAGAACGTGGAGGGTATGCATAGCAATCCCTGTCATTGGGGCCCTTGTGGCCTATCCAGTGCTCAGGTACAGTGACTTTCAACCAATTGCATACTGCATTATGCCAGTGAGGTGACGCACCATCTTGCTGGAAAATGAAGTTCTCCGGCTCATTTTCTTCCAACTGAGGGAAGAGTCATTGCTCTAGTGTATCAAAGTAAGAAGTGCCAGTTACAGTAGGTTCACCAAAAAAGCAAGGCCCATAAACTTTTCCCCGGGATACGGCACAAAAAACATTCACTTTAGGGGAATCTCGTTGCATTTGCAACATCTCGTGAGGATTTTTTTTCTGAGGCCCGGATGCGCACATTATTAGTGTTAACATGTCCATTCATCACTGAAGACAACACGATCCATGATCGAGATTTAACTGTATTGGAACACCACAGTGAAGCGAAATAATTATTAATTTTTAGATGAGTCGTATTTATTACACATCTGCTTCACTTTCGTACCTATTTTGAGGACATGTTTCGCAAATCATCGTTTGCGAAACATGTCCTCAAAATAGGCACGAAAGTGAAGCAGATGTGTAATAAATACGACTCATCTAAAAATTAATAACGATCCATAATATTGTCATATTCATGAAACGACATGTCGTTTGCGAAGTATGCATGCAATCCATGGTCTGTCGGCTTTAGAGCCTGTAATAACTGTAAACGGTAAGGATGTAGCCGTAAGCATTTTCTTACAACTTTCCAAACAGTCGACACAGGAGCTTGTAATTCACAACTAGTCTTCTGGACTGATTTCTTTGGGGTACAAGTGAACGACTCCCTCACTCGCTCAACAGTCTCTTCACTTACTCTTGGTCGTCCCATGCTGTTCCCTTTACAAAGGCAGTCAGTATCTTCAAACTGATGATATCATCTAGGAATGTTATTATCACTAGGAGGATCACAACCGAACTTAATGCGGAATGCATGTTGCACAGTAACTACAGATTCAGTCTTTGCAAACTGCAAAACACAAAACGCTTTCTGTTTACTAGTCGCCGTCTTTGCTACTACCGCTGTCTAGCAGATTGTGGCAGAAACATTAAACACACATGCGCACTGGTGCCAACAAACAAAACTGTTTGAGTTGCTTTTTCATTTGACATATCATTTATAACTAAGTTTAATGTAATAAATATTATAAAGAGTTAAAACCCCGATACTCATTTATATACACCCTCTATAAGAAGTGTATTGCTTTGAAAATGTCATTTTTGTATCCAACATTTGATTCTCTTTGCATGTACCACTTTACACTTGGCTTCTACCAGAGAGAGAGACTACCCTCTTAACATGAATACCAACCTTGAAAGTGTGAGTGTTTGCCTGTTCTGGAGTTACATACAGAAGCTTTGTGCTGATATTTTTGCATTTAAGGTCATTTAACACACAGTTCCTTTCCTTTACTGTCTGCTTCGAGTTGATTGTATTAGCAACAATTTTCATTTTTTGCAGATGGTCAATTTGATCCTGAAATATAAGTGTACATATTACTTGACTTTTACATTATGTCAAACCAATAAGATATAAATGTTCAGACCACAGGTTTTTGGCACAGACTTCCAATCTGATGTGCTGCATCACATAACTTTCTCAACTCTTATTCTTCCATCTATTTCAAATAATTATTATAAATATTTGAACTAATGGTTTTATTGCATGTTTCCTTGTAGGTAGAACGGGAAAAGCAGTACATTTAAGTGATATGACACTTTTTAACAAGTAAATACTGTTATTACACAAATAAAAATATTTAGTAAATATTCTCCACTTATCTTAAGAAGCCGATGACAATACTTCTATCTTGTTTTTGCGATAAAAACAAAAAATAATTTCGCAAAAACAAGATAGAAGTATTGTCATCGGCTTCTTAAGATAAGTGGAGAATATTTACTAAATATTTTTATTTGTGTAGTGTTTGTTACTCCACTGTAACTATAATGGGTGCATTATAAGTTGGTGATTGGCGTTTTGCCTCCACGTGCTGTTCAGCTGCGAAAACAAGGAGAGGAGATAAACACGTCACTGACACGTCATTGCCGTCGCCTAGCAACCAGCAATCCACCAATCAAAAGTAAACTGTTGTCATAGCAACCCAAGCCGCTTATCCTATGTTGCCAACTCTATCGCACCACGTGCTTTATGCATGACGCTATTCTATCGGCATGTTGAGGTTTTCAGTAAACAGACACTGGTCCTATTGTTGCTTCGCTTATGAATCTGCAGTATCATAATACCGTCGTCGTTCGTTGCCCTTTAGTATGAGACGGTATGCGTTGTTGGAAGGGAACAGGTGTGGATTTAGTTTCAAGGAATATCTTATGACGTTTTCTGGGTCAATGACCAACCTTTACAGTTTAATGACCAACCCTTACTTAGGATATTTTTCCCAGTCGTCACTGCCAAACTAAGAGTGTACTGCTTCAAGTAGTGAATGTTTCACAGAGTGTAAACAGCTTTACATTTTCGCAATATAATTCGTGTGTTTCAGTGATCAACTTTAGTGTTTCAGTGCAACTTCAATATTTAGCTAATTATCGTTACTCATGGCTACCGCAAACATTTGTGCTACAGAAACAGACAGAAAGAAACTATCTGCGAAGACCACAAAAAATGTTTTTGGGCACGGAATCCCAATTAAAGGACAAGCAAGGGAAATTGTATGTTCCATAAGAAAATATTTTGAGGATGAAAGAGACAATGGGAGTCCAATAATTCCCGTTTCAAAAGTACTGGACAGAACCTCAGCTGCTGTTGGTGTAAGTAAGAATACCATAGTTAGAGTAGGGAAAGAGAAATACGCTAGTGAAGAAAATCAGGCATGTACATCGTGGTTACAAATTCGTAAGCTGTACTTAGGTAACTGCTCACTTAAACGTGTAGACAGTCTTACGGCAATCTTACGATTAATACTGCAGTATGCAAATTTCTAGGAATATGTGTGTGTGCATTACTGCAACTGACTGCAACCGAACTTCCACCTCCCCTCTACCCGTCACCTTCATTGCCTAGCACGTGGAGAGGGACGGTAAAGTGGCAACGGTGCTATCCCCTCTCTTTCCCCACTCCTTCAACCGTCAATCACCAACTTATAATGCGCCCATAATAGCTTCATTTTCTGTGTAAATACTGTCATGTCTTTGAAATTTGATTTTCTTTACTTAGCCAAGATCAGCCAATGGATCAGCTCTGTTTGGTGGACAAGTAGGTCAGTTCAGCAGCGACCTACAGAGGAAATGAAGGTGATATGCAAAGAACAATACACTGCATTGAAGTTTTGCTTTCATTTGCAGAAATCTGGCATGAAAGCTTACAGAATGTTGCAGGAAAATTATGGTGATGATTTTCTGCCACAGTTCACAGCACTTCAATGGTTCAAGGAATTTAAGGAGGGCCATGTTTCAATTACAAAACAGGGTGTGCCAGGTGCTCCAGCAACAGCAAAATAACTGGAATGTTGTATCAACAACTTTCATGAAAGGAATTATCAAAATTCCTTCTCATACGATGGTTAATGGCAAGTATTACAAGTCTGTTTTGGAAGTCTTTGCTAAACACATCCAACGAAAATGACCAGAACTGCATACTTCTGGTTGGCGCCTGCCCTCATTTGTGCAACATTGTTACCCAGTACTTAACTCGCAGAAACAGTGAATGTGTTCCCCATCCTCCATACTCTTTGGACTTGATCACTGTGACTTTATCTCCTTCTCTGTCTGAAAAAGGAACTAAGGGAGAAATATATACAAATATAATAATTTGTAACCTAAAAAACTTCACTTTATCTTTTACGGTATGATGAGCGTATTTCTTACAAATTGAATAGAATCACGATTTCGTGAATAAATCATCCACGTCATCAGCTCGTTAACATTACCGTCGCTAGATGTCACTATGTTTATTTTAATACTACCAACATCTGAAAATGAAAAAAATTTAAAAACAGAATCGACTGCTGGTATTTCAAAATTCATTACGCGATGTTTATTTTTTAAAATAAATATCTTTTCCCAAATCATTAAATCTATTGGACCATTTAATTGTTTTAATAATTTAACTTCTGGATTTATTTCATGGTTAAATGACCAAAAAATGACTGGCAGTCGAATCTGTTTTAAAATTTGTTTTATTTTCAGATTTTGGTAGTACTAAAATAAACATAGTGACATCTAGCGACGGTAATGTTAACGAGTTTGTTGATGGTTCGAGTTCATGATATGGATAATTTATTCATGAAATCGCCATCTTATTCAATTTGTAAGAAATACGCTCATCATATTGTAAAAGATAAAGTGAAGTTTTTTAGGTTACAAATTATTATAATTGTATAAATTTGTCTGCTTGACTGTTAATAGCTTCATATTTTACGTATTTAAGGGAGAAGTGTTTTGCTATTTTGGAAGTCGTCGTAAGGTCGTTATCAAGAAGATGTCAAAGGACGACTTCAAGTTCATGTTCCAGGACAAAGTGCATTCAATTCAACGGAGGATAGTTTGAAAAACACCAATCTGAACCAAGACTACTGTATTTTATGTATAAAAAAATCACTCTCTTTATGACTTGCCCTCATATTTAACCCACCTTTTGTTTTGGAGTTATGTTGTTTGCACAGAGAAACTTCTTTAAATTGACGGACTACCGAAACATTATTGTATATTAGAGTACAGGACTTACTTGAGAAAGTAAAGTGAATGTAACACATTAGCTGATATAAATGATATTTACCTTCATGAGGGCCAGCAATGGTGAAAATACAATAGCAACTTTATTCTGTTGGAGGACTGCAGGAAACTGGAAGCACAGAGATTTTCCAGATCCTGTCGGCATTGATATAAACACATCTTGGTTACCTGTTGACAACATATTATTAATTAGCAACTCAGCTAATGATTACCAAATAACATTTATTTTAAGTATAAAATTCACTTTTGTGCTAACATTTATTTTATTTTGATATTTATTTGTACAGTTTCCATTACAATTTCACTATAGTAAATTTAACATAGAACATGCCATACAACACATCCTGTACAAATACATGAAATTGCTGACCCTAAGATTTACTCGCTGACTCAGGTCCCCTGGCTAAAAGCCTTTGGTTTTCCTGAGCAGCTTGGTGTCATTTCCTCTTGACATTCGCTTATTTTACGCTAATCCACTTTGCTCTTATCCTATATAAGAATTCTCCTATACATCTATTTTTCTTTTCACTCATCCCCGTTAACATGTGAAATGTCACTACGTCTTTGCTCACGCTGTCCCATTTCTTATCCTATATTTTTCTCCTGTAATTTGTTAACTCCTTACATTCTACCAGATAATGAACAGTGCTCTCTTCACTTCCACAAAATTCACATATCACATACTCAATACTTCTTAACCCTTTTAGATATATTATTCCTACTCTCATCCATGCTATGCCTTCTCTTCAAGTTTTGTCACATTGATCTATATATTTTTCCCTACCCCATTCTGTCTTTAATTGTTTATAAAATTTCAAAGAGTTCTTTTCTTCTATACTTTTCCATATCTCCTGCCTATCTATGTCTTGTACTCTGTTTCACTTCCTTCCAAAACCGCTCTAATTTATCTCCTCTGCTCTCCATAAATCTCCCATGTCTATCTTCGATATTGTGACTTTGTGGGTTCGTAGAATTAAAAGTCCAATTTGCCGAAATTCTAAATGTTCTTTATTTCCGTAGAAACACTCTGCGTAGCTGCGGAATTACATCACATATCACAATCTACAACACCAAGGTCGATGACAATAACAAACAGCTTACTCAACTTCCTCTGTCTAATTTCTAGACGATTCGAAAATTCTGACCGCCTACTATTTTTTTCCTTAATGCTTTTCTGTTGCTTCATGCAAGGATTCAAAAATTCCCCTTTCTGCCCTTTAATATACTTATACCAGAATTTCAATATTCTCTCTAATATTATTCCCCTCCTTTTTGTATTACCTAGCTCTAGTAATGCCACTTCTCTTGGTGTCGAATTGGGCAGCCCTAGTAGTTAATACATCTGGTCGGTGTACCTATCTCTGATGTGCTCCATACCTCCACTGCATACATTGTTCTGGCCTCAACGATCGCTTCATATATTCTTTCTATCTAACTGACATCTCCAGTTTATGTTTACACAATCTTACCCCTGACAATGCCGCCCTGCCAATAGCTATCACTTTTCTGGCTTGTGTGCCCCATACCTCCACTGCACACATTGTTCTGGCTTCAACAATCGCTTTATACATTCTTTCTAACTGACATCTCCAGTTTATGTTTACACAATCTTACCCCTGACATTGCCGCCCTGCCATTAGCAATAACTTTTCTGGCTTGTGTGCCCCATACCTCCACTGCACACATTGTTCTAGCTTCAACGATCGCTTCATACATTCTTTCTAACTGACATCTCCAGTTTATGTTTACACAATTTTACCCCTGACATTGCCGCCCTGCCATTAGCAATAACTTTTCTGGCTTGTGCGCCCCATACCTCCACTGCATACATTGTTCTGGCTTCAACGATCGCTTCATACATTCTTTCTAACTGACATCTCCAGTTTATCTTTACATATTCTTACCCCTGACATTGCCGCCCTGCCATTAGCTATCAATTTCCTGGCTTTAGTGCCCCATATTTCCACTGCATACATTGTTCTGGCTTCAACGATTGCTTCATACATTCTTTTTATCTAACTGACATCTCCAGTTTATGTTTACATATTTGAGTTTGATTTGTGAGTCACTATGTTTCCACTCAAACTTCACTTACTTGTTGTTGTATAATTGAAACGTTTTCCAGATCATTTGATCTCATCCTCAGCTGTTTGGTGACTAAATGAACCTTCCTCTTCTTCCACTACTACAGAGCTCCGATCACTCTGCCATCTGGTGTTAGGGGATTTCAAAATTTATAACTTTATTACGGTTTTTGTTTATGAATATTTTTTCCCAAATATCCAATTCTATGGGTGTACTTAAAGATTTTAACAGTTTAATGTTGTGGCCAATGTTGTGGTTTTCTGTCCAAAAATGGTGTGGAACTGCAGATTTTTCTGTTTGTTTCAACTTAATGTTCCTCTGGTGTTCTTTTTGCCTGGTTAACAAGTTTCACTTAGTTTTTCCTATGTAGCTTTTTTCACAGGTTTCACAATTAATCTGATAAATTCCTGATTTCAAATTGTTGGGGATTGTATTTTTCAGTGGTTTATTTAGCAGGTTCCTCAGACTGAATTTGTTTTGGGGTGCTAGTTTTATGTTTAGTCTTTTGAAGATTCGTTCAAATTTTCTAAAAGCCCATGGATGGTAGGTGAATTTTCTATATTGCCAATTTGTGTTTTTAAGTGGTGTGAGAGTGGTATTTTTTGATATTATTGTCACCCAATTATCGGGAAGCACCACAAACAACAGCTGAGAAGGGACCGGAGGCCACACCACGCCCACTCATTTGTCTCCTGTCACTAACTGAAGGGATGGTTAGGGGAGGGATGTCGGGCCCCTGAGCCGTCTCTTTACCCTTCTACTAGGGTCTGGAAATTACGGGACATTCAACTTAATCGAGAACCTTCTAGATGGGCAAGCGGACCCTATATAAGCGACACGTCGTGCAAGGGGCAGTCAGTCAGTGTTTGACGTGCTAGCGAACGAGCGCCGTGTTAAGGAACGAGAAGACTGTGTACGTGCATCGGAGTATTGTCCGTAATTACTAGCGCAAGTGAAATTGTAAAGGACGAACTGGTGAATTGTAATTGTGTGCAGCACGTAATTCTGTGTAATTGGCAAGTGTTAAACTGTAAGTCGGTAGAAATAAAGAACATTGTTGAGTTTGTGTAATTGGACTTTTCATTTCACGAACCCACAAAGTCACACTGGTGTCAGGAAGCGGGAAGACAACAGAACCGAACATTACAGCCATGGACGCGGCATTGGAAAAGATTTTGGAGAAGATGATGGAAATGAAGGCGGAACTGACAGAAATGAAGACGGCCAACGACAACATCACCGAGAAGATGGAAGAAATTAAGAGCGAATTGACCACGGAAATGAGGGCAGCGAACGAGGTCCTCGCCGCCAAATTTGAGGAACAGTTGGCCAGCATGAGGGATGACGTCACGAACCTGGGCAAGCGGATGGGTCAAGTAGACGACCGCCTTAATGATTTAGAGGAAAAAGCCGACACTAACGCCAAGACCCTGAACGCCGTGGTGGAAGACGTCGAAGACCTTGCTAACCGCGTTAACAACCTGGAGGGAAAGGCCGACAGCAGCGTCAAGTCCCTGAACGCCATGGTGGAGGACGTCGTCGGCAGGAAGCTGAAGGATTTGAAGGCCGACGCGCCGGGACGCGACACATCTGCGCGCGTCAAACCTCCCAAGTATGACGGCGCGTCAACGTTTGAAGTCTTCCGCCGCCAGTTCGACACAGTGGCCAGGCACAACAGATGGTCACCGGAGGAGGAGGCCACACAGTTAATAGCCAGCCTCCAGGAACGGGCCGCGGAAGTGCTAAACGCGGTGCAAACGATGGCGGCGCCCAAGGACATCTGGGAGGCCCTGGAGAATCGCTTCGGGAACCACCGCTTAGCCGCAGCATACCGAAGCCAGCTAAAGGCAAGGTCGCAGCAGCCGGGGGAGACGCTGCAGGAGTTCGCCATAGCCATCGAGCAGCTGGCTAGCAAGGCCTTGGTTGACCTGCCACTGGAGTTCGTATCCCGGGAAGCCGCCTACAATTTTGTCGACGGGGTACGGGACACGGAGCTTCGTCAGCGCCTAATGCTCGGCGAATATAAAACCATCCACGAGGCGCTGACAGCGGCATTAAGGATGGAGGCGGCCAAAATTATATCCCTCCCGACGTCGAGAACGAGGAGCGTCCGCTATGCCGGAGACAGAAGACCAGCTGAGGGACGCCGGCGAACACCTAGTGGCCTGTGTTGGGGGTGTGGACAGCCCGGACACCTACAGAGAGACTGCCCACGCCAGGAAGAGCAGCCGGAAAACGAGTAAGGGCCGTCGTGGAGAGGGGCACGTCGGCGCCATCACCACCATCCCCTCGAGTGACACTGCGCGCCGTCAGCCGGCGTATGGATGACAGCCTCATCGCGGACGGTTGGGTAAGAGGGAAGCCGTGCCGCGTGCTGGTGGACACCGGGGCGGCCGTGACCATCATCAGACCTGACGTGGCGAAGGGTTTGCCGGCAAGGAAGCCAAGCCGGCCATACCAGCTTGTCACGGCATCGGGCGACACCTTGCCTGTGGAGAAGGAGGCCCTGCTGGAGCTGAACTTGGGACGGAGTGCCGTGCGTCTGTGGGTGTTCGTCGCGAAGGTGGCTGAGGAGGTGATCCTGGGACTGGATGCCCTCAGGAGCCATGAGGCGACGGTCGACGTCGGTAAGAAGGTCTTGCGGCTTAACGGAGAAGAGGTTATACTCCGTCAACCCGAAGAGCGCCTCGGAATGTGCAGGGTCGTCTTGGACGAAGACGTGGTTGTCCCCGCGAGGAGCGAGGTGGTGGTGACGGCGCGACTGGAGGGCCAGAGAACCAGGAACATGATGCTGGACCAGAAGACGCCTGTAAACGGATTGTGTGTAGCCAGGGCATTGCTGCCGTGCCGAGAGGAGGTGCCCGTGAGACTGCTAAATCCTACGGACGCCGATCACGACGTCCAGGCCGGGACGGAGTTGGGAATGTGCGAGCCCGTGGTGAGCGTAATAGCTATCGACGAGACCCAGGTGCCGGCGCTGAAGCAACACCTGGGGCCCCGGCTAGAAGGCTTGGTGGAGAGGGCGGCCGACCACCTGACCACAGAACAGCTGGAGAAGGTTCGACAACTGCTAAGGCGGTATCAGAGCGTCTTCAGCCAAGGTGATAGTGACTACGGCCGCACGGACAAAGTGCTTCACCGCATCGACACCGGGGACGCCCGGCCTATTCGGCAACCACATAGACGCGTTCCGCTGGCGAAGCAAGGGGTGGTACGAGACATGCTGGAGGACATGAGATCCAGGGGAGTGATTGAAGAGTCTGACAGCCCTTGGTGTTCCCCTGTAGTCCTGGTGACAAAGAAGAACGGCGAGCTGCGCTTCTGCGTAGACTACAGAAAGTTGAACGCCGTCACCCGGAAGGACTGTTTTCCCTTACCCCGGATTGACGACACCCTGGACACGCTAGCTGGTGCACAGTGGTTCTCGACCCTGGACCTGAAGTCGGGCTACTGGCAGGTAGCTCTAGACCCGAGAGACAAGGAGAAGACCGCATTCTCGACGGGCCAAGGTCTTTGGCAGTTCACGGTTATGCCCTTTGGCCTCTGCAACGCACCAGCTACCTTCCAACGCCTCATGGAGTCAGTGATGAGAGGGCTGACTTACGATGCCTGCCTGCTATACCTGGACGACATCATCATCGTCGGGAAGACTTTTGAAGATCACCTCGAGAATCTGAGTAAGGTGCTACAGAGACTGCAGGCGACCAACTTGAAGCTGAACGCGAAGAAGTGCCAGCTCTTCCGCAAGGAAGTTAACTACTTGGGCCACATAGTCTCAGCAACCGGAGTGGCCACAGACCCGGAGAAGACAAAGGCTGTGAGAGATTGGCCTCGCCCAAAGGATAAGAAAGAATTGCGCAGTTTCCTGGGGCTGTGCAGTTATTACAGGCGCTTCATAAAGGGGTTCTCCAACATCGCAAAACCCCTCACCCGCCTGACAGAGGAACACCGGCCTTATGTGTGGACGGAGGACGCAGAAAACGCTTTCCAGCACCTAAAGGAGACCCTGTGCAGTGCTCCAATTTTGGGTTTCCCACAACCGGGTGGCGCCTTCATTGTGGACACCGACGCCAGCGACCATTGCATTGGAGGTGTCTTATCGCAGATCCAGGATGGCCATTAGCGGGTGATAGCCTATTACAGCAAGACGCTATCCAAGGCAGAGAAGAACTACTGCCTCACCCGTCGGGAGTTACTGGCGGTAGTAAAGACATTGGAGCACTTCCGCAAGTACCTGTACGGTCAGCCATTCCACCTGAGGACTGACCATTCCGCCCTAACCTGGCTATTGAGCTTTAAGAACCTGGAAGGCCAGACAGCACGTTGGGTCCAGAGGCTGCAGGAGTACGACTTCACCTCGGAACATCGTAGAGGGAAGAGCCACGGTAACGCAGATGCCATGTCCCGAAGACCCTGTCCAGAAGAGTGCGGCCAGTGCACAAGGGTGGAAGAGAAGGAGCGTGCCGCAGCAGTCCGAGTAGTTGTGGCAGTGCCTGCTGAAGGCTGGGATAGCGCAGGCCTGAGGAGGGAGCAGCTGGCGGACGCAGACTTGGGGCCACTCTTGAGGGAAGTGGAGGCAGGGATGAGACCAACCTGGGAGGACATCGCACCGAGGAGCGCCACCTACAAGTCGTACTGGGCCCAATGGGACTCGTTGAAGACCAGAGAGGGCGTGCTGTTCCGGGTAATAAATAAATAAATAAATAAATAAATAAATAAATAAATAAATAAATAAATAAATAAATAAAATCTGAATATTCTACCCCGGCACCTAGACAACTATACCGGGGCATATATCCAAATTTTCTCTTTATTTTTCCATAAAATCCTTACAAATGTTATAATTATACAAATCTCTCAGAAAACTACTCTACAAAAATAAAATGAAATAAAATAACAGAAATAAACACAAAAAAGCAAAAAACAAAAGAAAACAACTATAAAAATTACAAAATCCTTATTTCCTAAATCTATATCTAAATCTACTAATTCTGTAGTCCACCATGGCCTCTGCCATCACTCTCTCCCTCCGCCGCCCATGCAGTCAACTCCATTGTTAGATTATTCAATAATTCTTCCCGTCTTATCCTATTTTGTATTCTAGAACTCCTTCTTGGATCTTGTACTATTCTTCGCCTATTATCAACTCTTTCTCCTTTGAATATTTTTACCTCCCATGCTTTCTTACTTACAAAGTTAGTCAAAACTTGTAATTTATTTACCAATTGTTGATCTCGAATTATGTCATATACGATATATCCTGCTAGCGCATGCCTCTCTTCTTGTTGGTGAATTGCATATCTTCCACATTCAAATACTACATGTTCAGGATTATCTTGTTTGTTACATAATTCACATATATCATTTTCAGTTTTATTGATTTTCTTCCAATAGGTCTTATAAGGTCCGTGTCCAGTTATATAATGTATAAATCCCTTTGTTGGTTGAATAAAATTCAATTTTAGTCTCTCTTTGACGTTCTGAAAAATTTCAAACACTCTTCTACCTTCTAGACTGTCTGTCCATTCTTTTTGCCATTTATCTTTTAAACTATTTTTAATCACCCAAGATTTGTTTGTTCTGACTCCAGTTATATTATAAACTTTTTCTAAGTTTCCTTTTTTCGCCCAAAATTTTGCGCCCTTCAATCTTATTAATAAATCAATCGGCCAAATGGCCGTTGTTACTAGCAATGCCATAGTTGGTGTTGTTTTTACAGCTCCTGTCAGACGTAATAATACTTTTCTTTGCGTTCTTCTCAACAATCTTCTTATTTGTACATCATCCATCCTTTCTGCCCAAACTGCTGCCGCATACGTCATAATTGAAGCAAAAATGGTGTTATGATATATCTGTATGTTACGCAATGGAAGTACAAAATTTAAATTGGTTATTCTTGCTAGCTTAAGCATTATTTTCTCTGTTTTCTGCCTAATATACTCCGTGTGTTTTCTGAAATGAAATTTTTCATCTATCATGATACCCAAATATCTCATCTCTTTTTCCCGTTTAATGTTCTGATTATTTATCTTCACTGTAGGATCCCGCTTTAAATTTCCCTTAAAAAGCACATAATTTGACTTGTTTGGTGCAATTTTTAGTTTTGTTCTGAAACACCAATTTGATAATGTATTTGTAACTTCTCTTGCTTTATTTTCTAGCTCTAGTCTAGAGTCTGTTCCGGGTATGGGAATCACCCGATGGGAAGACGCAGAGAGTGCAGTTGGTACTTCCCCGGAGTAAGGTCCCGGAAGTCCTGGAGGAAGTGCACGCCGGTACTTCGGGAGGACACCTGGGAGCGAACCGAACAATTGACAAACTACGGCAGCGCTACTACTGGCTGAGACTCCGAGCAGATGCTGAGAGATTGTGCCGTCAGTGTCACGTGTGCGCGGCGAGTCGTGGACCTCAGACTAGGAGCCGGGGTCGCATGCAGCAGTACAACGTCGGAGCGCCATTCGAACGGATCGCCGTTTCATTGCTGGACCGTTCCCAGTTTCCGACCGAGGCAACAAGTACCTAATGGTGGTCGTGGACTACTTCACCAAGTGGCCGGAGGTGTATGCCATCCCCAAACCAAGAGGCAAAGACAGTCACAGACTGCCTCGTGGAGCAAGTATTCTGTCGATTTGGGGTGCCGTTAGAGCTACACAGTGACCAGGGTACGAACTTTGAGTCCAACCTAATGAAGGAGGCACTACAAAGGCTTGGGGTGAACAAGACTCGCACTACGCCTCTACATCCCCAATCGGATGGCATGGTCGAAAGGTACATCAAGACCTTAGAGGAACACCTGAGGAAGGTCGTGGCCAGCCATCAGCGAGACTGGAACGTCAAGGTGCCACTGTTCTTGCTGGCCTATCGCTCGTCTACACACGACACAACTGGGATGACGCCAGCCAGCTTAATGTTCGGCCGAGAGTTACGCCTCCCTTGTGACCTGGCTTTTGGAAGCCCTCCGGAAGCGAAACAGCCAGCGACCGAGTATGTGGAGAACTTGGTGGACCATCTCCACGACATGCACGAGATGGCTCGCCAGAACATCCAGAAGGCGAGCGACCGCATGAAGACCAGGTATGACAGGCAAGCCAACAGCCAAGGGTTCCAGCAAGGTGACCTAGTCTGGTTGTACCGTCCTACCCGGACCAAGGGACGCTGCCCGAAGCTCCAGCAGCCATGGCAAGGACCGTACCGGGTGGTGAAGAGGATTAACGACGTGGTCTACTGCATCCAGAAGGTTCCCCGAGGGAAGATGTTGGTGGTACACCTGGATCGTCTAGCCCGCTACGATGGTGCTGTTCGGGACGACCAGCTTTGAGGAGGGAGCAGTGTCACCCAATTATCGGGAAGCACCACAAACAACAGCTGAGAAGGGACCGGAGGCCACGCCACGCCCACTCATTTGTCTCCTGTCACTAACTGAAGGGATGGTTAGGGGAGGGATGTCGGGCCCCTGAGCCGTCTCTTTACCCTTCTACTAGGGTCTGGAAATTACGGGACATTCAATTTAATCGAGAACCTTCTAGATGGGCAAGCGGACCCTATATAAGCGACACGTCGTGCAAGGGGCAGTCAGTCAGTGTTTGACGTGCTAGCGAACGAGCGCCGTGTTAAGGAACGAGAAGACTGTGTACGTGCATCGGAGTATTGTCCGTAATTACTAGTGCAAGTGAAATTGTAAAGGACGAACTGGTGAATTGTAATTGTGTGCAGCACGTAATTCTGTGTAATTGGCAAGTGTTAAACTGTAAGTCGGTAGAAATAAAGAACATTGTTGAGTTTGTGTAATTGGACTTTTCATTTCACGAACCCACAAAGTCACATTATCTTCAGTTTTTCTTTTCTCTTCATCATGTTCCTTATGATGGCTGGGTTGAATCCATTTAATACCGCTGTTTTTTATGTGTTGTTGTTCTTTCAAAAATTCATCCTTACTCAGTGGGATGTTGTATAGCCGGTGAATTAGACTTCTAAAGGCAGCTAGTTGATGTGAAACTGGGTTGTATTCATTTTTATTTATGTAATTATCTATGTGTGTGGGCTTCCTGTATATTCCAAAAATCTACACCATGACGATTTCTAGTTATCTTGAGGTCCAAAAAGGTAGGGTGTTTTCTCTTTCTAC
Organism: Mantis religiosa; assembly: GCA_030765055.1. NCBI lineage: Eukaryota > Metazoa > Arthropoda > Insecta > Mantodea > Mantidae > Mantis > Mantis religiosa. Next base: position 793,838 of record CM060957.1, read on the forward strand.
TTCCATAGTAAATTGGATGTGATTATCTTGCAGGTTTAGTAATTTTAGAGAATCTTCTCTAAGTTTTTCGGGAATGATAGCAAAAACAACATCAACATATCTCTGCCAAAATTTATAAATCTATTGAATGTCTGGATATAATAAAGCAGTTATCCCCAATATACAATAAAACTTACAAAAAAAAATTGAATGTCTGGATATAATAAAGCAGTTATCCCCAATATACAATAAAACTTACAACAAAACAATAAGAAATTTAAATAGGAAGCCTGTGGTATACCTAAAAGCCGACAAAGGTAATTCTCTAGTAATTATGGAGACAGAAGACTATATTCAGAAAGTAAACCTTATGTTAGACAGTCCAGAATATGAAATAATAAAAAAAAATCCATTATCTAAAAGTATCACTTCTGTTAATAAAGCTTTATCAATTACAAAAACATTAAGTACATCTGAAAAATGCAACTTAAAATCTTCCAACCCCACACTACTAAGGTTGTACTACTGCCAAAAATCCACAAACAAGACAACAGCATGAGACCCATCATCAATGGCATCAATTCACCTACATACCACATTGCAAAGTGGTTAGTAAGAAAATTAAAATCATATGACAAATTTCAAACTTTGGGAATAAAAATCTCCTTAGAATTGATAAATCACCTACAGAAGTACAAATTCCCGGAAAATCACATACTAGTTTCTTTTGACGTTAAGGCACTTTTTACAAGCATTCCAGTAGAAAAAATACCTACTTTCCTCAAAAAATGGCTAACCCAGACTACAACGGACCCCAGAGAAATAGACGATATTATCAATCTTACAGATTTATGCATAAGGAATAATTACTTCATGTTCAACCAAAAATTCTACAGACAATCAAAAGGATTAGCTATGGGGAGCCCACATTCGCCTATTTTAGCAGACCTATACATGAGCTATTTTGAAACACACATAGTAAAGGCCTTCCCACAGATTTATAAATTTTGGCAGAGATATGTTGATGATGTTTTTGCTATCATTCCGGAAAAACTTAGAGAAGATTCTCTAAAATTACTAAACCTGCAAGATAATCACATCCAATTTACTATGGAAGTAGAAAGAGACAACACCCTACCCTTTTTGGACCTCAAGATAACTAGAAATCGTCATGGTGTAGATTTTGGAATATACAGGAAGCCCACAAACATAGATAACTACATAGAGAAAAATGAATACAACCCAGTTTCACATCAACTAGCTGCCTTTAGAAGTCTAATTCACCGGCTATACAACATCCCACTGAGTAAGGATGAATTTTTGAAAGAACAACAAAACATAAAAGACATAGCGGTATTAAATGGATTCAACCCAGCCATCATAAGGAACATGATGAAGAGAAAAGAAAAACTGAAGATAATATAAAAAAATACCACTCTCACACCACTTAATAACACAAATTGGCAATATAGAAAATTCACCTACCATCCATGGGCTTTTAGAAAATTTGAACGAATCTTCAAAAGACTAAACATAAAACTAGCACCCCAAAACAAATTCAGTCTGAGGAACCTGCTAAATAAACCACTGAAAAATACAATCCCCAACAATTTGAAATCAGGAATTTATCAGATTAATTGTGAAACCTGTGAAAAAAGCTACATAGGAAAAACTAAGTGAAACTTGTTAACCAGGCAAAAAGAACACCAGAGGAACATTAAGTTGAAACAAACAGAAAAATCTGCAGTTCCACACCATTTTTGGACAGAAAACCACAACATTGGCCACAACATTAAACTGTTAAAATCTTTAAGTACACCCATAGAATTGGATATTTGGGAAAAAATATTCATAAACAAAAACCGTAATAAATTTATAAATTTTGAAATCCTGGCATTAAATGAAGTATTAAAACTTAGTGCCCCTAACACCAGATGGCAGAGTGATCGGAGCTCCGTAGTAGTGGAAGAAGAGGAAGGTTCATTTAGCCACCAAACAGCTGAGGATGAGATCGAATGATCTTGAAAACGCTTCAATTATACAACAACAAGTAAGTGAAGTTTGAGTGTAAACATAGTGACTCATAAATCAAACTCAAATATGAAGAATACTTCACTGTTAATAATGCTTCTGCTTTTAATATTTATTATGTTTACATATTCTTACCCCTGACATTGCCACCCTGCCATTAGCTATCACTTTTCTAGCTTGTGTGCCCCATCCCTCCACTGCATACATTGTTCTGGCTTCAATGATTGCTGCATACATTCTTTCTATCTAACTGACATCTCCAGTTTATGTTTACATATTCTTACCCCTGACATTGCCGCCCTGCCATTAGCTATCACTTTTCTAGCTTGTGTGCCCCATCCCTCCACTGCATACATTGTTCTGGCTTCAATGATTGCTGCATACATTCTTTCTATCTAACTGACATCTCCAGTTTATGTTTACATATTCCTACCCCTGACATTGCCGCCCTGCCATTAGCTATCACTTTTCTGGCTTGTGTGCCCATACCTCCACTGCATACATTGTTCTGGCTTCAACGATCGCTTCATACATTCTTTCTAACCATCTAACTGACATCTCCAGTTTACTAAAATTAGGCAAGTGAGTCAACCTTGTATGTACTTTTCTCCACATACAATTTGGAATATACAGAAAAGCAACACATGTTGACAATTACATTAAATGCAACCCATTCAACCCAGTACAACATCAATATGCAGTATTCCATAGTTTGGTTCACAGATTAATCAACATTCCACTAACAAAAACAGAATATGAACAGGAGTACACTCACATACACCAGGTTGCCAAATTGAACAACTATAACACAAATTTCATCAAAAAACTGATCTACAGACACAAAAGAAACAAAAACTTAAGGGACATTACTACGTTAAAAAAAACTAGAAAACCCAAACACCAGATATGGCAAATTTACATTTCATCCAAAATACTTCAAAAAATTTGAAAAGATATTTAAGAGCTTCAACATAAAATTAGCCCCTCAGAACAAACACAACATCCACAACTTACTAAACCAACCTCTAAAAAATAGCACACCAAAAACTCAATTATCAGGCATTTACCAAATGAGCTGCCAGAATTGTGACAAGATATACATTGGTAAGACCAAAAGGAATCTAGGAACAAGAATGAAAGAACACTTCAGAAATATTAAATTCAAACACATGGACAAGTCGGCCGTAGCACATCACTTTTGGTCTGAGAATCACAACATAAAACAAGAAATAGAACTGATCAAACAGACAAAGAAACCTCTGGAACTACAGATTTGGGAAAACATATTTATTACGAAGAAACAGGACCTCTTGATGAATTTTGAAATTCCCGCGGTAGATGAAGTCATCAAACTTACCAGGACATTAGATGGCAGCACAACACCAAGCCAGATGCAGACACTGGATGCATCATTAGTCAACCACAGAACTGACGATAGGGAAGAGGTTCCCAGAAACTAGTTTTCATCAAAAAACTTGTAAGTGGAGAAAAGTATATATAAGGTTGACTCACTTGCCTAATTTTAGTAACAATGGCACTCCACTTTCTGAAATACTTCTTTTTATTCTATATCTCCAGTTTATGTTTACATATTCTTGCCCCTGACATTGCCGCCCTGCCATTAGCTATCTCTTTTCTGGCTTGTGTGCCCCATACCTCCACTGCATACATTGTTCTGGCTTCAACGATCGCTTCATACATTCTCTCTAACCCTCTAACTGACATCTCCAGTTTATGTTTACATATTCTTACCCCTGACATTGCCGCCCTGCCATTAGCTATCACTTTTCTGGCTTGTGTGCCCTACACCTCCACTGCATACATTGTTCTGGCTTCAACAATCGCTTCATACATTCTCTCTAACCCTCTAACTGACATCTCCAGTTTATGTTTACATATTCTTACCCCTGACATTGCCGCCCTGCCATTAGCTATCACTTTTCTGGCTTGTGTGCCCCACACCTCCACTGCATACATTGTTCTGGCTTCAACAATCGCTTCATACATACTTTCTAAGTAACTGACATCTCCAGTTTATGTTGACATATTCTTACCCCTGCCATTGCCGCTCTGCCATTAGCTATCACTTTTCTGGCTTGTGTGCCCCACACCTCCACTGCATACATTGTTCTGGCTTCAACAATCGCTTCATACATTCTTTCTAACTGACTGACATCTCCAGTTTATGTTGACATATTCTTACCCCTGACATTGCCGCCCTGCCATTAGCTACATCCACCACTGCTACACATCCTTACACCTAAATAGTCATACTCCTTTACCACTTCTACCTTTGGTCTCTATGAACCATTCCTCTCCTTTCCTAAGAATCGATCCTCTTTCATATACCATTATTTTTTATTGTTTGCTGTTTATTCTTAGTCCCCAGTCATCGCAAAACCTATGAATTGCCTAAATTGATTTTTGTAGACCTATTATGGAATCTGCATACAATAAAAAAGGGATCTCTTAGTTCATTATTATTGGGCAATGGACATTACTTTCCTTAACCCTCCCTAATATGTCATCTATAAATGAATAGTATAGGACTCAATTTGCACCCTTCTCATTCTTATTTTAGAAACACATGTACTTCCAACAACTAGAAGCCACCTCATTTTGCACTGCCATAAGCAATTTTATTGCTATTATAAAATCTTTAGCATCATATAGTTACTCCTGGACTAGTTCATCAGACTGAAAAAATATGGAAATTTTGAAATCTCAACACTCTCAGTTCTAAAGGGTTGGTACTTGTTTGTAACTTTTCATTTTTGTTTGATTTCTTTGACTTTAATAAGAGAACTTTCTTGAGTTTATAAGTTTACTTGTGATTTTCTTTTCCGAGTCATTATAAGGTAGTCTATTATGTGTTTCAAATGGGATGATGTTTGTCCTTGAGCACTATTAGACGAGCAACCAATCGTAGTCCTGCGGTGTTGTCCTATTGCATTCCCGCTAAGTGGTGTGTGAGCAGTGCCATCCTAATCAATCTCTATGAACTACTATTCGCACTAAGACAAAAATTCAGATTTTGCCGAAACTGATCCATGTGGAACGCAGAGAGTAATGTATCTAACATAACCATGAAAACCCCATATTTTTAGCTCAAGCACTATTACCTGTATTATAATAATACATAGTGACATAAGCACTGTAATGAATATCATTATTGGTTGGCACATATGCATGTACATATATTTGTAATTACTCAGAACCGAAACATAAATGTTTGACATGACGTGATAAAAGAATTACTTTGAATAAGCTAATTCGAGCGAGAGGAAACAAATTTCCTGCTGCCCTGGCAGAACATGTCTGGTCACATTATATCTTTGTTTATGAATCGTTCGTAATCTCTATTTAACCTAGAGAGTTAAAAGTGGTTGGTGTTACGTATTATACATATACTTTTAATTACTCAGAACTGAAATTTAAACTACTGACATGACGTGATAAAAGAATTACTCTGAATAAGTCAAGGTGTTAAATTCGAGATAGAGCAAACACTTCATTTCCTGTTAGCCTGTGGAATGCTGTATGCTTATGTTTATGAATAAATGTTGGATAAGAAGGTTTATTTACTCTGGAGAATTCAGATCAATATCATTCAGTTGTTCTTTACACAACAGTAGAGTAAGAGTTAAATATTGCAATAGCTTCTTACGGTGAATTTAGTGGTGAGTCAAAATGGCAGGTATTGTGAAGTCAGGCTCCAGGTATTATTTTTAAGGTGTACAAGTTCTTCAAAAAAATTTTGGAAACAGAAACTAAAAATGAGTTACTGCAAAGAGTACTTCCGTTTAAAAACACGGAAGAAGTGTATCACCTGGATCAACTTGCAACTGAAATAGGACACGAGGTAATATGCCTCCCACCTTACCTACCACTGCTGATATAATCCAATTGAGTTGGTGTGGGCTCAAATAGAAAGTGGGATTGCAAACAGAAATAATACTTTTAAACTGACAAACGTTAAACAACTTAAATTTAAAGGGAGTCGATTAATAACACCTCCAAGAAAAGAAGTTAACTTGTTCACGAAGAAATTGAAAAGCTAACACAACAGGACTGGGAAAACTGCCTAAGGCATACAGAAAGCCTTCAAGAAGATGATTTTGAGAAATAAATAGCACGTGACGAGATTTTGGAACCTATAAACATAAATTTGCAAGACTCAGAAGATAAAGACAGTGATAATGACGAATTGTCTCTTAAGGGAAGTGACATTGACAGCGATATAGATGAGCAACTGGCAGTTCTATTAGAATAGAAAAACAGGTAATTCATAAACTATAATTATAGTTATAGTATTTAAAAATATACATAATTTGCGAAAATGCTTTTCCCAATTTTGATTTTGGCAACTGCATCATTGTAAAAGTTTGTAAAATATAATTTGCTTACCCTTACATCTGTGCCAAGCAGATCTGCATGTTGTATGAGTGTGCGAGAGAGAGAGAGAGAGAGAGAAATATAAAAGGAGGTAACAAGCTGGCAACGCTGAGTGTGATACGGCATCTGATTAGCTGGACTCCAGAACCCTTCCCATGAAACACATAATAATTAATTTTTCATATTGTATGATGGCTGCTTTTTCAATGTCAAGATCAAGTCTTGGATTATTTGTTACAATTTGTAGAGCAAGTAATGGGGTAATTCTAACAGTTTCAGTTATTAATATGTCTTCACAATATTTATCTAAGTGTCGGTTAACACTTAACACTTATTAACACAAGTTAATAGATCTTGTAAAAAGTATTTCAAGTTTATGTAGTGCTTCACCACTTCTTGCCTACCAAATATACAAACTTAGTTAAGTTATACAAAATGATGTAAAGTTGGAAGAGACAAATATTTGAAAGTAATCTACTTTTACCCTGGATATAGGAAAAGAAAATGATTCAAAGATAGAAGAATATCTCACAATTTGGAAAACTAATATGTACATATGATAAAATTTTTTGAGCATGTAAATGTCATAATATACAAGATAGTTTGTTTCAAGAAACAGTATGAAATAACCGAAAAATATGTTTACGTTGCCACCAGGAAGAGTTTGTGACAAAAATAAAGTATATAATTTTAAGACATGTTTATTTAAGCTTAAAGTGAAATAAAATTATTCGAAAATAATAAATTTACAGGAAACAACAAAACAACTCTCATGATAAAGAAAGCAGCAAGAAACTATCAGAGTAATATGCACAAGAGATACAAGAAATGGGAATAGAAAAACATGGAAGAAGTTACTACCATTGGAAGCAATAATGATAAAGCTGAGAATGTTTACTGTAATTCAAGACGTAAGTGATGAGGTAAACAAAAATGAACAATAGGAATTTTACGCGTAAATAAAATTAATTCAAGTGTAGTTAAGATGATGCATAACAGAATATATAAGTTGTAGACGTTATAGAAAACTCGAGACAAATAAACAGAAGCTACTTACGTTTTAATACTGCTTCTATCGCTTGTCTTTGCAGATCACTTTTGAAGGCCTTATGCGTAAAGAACTTTTCCAACTGTGACAACAACGTAGGTCTACTTTCTCTTTCATCCTTTATTGACATTCTGGAAGTACACAATAAGCTTTCATATCACAGTAATATTACTTAAAATAAATGACAGCTTTACTGCATTCAAAATAATGTCCACAATTAATATTATCCACCATTTTTTGTACCGCTCTCGCTGTCAGTGTTCCCAACTCAGATGCAATAGTGTTTAATTAAAAGTGAGCTAAAACACCATTGAAAACCGCTAAACATCAATTCCACATCATATTTTTATACCCCATGATGAGCAGTTTAGCCAATTCATAACACTAGAAATAAGTAAGGATGAGGTTAAAATACACCAAAAATTCTTCAAAATAAATTCCAAAATCTCTGTAAACGTTATAAGCTATACACTAGCGTATATATTCTTGATATGTGTGTCTTCTCATTTATAAATTATTATACTGGTAATTATATAATTATATTAGATCCACAGATTAGGTCTGACAAGTAGTATTAGTGTCAGAAAAGCAAATTAAGTAGATTAACAGTTATGCCAACCCTGACGAGTTGCGCTAGATGTGGAATCTTTGTGAGATAAAGATGCTATTGGAAGGCGTGCGGATATCGTACCTCTGACGTCATAGCTGAGCGTTGCTAACTATCACAGCATGATAACGCGAAAAAATACTGTCGCGAGCCCATTGTTGAACGAGGCGGCGCCGGTGACTTGCTCAAAGGGAGGAGAGTGCAGTGAGTAGATGAAAGCTCACCGAAAAGGCCGGGAGGGGGGGGGGGGGGAGGGGATGGATTTCTCAACTGTTCTAGTTCTTTGTTCTAGCTGTCTCGATTGTTGGAGAACATTCTGGAATGTGAGTAATCTATAAAACGGGAGCCCGCCCGCCAAAGTCAGCCAGTCGGTAACTGAATTCGTGTGCGTGAACAGCTGTTGTTGTCTTGACCTTGCAAATTGTATTGTGTATGTGACGCAAATGTGGACTGTAAATTGTGGCGTAATTGTTTCTACAGAAACAAGGTGCAATTTTTTGTGTTTGTATCCTGGACTTCTAATTTCACGAACCCACAGTCATAATTGGTGTCAGAAGTGGGATATTTCAAAGATGGAGGTTGCATTGGCACAGATTCTAGTCAACAGGAACGTATTAACAACGAAGACGGAAGCTGCAAACGACAATCTCACCGCAAAAATTGAAGAGAAGTTGGAGACGGCAAATCACAATCTGACCGCGAAGATGACTGAACTGGCCACCGTAATGAAGGCCGAACTATCTGAAATGAGAGCTGTGAACGAGGCCCTCACCGACAAATTTGAAGAACAGCTGACCGGCGTGAGGAATGAAATCACGGGGCTGGGCAAGCGGATCGGCCTAAGTAGTGGACGAGCGCGTCGAAGACCTGGCGAGCCCCGCTAACGACCTGGAGGGAAAGGCCGACACCAACACTAAGTCCCTGAACACCATGGTGGAGGACATCGTCGGCAGAAGGATGAAAGATTTAAAAGCCGACGCGCCGGGACGCGACAGAACACCTGCGCGCGTCAAACCGCCGAAGTACGACGGCGCGACTGCTTTCGAAGTCTTCCGCCGCCAATTCGACACAGTGGCCAAACACCAGTGGTCACCAGAGGAGGAGGCCGCCCAGCTAATAGCCAGCCTCCAGGGACGGGTCGCAGAAGTCCTGAGCGCAGTGCAGACAGCGGCGGCGCCCAAGGACATCTGGGAGGCCCTGGAGAACCGCTTCGGGAACCACCGCTTAGCCGCAGTTTACTGCAGACAGATGACATCAAGCTCACAGCAGCCAGGGGAGACGCTGCAGGAGTTTGTCCTAGCTATTGAGCAGCTGGCCAGCAAAGCCTTTGTCGACTTCCCACCGGAAATCGTATCCCGGGAAGCCGCCTACACATTTGTTGACGGAGTACGAGACGTCGAGATACGCCAACGCCTAAAGCTCGGCGACAGCAAAACCATCCACGAGGTGCTAACGGCAGCATTGAGGATGGAGGCGGCCAAGGTGACGGCAACTCCGGCGTCGAGAACAAGGAATATCCGCTACACTGGATACCAAAGACCAGCCGAGGGATGCCGGCGAAGACCTAGTGGCGTGTGTTGGGTGTGTGGCCAGCTGCGACACCTGGAGAGAGACTGCCCACAGCAGGGAGAGCAGCCGGAGAAACGACAAAAGGCCGGCGTGGCGAGGAGCACGTCGGCGCCTTAAACACCATCCCTTCGAGTGACACTACGCGCCGTCACCCGGCGGATGGATGACAGCCTCCTCGCGGACGGTTGGGCGAGAGGGAAGCCGTGCCGCGTGTGGTAGACACCGGAGCAACCGCGACCATCATCAGACCCGACGTAGCCAGGGGTTTGCCGTCGAGGAAACCAAGCCAACCATTCCAGCTTGTGACGGCATCGGGTGACATCTTGTCTGTGGAGGAGGCCCTGCTGAAGTTGACATAGGGACAGAGTGCCGTGCGTCAGTGGGTGTTCGTCGCGGAGGTGGCTGAGGAGGTGATACTGGGACTGGATGCCCTCAGGAGCCACGAGGTGACGGTCGACGTCGGCAGGAAGGTCTTGCGGCTCAATGGAGAAGAGGTCGTACTCCGGCAGCCTGAAGAACGCCTGGGAATTAGCAGGGCCATCCTGAGGCAAGACGTGGTTGTCCCCGTGAGAAGCCAGGTGGTGGTGATGGCCCGACTGGAAATCCAGCGGGCGAAGAACTTGATGCTGGACCAGATGCCTGTGTGTGGGCTGTGTGTAGCCAGGACATTGTTGTCGTGCCTAGAGGTGCCAGTGAGACTGCTAAACCAAACAGACACCGATCACGACGTCCAGGCCGGAACGGAGCGGGGGACGTGCGAGTCCGTGGTCAGCGTAACACCAATTGACCAGACCCATGAGCCGGTGCCGATCAACACCTGGGGCCCCGGCTCTAAGGTTTAGTGAGAGGGCGGCCGACTACCTGACTGTAGAACAGCTGGAGAAAGTTCGACAACTGCTGAGACGATACCAGTGCGTTTTCAGCCAAGGTAACAGTGACTACGGCCGCACGGACAAAGTGCTTCACCGCATCGACACCGGAGACGCCCGGCCTATTCGGCAACCACCTAGACGCGTCCCGCTGGCAAAACAAGTTGCGGTACGGGATATGGTACATGACATGAGATCCAGGGAGGGATTGAAGAGTCTGAGAGCCCTTGGTGTTCCCCTGCATTCTTGGTGACGAAGAACTGTGAGCTACGCTTCTGCGTGGACTATAGGAAGTTGAACGCTGTCACCCCGCTGTTTCCCCTTACCCCGGATTGACGAAACCCTGGACACGCTATCTGGTGTGCAGTGGTTCTCGACCCTGGACCTGAAGTCGGGTTACTGGCAGGTGGCTCTAGACCAGAGAGACAAGGAGAAGACGGCATTCTCGACAGGCCAAGGGCTTTGGCAGTTCACAGTTATGCCCTTTGGCCTCTGCAACGCACCCGCCACCTTCCAACGTCTCATGGAATCAGTGATGAGAGGATTGACATATGACGCCTGCCTGCTATACCTGGACATCATCATCGTCGCCAAGACATTCGAAGACCATCTCGGAAATTTGAGCAGGGTGCTACAGAGACTGAAGGCGACTAACCTGAAGACGAACGCCAAGAAGTGCCAGCTCTTTCGCAAGGAAGTGTACTACTCGGGCCACATAGTCTCACCAACCGGAGTGGCCAAAGACCCGGAGAAGACCCAGGCTGTGAGATATTGGCCTCGGCCAAAGGATAAGAGAGAATTGCGCAGTTTCCTAGGGCGGTGCAGTTATTACCGCCGTTTCATAAAGGGCTTCTCCAACATCGGCAAACCCCTTACCCGCCTGACAGAGGAACACCGATCCTATGTGTGGACGCAGGATGCCGAAGACGCGTTCCAGGAGCTAAAGAAGACTGTGTATAGCTCCTATTTTGGGACTCCCACAACCAGGTGGCGCCTTCATTTTGGACACCGACGCCAGCGACTATTGCATTGGAGGCGTCCTATCGCAAGTGCAGGACGGCCACGAGCGGGTGATAGCTTACTACAGCAATACGCTGTCCAAGGCAGAGAACTACTGCGTCACCCGGCGAGAATTACTGGCGGTAGTAAAGACCTTGAAACACTTCCACAAGTACCGGTACGATCAGCCATTCCACCTTAGGACTGACCATTCTGCCCTCACCTGGCTACTTAGCTTTAGGAACCTGGAAGGCCAGAGAGCCCGTTGGATCCAGAGGCTGCAGGAGTATGACTTCACCTCTTAACATCATAGACGGAAGAGCCACGGCAATGCAGACGCCATGTCTCGAAGACCCTGCCCGGAAGAGTGCGGCCAGTGCACAAGAGTGGAAGAGAAGGAGCGTGCGTGTCAGAGTGGTCACGGCAGTGCCTGCGGACGGCTGGGATAGCGCAGGCTTGAGGAGGGAGCAGCTGGCGGACGACTTGGGAGCACTCTTGAGGGTAGTGGAGGCAGGGACGAGACCAACCTGGGAGGACATCGCACCCAGAAGCGCTGCGTAAAAGTCGTACTGGGCCCAAAAGGGATCGTTGAAGACCAAAGAAGGTGTGCTGTTGCGGGTATGCGAATCACCCGATGGAAAGGCGCAGAGGAAGCAGTTGGTACTTCCACGAAGTAAGGTCCCTGAGGTCTTGGAGGAAGAGCACGCCGGTACTTCAGGACACCTGGGAGTGAACCGAACGATTGACAAACTAAGGCAGCGCTACTACTGGCTGAGGCTCCGAGCAGACGCTGAGAGATGGTGCCGTCAATGTCATGTGTACGCGGCGAGTCGAGGCCCCAAGACTAGGAGCCGGGGTCGCATGCAGCAGTACAACGTCGGAGAGCCATTCGAACGTATCGCCATTGACATAGCTGGACCGTTCCCAGTATCCGACCGAGGCAACAAGTACCTGTTAGTGGTCGTGGACTACTTCACCAAGTGGCCGGAGGTGTATGCCATCCCGAACCAGGAGGCGAAGACAATCACAGACTGCCTTGTGGAGCAAGTGTTCTGCCGATTTGGGGTAGAGCTCCACGGCGACCAGTGCACCTATTTTGAGTCTATTCTAACGAAGGAGACACTGGAAAGACTTGGGGTGAACAAGACCCGCACAACACCCCTGCACCCGCAGTCGGACGGCATGGTGGAGAGATACATCAAGACCTTAGAAGAACACCTGAGGAAGTTAGTGGCCAGCCATCAGCGAGACTGGGAGTAACGGTGCCGCTGTTCTTGCTGGCCTACCGTTCGTCAACACACGACACCACTGGGATGACGCCAGCCAGCTTAATGTTCGGCCGAGAGTTACGCCCCCCCCCCCGGTCGCAAAACAGCCAGCAACCAAGTATGTGGAGAACCTGGTGGACCATCTCCACGACATGCATGAGATAGCTCGTCAGAACATCCAGAAGGCGAGCGATCGCATGAAGACCCAATACGACAGACAAGCCAACAGCCAAGGGTTTCAGCAAGGTGACCTGGTCTGGATGTACCCCCTTTCCGGACCAAGGGACGATGCCCAAACTTCAACAGCCGTGGCAAGGACCGTAGCGAGTGGTAACGAGGATTAACTACGTGGTCTACCGCATCCAGAAGGTGCCTCGAGGAAAGATGTTGGTGGTACACCTGGATCGTCTGGCCCGCTACGATGGTGCTGTTCGGGAAGACCAGCCTTGAGGAAAGAGCAGTGTCACTAGCCCATTGTTGATCGAGGCGGCGCCGGTGAATAGTTCAAAGGGACGAGCGTGCCGTGTGAAGATGAAAGCTTGCCAAAACGGCAGGCAGGGGGAGGAGGGGTCGGATTTCTCGAGTGTTCTAGTTCTTTGTTCTAGCCATCTCGATTGTTGGAGAACATTCTGGAATGTGAGTAATCTATAAAAAGGGAGCCCGTCTGCCAAAGTCAGTCAGTTGGTAAAAGAATTTGCGTGCGTGAACAGCTGTTGTAGTCTTTGACCTTGCAAATATTATTGTGTATGTGACACAACTGTGGACTGTAATTTGTGACATAATTGTGTTTCTACGGAAATAAAGTGCAATTTTTGGTGTTTGTAACCTGGACTTTTAATTTCACAAACCCACAAAGTCACAATGCCAGGATTACGCAAGCAAACCAGCGATACAGTAGTACACAAATAAACTGACGTAAATATCAGTGGATCATAGCCAGTTACTATTATCGTTATATGTTATGATATTCTTACTATTATTATAATTATTTAAAAACTTAAAGGAATTTAGCACAAAGTTTTGGAAATTGTCAACATTACATAAGCAAACCAGCGGTACTCTAATACCCAAATAAACTAACGTAAAGATCAGTGGATCTTTGCCAGAGTTATTATCATTGTTATATCCTTACTATTATATTTAAAAACTTTCACTAGATTATAAGAAAAGAAAATGTGTTGGCTACACTCCACTGTTTTCACATATATCACAGTGCCACAGTTGGCAACAACTTGTGTTTGTGATGTCATTCCATACCCACATAATTCTAAGCTGCTCAACAGCATCTTTACCCTTTCTGAGTATATACTGATTTTCCAAAAAAAGCCATTATGACTTTTCTAAGGAATTTAGGTGACATTAAAGATAACTCTGCAGGATTCAAATTTTTCCTTTAATTTATTTGCTAGTGGTAGCAATAATTGGTTTTTAGCTGTTCAGGTTTGCTGTTGAATTCCTTCGCAAATAAAAATAGAGAATCACTGGTGTAGGTACTTGAATGTTATAAAGCGTCAAAAAATTTCCAGTGCAGTGGACTTCCTATTTTATACAGTTTGCTACAAAGATGTGGCGGCACTAAATACGTCAAAGAACAGCCAGATTATTCAATCACAATTTTCTCCCACAGTCAATGCGAGGTAGAAATCATACTTAATCAGTTACATGCCCACGACATGGTATATCTACTATAACTTTGAATGTTATTCAAGAACATTGAAACATACTGGTAATAAATATTAAAAGCAGAAGCATTATTAACAGTGAAGTATTCTTCATATGTGAGTTTGATTTATGAGTCACTATGTTTATATTCAAACTTCACTTACTTGTTGTTGTATAATTGAAACGTTTTCAAGATCATTCGATCTCATCCTCAGCTGTTTGGTGACTAAATGAACCTTCCTCTTGCTCCACTACAACGGAGCTCCTATCACTCTGCCATCTGGTGTTAGGGCACTAAGTTTTAATACTTCATTTAATGCCGGGATTTCAAAATTTATAACTTTATTACGGTTTTTGTTTATGAATATTTTTTCCCAAATATCCAATTCTATGGGTGTACTTAAAGATTTTAACAGTTTAATGTTGTGGCCAATGTTGTGGTTTTCTGTCCAAAAATGGTGTGAAACTACAGATTTTTCTGTTTGTTTCAACTTAATGTTCCTCTGGTGTTCTTTTTGCCTGGTTAACAAGTTTCTCTTAGTTTTTCCTATGTAGTTTTTTTTCACAGGTTTCACAATTAATCTGATAAATTCCTGATTTCAAATTGTTGGGGATTGTATTTTTCAGTGGTTTATTTAGCAGGTTCCTCAGACTGAATTTGTTTTGGGGTGCTAGTTTTAAGTTTAGTCTTTTGAAGATTCGTTCAAGTTTTCTAAAAGCCCATGGATGGTAGGTGAATTTTCTATATTGCCAATTTGTGTTATTAAGTGGTGTGAGAGTGGTATATTTTGATATTATCTTCAGTTTTTCTTTTCTCTTCATCATGTTCCTTATGATGGCTGGGTTGAATCCATTTAATACCGCTATGTCTTTTATGTTTTGTTGTTCTTTCAAAAATTCATCCTTACTCAGTGGGATTCACCGGCTATACAACATCCCACTGAGTAAGGATGAATTTTTGAAAGAACAACAACACATAAAAGACATAGCGGTATTAAATGGATTCAACCCAGGCATCATAAGGAACATGATGAAGAGAAAAGAAAAACTGAAGATAATATCAAAATATACCACTCTTACACCACTTAATAACACAAATTGGCAATATAGAAAATTCACCTACCATCCATGGGCTTTTAGAAAACTTGAACGAATCTTCAAAAGACTAAACTTAAAACTAGCACCCCAAAACAAATTCAGTCTGAGGAACCTGCTAAATAAACCACTGAAAAATATCGGGTTGTCTCATAAATTCGTTCGATTCTTGTTACGTGTTTACGACTAAGAACACTGCATGCCCCCATTACTTTTACGTCAAAGAAGTTGCCTAACAATATGGGGTTTGTTTACAAATACAATAACTGAAAAGAATGCTATGAACACAAACCACAGTGACCTCACGGCCAAAGGTAAATAGGTCAACTTATGTAAGAATTGGTAACCAAACTTCAGTACAAGTTTGTGGATGCAACAGTGTGGAGTTGTAACTTGTGAATGATAATATGGAAAACAAGAAGGAACATTTTCGACATTTAATGCTGTTTTATTACCGTAAAGGTAAAACAGCCTCACAAACTCAACGGAAAATTTATGCTGTTTACGGAGAAGATGCAGTGACGAATCAGGCATGTCAAAAATGGTTTACTCGATTTCGAGCTGGGAACTTCTCTGTGAAAGACAAACCTCGTTCTGGACGACCTGTGGTTACGGAGGAGGAAAGGATAAAGGACATGATTACGAACAACCCCAGAATAACAACTCAGGAGGTAGGTCAGGAGCTAAACTTATATTATGCAACTGTAGCCAGGCACCTAAAGAAACTTTGTTACGTAAATCTTTGGGATGTATGGGTTCCGCACGAACTGAGTGAACAAATTTTAGTTCAGCATGTTTCCATCTGTTACGCATTGATAAGACGTAATGAAACTGCCCCTTTTCTGAAACAGCTTGTTACAGGAGATGAAAAGTGGATTGTGTATAACATCCGAAAGAGAAAGTCATGGCGTAAGAAAGGGGAACCACCACTCTCAATTCCTTAACCAGGGCTTTATCCTGAGAAGATTCTGCTGTGTGTTTGGTGAGACTGGAAAGGAATTATTTATTATGAATTTCTTCCTCCTGGGGAGACCATCAATTCAGAGAAATACTGTTCTCAGTTGGATCGTCTGAAGGTTGCCCTAGGAGAGAAAAGGCCAGAATTAGCATCTAATGGTGGAGTCGTCTTTCATCAAGACAATGCCAAACCACACACTTCTATGGTAACTCGTCAGAAATTACGGGATTTCAACTGGGATGTGCTACCTCACCCACCTTATTCTCCAGACATTGCCCCATCCGACTATCATTTATTCCGATCCCTGCAAGACTTCATTAATGGCAAACGCCTTACTTCCTTAGAGGATTGCAGACTCGCCGTAGAAGAGTTCGTCAACCAGAAAACTGCAAGATTTTGGAGAAATGGTATTGATAAGCTTCCTGAGAAATGGAGATATGTTATTGATAATAATGGTGCATACTGCACAAAATAAAGTTTGTTTTGAAAAGTTCATTGCCTTGTTTACTTTCGATGACCTTGCGTATGTAAACAGATTACCCCTACATAATTAGGCAACTTCGTTGCCGTAGTTGTGATACGGGCATACAGTGCAGGTGTTCTTTGTCGTAAACACGTAACAAGAATCGAACGAATTTATGAGACAAACCAATACAATCCCCAACAATTTGAAATCAGGAATTTATCAGATTAATTGTGAAACCTGTGAAAAAAGCTACATAGGAAAAACTAAGAGAAACTTGTAAACCAGGCAAAAAGAACACCAGAGGAACATTAAGTTGAAACAAACAGAAAAATCTGCAGTTTCACACCATTTTTGGACAGAAAACCACAACATTGGCCACAACATTAAACTGTTAAAATCTTTAAGTACACCCATAGAATTGGATATTTGGGAAAAAATATTCATAAACAAAAACCGTGATAAAGTTATAAATTTTGAAATCCCTGCATTAAATGAAGTATTAAAACTTAGTGCCCCTAACACCAGATGGCACTAGGATCGGAGATCCGTAGTAGTGGAAGAAGAGGAAGGTTCATTTAGTCACCAAACAGCTGAGGATGAGATCGAATGATCTTGAAAACGTTTCAATTATACAACAAGTAAGTGAAGTTTGAGTGTAAACATAGTGACTCATAAATCGAACTCAAATACTGGTAATAGCCGAGTGAGAAGTTAAAAATAATTAAAGAAAATGAATTTTGTATTTGCTAGTTTGATTTTGTATCATATATTATTATACCTGCTTTGTTTTTCATATTGCCTGTATATGATACGTCATTTATGTTTAATATTGAAGTACATGCTATTAAGTGAAGACAGTAACCAAAATTACCGAAAAATTGAAAGAAAAATATTACTGCATAAATAAATTGTACTTACTCTTGTGCATAGCGTACTAAAATTTTCTGCAATTCCGAGGTACCTCCGTAACTGCTGGCAGGCCATGGTAAACCTGAATGATTTTGCTGCGTGCCCAAGCTTATTAGGGTTCAACTCCAGGTAGCAAATAATAATATAGGGTGACTTAAGTGATCTTTAAAGTTTAAATATGTACTAAAGCTTGTTCCAAAGTGCCACACCCTCTTCCGGCAGCCCTAGTGTAAACTTGAGTTAAGTTTCACTCAATTTAGGCAGGCTATACTACAGAACTATTGGAGCCAATCTCAGAAAGGCAAGAGCATTTCCTGTATTTACACTTTGTATTGTGACTGCCAGGGTTACATAGAATAAACAGTCTGGTTTGCAGAAATTTAGAACACTTTATTGCAGTAAAAGATGAGAAATTGACAATCAGCTGTCTTCAAGGTCGAACTCAGTGCTGCGCCGCATGTAAACAAATGAAAGAAATCACTGCGGTACACTTCAAACATCCACTGTCGCAACCATCACACAAATCAACTGGCACTTCTTTCATTTTTGTAACATTAAGTATAAACAGACTGATAAATCGGCCGTAGCAGATCATTTTTGGTCATTTAACCATGAAATATATCCAGAAGTTAAATTATTAAAACAATTAAATGATCCGATAGATTTAATGGTTTGGGAAAAGATATTTATTTTAAAAAACAAACATCGCGTAATGAATTTTTAAATACTGGCAGTCAATTCAGTTTTTAAATTTGTTTTATTTTCAGATTTTGGTAGTACTAACAAGAACATATTAGCATCTAGCGTATGTAACGATGGCGACAGTTTTGTTGTTTCCGGTTGAGGATGTGTAAGAATTTTACATGAAATCGATATCCCAGACAACTTATAAGAAAAATGTCATTATTTCTTATAAGATAAGTGAAGTAAACAACTTTGTTGTTCAAAGGCACATGCATACCTTTTTTTTGCTTTTGGGTAATCAAGGGACCTCAAAATATATTTCCAATGAAATCTGGACATCGGTTTTTGTAATACGATGGTAGAGAAAATAAAAATGGATGGGAAGTAAATGGTTTATCACGTGATTTACTTTTAGGAAATAAATAAATAAAAAATGAAACAAGAGAGTATCTTTGTGACAAAAATCATATATTAATAAAGTTTGATGGAAACACAATCTTTCCCTCGAAGATACTCTGTCTGGAAGAATGGTACAAGTCATCTCATATTGCAATATTAATTACATCAATGATAATGTTAATACAAACATGTAGCTTTTATTTCTCATACAGATGCATCATACAGTATTTGGAATGCAGTATCCCCTTATTCTTCAAGGAAGAAGTATTGGCCAGCCTTCTTCTGTTCCGTATCCTGAAAATAAATACATTACATTTGATATAAATGCCATTCAATCATGCCTCTACTATTTAAATTCTCTGGAAAGTCTTTCAGGAAATTTAAAACATACTCTTATCACTGAACGACTCTATGTATAAACTTAATTGACTTCAGCATCAAGTGTCATCAATTTTCAAACATATTATTCAGACCCTCCTACCAAAGAAGTGTACAAACATGCTTAAAAAGTTCCACCAATACATTTTAATTCTAAGAACTGCCTTAAAATTATCATAAAAAGTAGGACAAAATAGAATGTCAAAAAGCAAGCCAGAATTAGGCTAAATTTTCCAACATGTGAGACAAGAACTGACTTCGTTTTTTCAAGTATTGCTTGACATTCTATGGTCTAATGTATGTTCAGAATTAACTTCTGTGTAATCTGATGTTGAAAATTTTGTTAATACTTCAAGGTTTATAATTTGTTACTGATTTGCGAGGGCTGATCAATAAAGATTGACTGATTTTTTTTTCACAGATGTTTATTACTGCAATTCAATCTTTACATAATCTTTTTCAAAGTAGTCCCCTCTTACTCCAATGCACTTTTTATAGCATCTCTGCCAGTCCTTGAACAGGTGCTGCAGACCATTCTTTGTCAGGTCCTTGAGAAACGCCTCATTTTTCTTGAGCACTGCTTCAGAGTTCTCAAATTGAATACCCCTAAGCTTTGCCTTTAGTGATGGGAATACAAAATAGTCACAGTGTGCAAGATTGGGGCTATAAGGTGAATTTGGTACACAGGTAATGTTGAATCGAGCCAGAAACTGCATGCCTTGATTTGTGACGTAAGGCCATGCATTGTCATGATGAAGTTGCCACCCAGTCCGAGAGAGCTCTGGTCGTTTCTTTGCAATGTGCTTCCTCAGTGTAGCCAATACTGATGTGTAGTATGCTGCTGTAACAGTAGTGTGAGGGGGAACTGCATGCGATGTGAGGCTGTGCATTGTCATGATGAAGTTGCCACCCAGTCCGAGAAAGCTATGGTCATTTCTTTGCGATGTACTACCTCATTATAGCCAATACTGACTTGAAGTATGCTGCTGTAACAGTAGTGTGAGGGTGAACTGCATGCTGGTAAATCCTCTCGGACAATCACAGCAGCTGTGTTGATGTTGACTTCAGTCACAGCAGAAGCCGAAACACCAGGCCCACCTTGCTTAACACTGACAAGTCAGCCTTCTTTGAAGTCGTTGAACCACCTGAACATTGTTGCACCAGATAGTGCATCTTCACTGTACGCTTGCTTCAGCTTTTCATAAGTTTAGATGGCTGTATGGTTTAAACGAAAACTAAATTTGATTGCACTGTACTGCTCCTCTTGCATCAGCTCCATTGTCTAGTATGTGAAATGCATGCAGGGTCTACAAAATAGAGCATTATTACCAACCTACCAATACGAAAGTGCTGCTGCCTACCGACATTATACATAAAAACCCCGCTCTTTTCAAATATTTATGTTAGAGATACAAAACTATCACAGAAGCTACAGGAAAAGATCAGTCTCAGTCTTTGTTGATCAGCCCTCGTACCTACTGCACATGTACCCATATTGAAGTATCCATGCAGCCAAAAGTTTCAACAATGCAGATAACAATTACACTAAGTTGTTGGAAAGAGTCTACATAACACAAATATGAGTATCTAGATTTTTGTACAAAATTGAATCGAGAATATATTGACACATTGCTTCACTCACACTGTTTATTCACAGGACATGTTTCAAGAGCTCTTGCTCCTATCCTCAGCTGATACTCGATTAGTGCAAGTTGTAGTGGTTTCTTCTTTCTCCGTATTGTCAATAGATGGCGTGATGTACTTGTCAAAGATGTCCGGTGGTGGAGTTTCAAAATTCATGACTCTATGACGATTTTTGTTAATGAAGATTTTTTCCCATACGGAAAGGTCTATGGGGTGATTAACGTATTTTATTAGAGATGTTTCCAAATTGATGTCATGTCTAGTATTCAAAAAATGAAAAGCCACTGCTGATTTTTCTGTTTCACCATTTTTAATGTTTCTTAGATGTTCTTTAGTTCTGATGTTAATATTTCTTTTTGTTTTTCCTTTATAAATTTTAGGGCAAGTTTCACATTTGATCTCATAGATTCCTGGTTTTTCTTTGGTAGTGATTGAATTTTTGGGAGGGCCTTTTAACAAATTTCTGATATTAAACCTGTTTTGAGGTGCAAGAGTTATGTTGTGTTTTGAGAAGATTTTTTGGAATTTGTTATAGGCTGATGGGTGGAAGGTGAATTTTTTAAAAAGTTTTTTCTCTTTTTCTCCTGTAGGTTCTAAGGCGGTGGTTTCTTTTATTTTCTTAGCTTTGTTGAGTCTGTTAACAGTTTTGTCTACTAAATTTGGGTTGAAACCGTTGGATATAGCTACTTTTTTTATGTGTAGGTATTCTTCTTGATAATCTTCTCTGTTTAGTGGAAAGTTGATCATCCGAAAGATTAAACTGTTGAAAATGGCATGTTGGTGTTGTTTTGGGTTGAAACTGTTGTTCTTAATGTAATTATCTGTGTGTGTCGGTTTCCTGTAGATACCAAAAGTGAGTTTGTTGTTCATTTTTTTGATCTTGATGTCCAAAAAGGGGAGCACACCATCCTCTTCTGTTTCCAATGTAAATTTTATAGCTGGATTTTGTATATTCAAAAGTTTAAGACCATCTTGTATGAGTTTTTTAGGTACTATTGCAAAAATGTCGTCAACATAGCGATACCACACTTTGAAATAATTTGGAAAAGTTTTTGTGATATGTGTTTCAAAAGCACTCATGAATAAATCTGCCAAGAAGGGAGACAATGGGTTGCCCATAGCTAGGCCCGTTTTTTGTTTATAGATCTGTCCATTAAAGCTGAAAAAATTTTGATTGATACAAATTTCTGTAAGTTGTGAAAGTTCTTCTATTTCTTCAGGTGTTATTTGTATTGATTCCAGCCATTTTTTGAGAAGTGGAATAAGCTCATTGGTCGGTATACTTGGATATAAAGAAATGACGTCAAAGGAAACTAAAGCATCTGTAGAGTTGATCTTTGTGTCCTTCAGGAGATTTAACAATTCAAACGAGTTTTTGATACTTAAATTTTCAAATTTTGTGAAGGATCTGAAGATTTGAACCAGCCATTTTGATAGTTGGTAAGTGGGCGCATCAATGTTATTAATTATTGGTCTGAGGGTAATTTCAGGTTTATGTATTTTGGGTAAACCATATATGTATGGTGTTTTTGGACTGTCTATTTTATTGTTCAATTTATCTCTTTTAGTCATGATTTTACTGTTTTTAATTGCTAATTCCACAGATTTGCATGCTTTCTTTAATGGATTGTTTTCTAGTTTAACAAATTCTTTTCTGTTTAAAAGGTTGTCCATTTTTTTGGACTATGACCATAACAAATTCCAAAAAATCTTCTCAAAACACAACATAACTCTTGCACCTCAAAATAGGTTTAATATCAGAAATTTGTTAAAAGGCCCTCCCAAAAATTCAATCACTACCAAAGAAAAACCAGGAATCTATGAGATCAAATGTGAAACTTGCCCTAAAATTTATATAGGAAAAACAAAAAGAAATATTAACATCAGAACTAAAGAACATATGAGAAACATTAAAAATGGTGAAACAGAAAAATCAGCAGTGGCTTTTCATTTTTTGAATACTAGACATGACATCAATTTGGAAACATCTCTAATAAAATATGTTAATCACCCCATAGGCCTTTCCGTATGGGAAAAAATCTTCATTAACAAAAATCGTCATAGAGTCATGAATTTTGAAACTCCACCACCGGACATCTTTGACAAGTACATCACGCCATCTATTGACAATACGGAGAAAGAAGAAACCACTACAACTTGCACTAGTCGAGTACCAGCTGAGGATAGGAGCAAGAGCTCTTGAAACATGTCCTGTGAATAAACAGTGTGAGTGAAGCAATGTGTCAATATATTCTCGATTCAATTTTGTACTAATTTGTGCTTCACTGTCCCTACGCTTCTTTCAAGTTTATACTTTGATCTAGATTTTTGTTTAGCTGCCAGCATACTCTGCCATTCAACTGTACAGCATTTTTACTGCAAGCAGGTAATACTGTCATTTATTTCCAAGTCCATCATTGCAAACACCTATGGTATCGTATCTTACATCTGTTAATTGCCAATTTTATCTTTTGCAGTATATTTAGTGTTCGTAAAGACCATACACAGTAACTGAACCACACATTGTGCAACAGTAACAACCCCCTCGTCTGTAGTCAGGACTTTTTGCCTGCTCTTTGGTTCTACATGTACACAAGTTGGCTGAAACAGGCCCAGTCGACATCTGTCTGCTTCCATGTGTGCATTAGTTAACCTTTGGTCTTAGAAAAACTTATCGCATATGCATTCAAAATTTTTTCCACAATAATTCTTTTGTACAATGTACACAAGTTGGGGTTTGTGATTGACCTCTACTAATTCCAAATGGATCTTTAACTGCCGAATTCTTGAAAAACCCCTAAACAAACTTGGGAAATGAGTAACATGAGGAAAACATAAGCTTTTGAGTGCTATAAATGACCCTGAGGATGCTGTACAACTAACATTAATGTTAAAATAAATGAGGTCGTATCTTAGAGATCACATTGTACATAATGCTCCTGGCTGCAGCAAATGACTGTGCACTATTTTCAATCCTTCAGATAAACTTACAACATTACTTGTTCACCACACAAGGGAGCAAAGTAAGTTTCCGTAAGTATGAAGTACTAATTAAAAGATTTATTGAGTCCCATTTGATTAAAACCTAAGAGAATTTTATTAAAGTTTGGAGCTGGGACAGTTCCAAAAATGATGCTTTTTTAATAACTGATATGAGTGCAGTTATAAGTTTTACTAAATTGTGACTCAGTAAGTCTTTTAATATGAAATTAGCTTCAATTTTAACAACACTTTTAATCATAATTTTAATGCAGTCCTCAATTTAAAAATGGATTTTTTAATAAAATATACAAAGTAACACTAACTTAAACATGGACACATGGCAAAAGCTAGCTTAAGAATTTAGTAGAAAAACATGTTCAACTATTAAAGTTTGTTTTTCCCCTTTCTTTCCATATTGATTGAAGTTTCCTTTAGCTCAGTTAGCATTCTCCTTGGGGGGAAAAAAAGAAGGAAAAAAAACCCAGAGAGAACAGGAAAAATAATTATTCCCAGACTTTGAAACCTTGGATATGCTGCTATGATAATTTCAATCCTGAGCCTCAACTTCATTACGTTATATATATCCAAACATTCCTGAAAATGTACTAAATCCATTCACAGTGAAGCGAAAAATTATTAATTTTTAGATGAGTCGTATTTTTTACACATCTGCTTATTTTTTACGGCATAAGAGCTGTAGATGCAAACGATGATTTGCGAAACATGTCCTCAAAATAGGTACGAAAGTGAAGCAGATGTGTAAAAAATACGACTCATCTAAAAATTAATATGCTTTAAATAGTTTATAACTGCATGATTCTTTTGGTTTTCATTTACAAAAGGCATTAAAAGCTACAAACACCAGTTTGCCGAGACTTATGTGGAGATGCTTGTAAAGTTACATCAGTAACTTTGTTCCAAGAATGGCAGAGAGATGCATATAAATAAAATCATAGTTATTTATAGTAATTTGTATTAATAATTTCTTAATATCAAATTATTAACTAGTCACAATTCCAAATGTTCAAAAATGAACAACTTTTATTTTCAAACATTTAGTGCTGCCCATAGCAAGTACTGTGACAGTGAATTATAAAATCGCAAAGTTATTAATACTTGAAGCAAAGGCAAGATCGGCATATTCCTTTCGATGCATGTTCTAATTCAGTACTACATAAATTTAAAACGAGGAGCGAAGAAGGACAAGTGACTTGAATGTTTCAAGACGGGAGGTGGACAGTGTGTTATCCACAAAATTCAGTGAATTATAAAATTGCAAAGTTCTTAATACTTGAACTAAAGACGAGATCGGCATATTCCTTTCGATGCATGTTCTAACTTAATATTACACAAATTTAAAATGAGGAGCGAAGGACAAGTGACGAGTGACTTGAACATTTCAAGACGGAAGGTGGACAGTGTATTATCCACATAATTCAGTGAATTATAAAATCGCAAAGTTATTAATACTTGAACCAAAGACGAGATTGACATATTCCTTTCGATGCATGTTCTAACTCAATATTACGCAAATTTAAAACGAGGAGCAAAGGACAAGTGACGAGTGACTTGAATGTTTCAAGATGGGTGGTAGACAGTGTAATATCCGCATAACTCAGTGAATTATAAAATCGCAAAGTTATTAATACTTGAACCAAAGACGAGATCAGCATATTCCTTTCGATGTATGTTCTAACTCAATATTACGCAAATTTAAAACGAGGAGCAAAGGACAAGTGACGAGTGACTTGAATGTTTCAAGATGGGTTGTAGACAGTGCAATATCCGCATAACTCAGTGAATTATAAAATCGCAAAGTTATTAATACTTGAACCAAAGACGAGATCAGCATATTCCTTTCGATGTATGTTCTAACTCAATATTATGCAAATTTAAAATGAGGAGTGAAGGACAAGTGACAAGTGACTTGAACGTTTCAAGACGGGAGGTGGACAGGGTATTATCCGCATAATTCAGTGAATTATAAAATTGCAAAGTTATTAATACTTGAAGCAAAGGCGAGATCAGCATATTCCTTTTGATGCATGTTCTAACCTCTCTTGTACTTCCGTAGTAACCTTCATAGCAACTTGTTTCGACAGTCTATACCTCTGTAGAAAATGTTATTGTGATAGCTCCTCAAAATAATTTCTCCTCATAGGCTGTACTCTATTACGAATGCCATTTAGACGGTCTTAAATATAGCAAATCGACAACAGCTGCGTTCACGCCCGCCATCTTAACTATTTACAATTGTTAAGGACTTAACATCAGAAATTTGACTTGTTAGGTTAACAAGAGATTTAACAGGAGTGTTAAGCTAACACTTGTTAGTGAAATGCAATTTTTGTTATAACTATTGTTAAACCCATGTTAAGTTTTAACATCTGTTGGTGAAATCGGGCATAAGTCAATCAATATCAAATTCACAGATAGCTGAAGGGTAAGATTGAATTATACTGTAAAATTCAATGCCATAGCTGGGATTTGAACCACAGACCTCTCTAACCATGGCAACAAAACACTAAATTCTCCAACTCACAGTAAACCTAGATATTTCATCATGCTTTTAAAAATATAAAAGGAAAGTACCTTGACAGAATTATTTTTGTTGATACGAGGTCTATAGTTGTTGGGGTCTCGCCTGAATGTTATTCCTAGAAGCTCCAAGAAACGATTCATTCCTGCTAAAAGATTTTGAGGTGAATGTGCTGTTGTGTCTATTGATGGAGAACCTTCAAATACTATCACTCTATCAGCAAGGTAAGTTGCCATGATGAAGTCGTGCTCAACTACAAAACCTGTCTTTTTGGCATGTAGAATGAACCTGAAACAATGTCACACATTATAGAAATTACAGAGTAAAATACGAGAAATGAAAGAGAGGGAGGGCAAATTTCTAGAGTATCAAAAGAAACCTTATTTAGTTTAAGTTTTTTTTTTTCTTTCTGGCTTTTTTTTTTAAAAAAAGTTACTGCTTTTGTTCTACTAATAAATATATCTTTCTTATTAATAATTTTATAAACATAACATTCAAAGATTAGAGGTAATTTGCTTCAACCTTAAGTATTAGCGCAATAATTAGGATCTTTAAAACATATCTCTCCACTACTCAAAAGTCGTCAGGGAAATGATGGAGAGTGCACACACAAACAGCTTATCTCTTATAGTTTTATTAAACAAAATGGGCCCTATTATTTCTAGTACTTATCGCACACCATACGCTGTCATGGTGAAGTATTTCATGCAATCATTAATAAACTTGAAGCCCTGGGTTCAGTGACATACAAGAAACACTCTAGATGATCAAACTTAATGAAATCAATGTCAATCTAGAACAATCGCCTGAAAGTTCTAAACAAACTAGCTCACAGTCAACATTGGGTTTCAGAAAAACCTGTGTTACTGCGTAAACGTCAGTATGACCTGGTGTGTGATTAAATGCTAGAAAAACAATAGGATTCATTTTATAAGCTATTTATCTGAAAGGTGAGTACCTATCCACACTTTCTCCAGCAGTGGAGAGAGCTCGCAATGACCCTTGTACCATATTAGTGGACATAATCCCAATTAACATTACAATGGAGGTGGATCGTCAGATATGCAGCCTCTCGGCTTTCTGAGCTTAACCACTAGCACATGCTTCTCCATATGTTCAAGATCTTCTCTAGAAACAAGCCAAGTGAAAAGACAATTTGAAATGGACGTTTCCGGAGCATGAATCACTCCCATCATCAGGATGTACGCTCCCAAAACGTCAATTTCTAATCGTCTTTTCACCTAGCTTGTTTCCTCAGAAGATCTTGAACATATTCATTGCCAGGAAAGCTTCAGGTCTTATTTTATGCTTCTCTGTAATCATTTTTGTTAACTGAAAAAACTAATTGTAATCCCAGGTGTAAGGACTATGATACAATGAAGCACAATTTAATAAATTTTGAATCAAACTAGTAATCAATGCTCCGTTTATTGGTAGTATTTACCTAGAATGTGTTTCGTTAGGACCTTCCGAACATCAACAGCTGATGTTAGGAAGGTCCTAACAAAACATGTTCTGTGTACCAGTGTAGAGAATTATCCCTTGTAAAGACAAGAAATCTAGGAATGGTACACAGTTATTTTGTGACATGGATGTTCTTCAGGAAGGCTTTACCATGACAAACGTATCTATAGTGAAGATACCAACCGAAGAACAAATCATTAATAAGTTAATAACCAAAAGCAAGTACACTTAAAGTCTCCAATTATATTCCTGTGTATTTTTATATGTAAATATCAATCCAACAGAACTGGAAATTCACATTAATGAAGCTCAGATTAACTGTGTTTTTGCATACTGTGACTTTGTGGGTTCGTGAAATGAAAAGTCCAATTGCACCACTCAAAAATGTTCTTTATTTCCACCGAATTACAGTTGAACACTTGCCAATTACACAGAATTACGTAATACACACAATTACGATTCAACAGTTCGTCCGTTAAAGTTCCACTTCCACTCGCGATTACGTAAACTCCTACGACGCACATACGCAGTCTTCTCGTCCGTTCACTAGCTCGTCAAGCACTGACTGACTTTCCTCCAGCCCGACGTATTGCTTATATAGGGTCAGCTGGCCGATCTAGAAGGTTCTGGATTAGATGAAATATCCCGTAAGTTCAAGAAATCAAGGGCAGCGGAAAGAGACGGCACGGTAATGTTTTTTTCCAGCCACCCCTCGTTACCGCTATAAGACAAACGAGGGGGCGCGTCCGAACGCCTCTGTCTCCTGCTGCTGCCGCCAGCTGGTTCCATAGGATGTTCCAACGTTCGGGTGACACTGCTACCTCCTCAAAGCTGGTCATCCCAAACAGCACCATCGTAGTGTGCCAGGCAATCCTGGTGTACCACCGCAATCTTCCCTCGTGGAACCTTCTGGATGCGGTGGACCACATCGTTAATCCTCTTCACCACCCGGCACAGTCCTTGCCATGGCTGCTGGAGCTTCGGGCAGCGTCCCTTGGTCCGGGTAGGACGGTACAACCAGACCAGGTCACCTTGCTGGAACCCTTGGCTGTTGGCTCGCCTGTCATACCTGGTCTTCATGCGGTCGCTCGCCTTCTGGATGTTCTGGCGAGCCATCTCGTGCATGTCGTGGAGATGGTCCACCAAGTTCTCCACATACTCGGTCGCTGGCTGTTTCTCTTCCGGAGGGCTTATAAAAGCCAGGTCACAAGGGAGGCGTAACTCTCTGCAGAACATTAAGCTGGCTGGCATCATCCCAGTTGTGTCGTCTGTAGACAAGCGGTAGGCCAGCAAGAACAGTGGCACCTTGACGTCCCAGTCTCGCTGGAAGCTGGCCACGACCTTCCTCAGGTGTTCCTCTAAGGTCTTGATGTACTTTTCAACCATGCCATCCGACTGGGGATGTAGAGGCGTTGTGCGGGTCTTGTTCACCCCCAGCCTTTGTAGTGACTCCTTCATTAGGTTGGACTCAAAGTTCGTACCCTGGTCACTGTGTAGCTCTAACGGCACCCCAAATCGACAGAACACTTGCTCCACGAGGCAGTCTGTAATTGTCTTTGCCTCTTGATTTGGGATGGCATACACCTCCGGCCACTTGGTGAAGTAGTCCACGACCACCATTAGGTACTTGTTGCCTCGGTCGAAAACTGGGAACGGTCCAGCAATGTCAACAGCGATCCGTTCGAATGGCGCTCCGACGTTGTACTGCTGCATGCGACCCCGGCTCCTAGTCTGGGGGCCACGACTCGCCACGCACACGTGACACTGACGGCACCATCTCTCAGCATCTGCTCGCAATCTCAGCCAGTAGTCTCCCATACCCGGAACAGCATGCCCTCTCTGGTCTTCAACGAGTCCCATTGGGCCCAGTAGGACTTGTAGGTGGCGCTCCTCGGTGCGATGTCCTCCCAGGTTGGTCTCGTCCCTGCCTCCACTTCCCTCAAGAGTGGCCCCAAGTCTGCGTCCGCCAGCTGCTCCCTCCTCAGGCCTGTGCTATCCCAGCCATCCGCAGGCACTGCCGTGACTACTCGGACTGCTGCGGCACACTACTTCTCCTCCACTCTTGTGCACTGGCCGCACTCTTCTGGACAGGGTCTTCGGGACATGGCATCTGCGTTACCGTGGCTCTTCCCTTTACGATGTTCCGAGGTGAAGTCGTACTCCTGCAGCCTCTGGACCCAACGTGCTGTCTGGCCTTCCAGGTTCTTAAAGCTCAATAGCCAGGTTAGGGCGGAATGGTCAGTACTCAGATGAAATGGCTGACCATACAGGTACTTGTGGAAGTGCTCCAAGGTCTTTACTCCCGCCAGTAGCTCTCGTCGGGTGACGCAGTAGTTCTTCTCTGCCTTGGTTAACGTCTTGCTGTAGTAGGCTACCACCCGCTCATGGCCATCCTGGATCTGCGATAGGACACCTCCAATGCAATGGTCGCTGGCGTTGATGTCCACAATGAAGGTGCCACCCAGTTGTGGGAAACCCAAAATGGGAGCACTGCACAGGGTCTCCTTTACGTGCTGGAAAGCGTTTTCGGCGTCCTCTGTCCATGCATAAGGCCGGTGTTCCTCTGTCAGGCGGGTGAGGGGTTTTGCAATGTTGGAGAACCCCTTTATCAAGCGGCGGTAATAACTGCACAGCCCCAGGAAACTGCACAACTCTTTCTTATCCTTTGGGCGAGGCCAATCTCTCACAGCCTGTCTTCTCCAGGTCTGTGCCCACTCTGGTGGCTGAGACTATGTGGCCCAAGTAGTTCACTTCCTTGCGGAACAGCTGGCACTTCTTCGCGTTCAGCTTCAAGTTGGTCGCCTGCAGTCTCTGTAGCACCTTACTCAGATTCTCGAGATGGTCTTCAAAAGTCTTACCGACGATGATGATGTCGCCCAGGTATAGCAGGCAGGCGTCGTAAGTCAGTCCTCTCATCACTGACTCCATGAGGCGTCGGAAGGTAGCTGGTGCGTTGCAGAGGCCAAAGGGCATAACCGTGAACTGCCAGAGCCCTTGGCCTGTCGAGAATGCGGTCTTCTCCTTGTCTCTTGGGTCTAGAGCTACCTGCCAGTAGCCCGATTTCAGGTCCAGGGTCGAGAACCACTGTGCACCAGCTAGCATGTCCAGGGTGTTGTCAATCCGGGGTAAGGGAAAACAGTCCTTCCGGGTGACAGCGTTCAGCTTTCTGTATCTATGCAGAAGCGCAGCTCGCCATTCTTCTTCGTCACCAAGACTACAGGCGAACTCCAAGGGCTGTCAGACTCTTCATTCACTCCCCCGGATCTCATGTCCTCCAGCATGTCTCGTACCGCCTCTTGCTTCGCCAGCGGAGCACGTCTATGTGGTTGCCGAATAGGCCGGGTGTCCCCGGTGTCGATGCGGTGAAGCACTTTGTCCGTGCGGCCGTAGTCACTATCGCCTTGGCTGAAGATGCGCTGATACTGTCTTAGCAGTTGTCGAACCTTCTCCAGCTGTTCTGCAGTCAGGTGGTCGGCCGCCCTCTCCAGTAAGCCATCTAGCCGGGGCCCCATGTATTGCTTCGGCGCAGGCTCCTGTGTCTCGTCGATTGCTGTTACGCTCACCATGGGCTCGCACGTTCCCAACTCCATCCCGGCCTGGACGTCGTGATCGGCATCCGTTGGATTTAGCAGTCTCACTGGTCCCTCCTCTCGGCACGGCAGCAATGCCCTGGCTACACACAGTCCGTGTACAGGCGTCTTCTGGTCCAGCATCATGTTCCTGGTTCTCTGGCCCTCCAGTCGCGCCGTCACCTCCACCTCGCTCCTCGCTGGGACAACCACGTCTTCGCTCAAGACAATCCTGCAAATTCCAAGGCGCTCTTCTGGTTGACGGAGTATAACCGCTTCCCCGTTGAGCCGCAGGACCTTCCTGCCGACGTCGACCGTCGCCTCATGGCTCCTGAGGGCACCCAATCCCAATATCACTTCCTCAACCACTTTCGCGACGAACACCCACAGACGTACGGTGCTCCTTCCCAAGGTCAGCTTCAGCAGGGCCTCCTTCTCCACAGGCAAGGTGTCGCTTGATGCCGTGACAAGCTGGTATGGTCGGCTCGGCTTCCTTGTCGGCAAACCCTTCGCCACGTCAGGTCTGATGATGGTCACGGCCGCCCCGGTGTCCACCAGCACGCGCCACAGCTTTCCTCTTACCCAACCGTCCGTGATGAGGCTGTCATCCATACCCCGGCTGAAGGCGCGCAGTGTCACTCGAGGGGATGGTGGTGATGGCGCCGACGTGCCCTCTACACAACGGCCCTTACTCGTTTTCCGGCTGCTCTTCCTGGTGGGGCAGTCTCTCTGCAGGTGTCCGGGCTGTCCACACCCCCAACACAGGCCACTAGGTGTTCGCCGGCGTCCCTCGGCTGGTCTTCTGTCTCCGGTGTAGCGGACACTCCTCGTTCTGGACGTCGGGATGGCTGTCACCTCGGCCGCCTCCATCCTTAATGCTGCCGTCAGTGCCTCGTGGATGGTTTTATAATCGCCGAGCATTAGGCGCTGACGAATCTCCGTACCTCGTACCCCGTCCACGAATGTGTAGGCAGCTTCCCGGGATATGAACTCTGGTGGGAGGTCGACTAGGGCCTTGCTTGCTAGTTGTTCAACTGCCAGGTGTAACTCTTGCAGCGTCTCCCCTGGCTCCTGTGACCTTGCCTTTAGCTCGCTGCGGTACGCTGCGGCTAAGCGGTGGTTCCCGAAACGATTCTCCTGGGCCTCCCAGATGTCCTTGGGCGCCACCGTTGTCTGCACCGCGTTTAGGACTTCCGCGGCCCGTCCCTGGAGGCTGGCTATTAACTGTGTGGTGACCATCTGTTGTGCTTGGCCACTGTGTCGTACTGGCGACGGAAGACCTCAAACGTTGACGCGCCATCATATTTGGGAGTTTTGACGCGCGCAGATGTTGTGTCGCGTCCCGGCGTGTCGACCTTCAAATCCTTCAGTGTCCTGCCGACGACGTCCTCCACCATGGCGTTCAGGGATGACGCTGCTGTCGGCCTTTCCCCCCAGGTTGTTTACGCGGTTCGCGAGGTCTTCGACGTCTTCAACCATGGTGTTCAGGGACTTGGCGTTATTGTCGGCCTTTTCCTCTAGGTCATTGAAGCGGTTCGCCAGGTCCTCGGCGCGCTCGTCCACTTGGCCCATCCACTTGCCCAGCTCCGTCACGTTATCCCTCACGCCGGCCAACTGTTCTTCAAATTTGGCGGCGAGAGCCTCATTCGCCACCTTCATTTCCGTGGTCAGTTCGGCCATCTTTGCGGTCATTGTAGTGGCCAAGTTGTTGTTTGCCGTTTCCGTCTTCGCTGTTAATTTGGCCTTCATTTCTTCCATCTTCTCGGTGATGTTGTCGTTGGCCGTCTTCATTTGTTTCAACTCGGCGGTTACGTTGTTATTTGCCGCTTCTGTTTTTGTTGTTAACTCGTTCATCTTCGCCAAAAGCATTTCCAATGCCGATTCCATGGCCGTAATGTTCGGTGATGTTATCGTCCCGCTTCCTGACACCAGTGTGACTTTGTGGATTCGTGAAATTAAAAGTCCAATTGCATCACTCAAAAATGTTCTTTATTTCCACCGACTTACAGTTGAACACTTGCCAATTACACAGAATTACGTAATGCACACAATTACGATTCACCAGTTGGTCCGTTAAAGTTCCACTTGCACTCGCGATTACGTAAACTTCTCCGACACACGTACGCAGTCTTCTCGTCCGTTCACTAGCTCGTCAAGCACTGACTGACTTTCCTCCAGCCTGACGTGTTGCTTATATAGGGTCAGCTGGCCCATCTAGAAGGTTCTGGATTAGATGAAATATCCCATAAGTTCGAGAAATCAAGGGCAGCGGAAAGAGATGGCACGGTAATGTTTTTTTCCAGCCACCCCTCGTTACCGCTATAAGACAAACGAGGGGGCGTGTCCGAATGCCTCCGTCTGCCTATGCTGCCGCCAGCCGGTTCGATAGGGTGTTCCAACGTTCGGGTGACAATACAATAAGCTTTGGCTATATAAAACAAATGATAGTGTGCAGAGAAAGTCATCTGATATTACAAATTATTTGTTAGTGACTGTCAATTATCAGCATTATATCAGTGCTGCATGTGTGCTGACAGTGAGTTTATATGCCAATAAATGTACTGACAAGACATTGTCATTTTCAAGCACACTTATAGCAACCTTAAAATCAGTAAGACAATGCCTACCCAGACAAACGTCATATGAGTCTACCTTAAAAATATGGAGCTGAATTTGTGACAAGCTTAGGGACATTCTATAAATTACAGTCTGTCCCAAATTCAACTCCTAATGAATTTTACCGTTTTATAACTTTAGCTGCAACCAAACGCTGCTCAGAGTCGAGGTAAGCTGATGGTTCATCTATTAGGTAAACATCAGCCGGCTTGCCTAGACACAAGGCTAATGCCACTCGCTGCAGTTCTCCCCCGGATAAGTTTTGTACTTCCTGGTCCATAATGTCGTCCATCCTCAGCGGCTTCATTACGTCCGTCACAAACTAAAACAGCAATATGTATATGTGCTGCAAATAACATCAAAATGATTAAATAAACAATATCTTGGAATTTATATATGCCACAAAAAGTAATTTGCAAGAAATTGTCTTTTGTTAGAAGATCTACATTTATGGGGTGGGGTGTAAGGGGTAGTGATGTGCCTTCTATAGCCTCTCCTATCCAATTGTCATCCTCAACCTGCCCGTGGTACACCCTGCTTTTAACAGATGAGGCTTTGAGGACCGAGTCACAGTGGCATAACCGTTTCATCTAAAATGGAGGAAATGCCATTTGCATATGTGCTGACCTATCATAGCGCAACAGCGTCCCTCAGAGGCACATGAGGGGAAGGTCGGTGGATCTAAATAACACCTATTTAGTCATCCCGGCTAGGTCCGATGGACCCGTTGACCAACGATAGGTGCGGTCCCCCTTGCATAATGGGGGTTTAAGTCGGGTGATGTAACTGCCACATTGTGAAAACTGGTGCCCGTTAAGAAAACAGTTACATGAAAGCCAAAACACACACGAGTATGAGTCCTAAAGATAAAGATTCCGGAGTTAAAACTGTCCCCCAATTGGATCTCCGGGTGGGGACATCTTTAGGCAAACTTCATCAAAATTCCAATACTTTAAGAACTCTACAGTGGAATGCAGGAGGCATGTCACAGTCAAAGAAACAAAAGTTAATGAAGATATTAGAAGATCAAGATATAGATGTCTTCACAATACAGGAAGCCAATCTGTCAGGAGAACAGGAAATATACTTTGAAATGGATCAGTACACTACACATATACTTCCAAAGGCTCGTCAGGTAGCAAGTGGTATTTTCACAGGAATTAAAAGAAATATAAAAGCTAATATACAAATCAAAAAAAAAAAAAAAAAATAATAATGGAAGAGCAAGATAAGACAGAAATAGTTAAAATTGAAGTTTGGAAAAGTAACTATCACTATAGAATTTACAGTAACTATAATCCCCCAGACAATAAACTAGATCTAAATTCTATCCCCATAGAACCCAAAAGTATTCTGATAGGTGATTTTATTGCACATCCCGCTAGATGGGGCTATAGAGACATAAATTCAGCAGGAAGAGTCATAGAAGATCTAATAAACTCAACAATGGAATTAATATATCGAGATTTAACTGTATTGGAACACCACAGTGAAGCGAAATAATTATTAATTTTTAGACTCATCTAAAAATTAATAATGGAATTAATATTTAATCCAAATGATCCACCCACTTCAATTTCAATTTATTCATCCCCTATATTTCATACAGAGGATACGTCATTTTACATTATAAGAAAAACATAAGAATACACTCAAAAGTCTACTGTAAGCACTGCTTAGAAACTACAATGTACATTATTTTCCATTTCTTGTTTTGTACTCTTCCACGTTATAAAAAGCTTGTTCTAACAAATACCTCTTTATATTCTTAATATTACACAGTTTAGCATTCTTTATTTTACCTGACAATCTATTATACATGTCTTTTCCGATACTTTCTAATGATCCGTTGTTTAGTGTTCCCCTTAGTGTGGTCCTAAAATAGTCAGCTTTATTCCTTATATTATATGGGTGTACATTACAGTTCTTTTTACATGTATTCCTTTCTATTACATATTTAATGTTTTCATATATGTATATGCATAGAACAGTTAAAATATTATGCTTCTTAAATATCTGCCTACAGCTAGATCTTCTCTCAACATTTTCAATTATTCGGATAGCTTTCTTTTGTAATCTGAAAATTTTTAACACCTCTTTTGCATTTATATTACCCCATAAAGATATCCCATATTTTATATGTGAATAGATAAATGCATAATACACTTGTTTTAAGGTTTTATTATCCATAGTTCGTCTAACTTGTTTCATTGCGTATATACCTTTATTTAGTTTGTTTATTATATGTTCTATGTGTTGCTTCCACCCTAGGTGTTTATCAATTACTACCCCCCAAAAATTCTGTTTGGAATGTTTCTGGAATACTTTCACCATCAACAGTAATTTTTATTAAATTTTAGATGAGTCGCATTTTTTACACATCTGCTTCACTTTCGTACCTATTTTGAGGACATGTTTCGCAAATCTTCGTTTGCATCTACGGCTCTTGTGCGACTCTGATCCAAATCTTTCTGGGGGATGTCGAAATTGAATACTTTGTTCCTATTTTTTGAAATGATTTGTTTCCATGTGGATAGTTTTTATTTTCCTGATGTATGTTTTAGTAGTTTTGGTTCTGGATTTATGTTGTGGTTTTTTTCCCACAAATGTGTGGCAACTGCTGATTTTTCTAATTGTTTATATTTTATGTTTCTAAAGTGTTCCTTTGCTCTTGTTTCTAAATTTCTTTTGGTTTTTCCAATATAAATTTGACTACAGTCCTTGCATTCAATTTGATATATACCAGATTTTTTGTTAGATGGAATGGCATCTTTGAGGTTTGAGCAAATTAGGTTTTTTAAGGAGAAATGGTTGACTGGTGCTAGCTGAATGTTGAATTTATCATAGGCCCATGGATGGTAAGTGAATTTTTTGAAAATCATATTAGTTTCTGTAGCTGAGAGGTTTGTCGTTTCCTTTAGTAGCTTCTTCCTTTTTGCTAAGTTCACTTTTTTGTCCACTAATGATTTGGGAAAGTTATTTTTTTGTGCTATTTCCCACAAACAGGCAATCTTCAATAGTTTAGCACACAGACTGGTAAATATCTCTCTCACAGCAGAAGAATACAAAACAGAATACAACAAAATAATTGAAATAGCACAAAAAAATAACTCCCAAATCATTAGTGGACAAAAAAGTGAACTTAGCAAAAAAGAAGAAGCTACTAAAGGAAACCACAACCCTCTCAGCTAAAGAAACTAATATGATTTTCAAAAAATTCACTTACCATCCATGGGCCTATGAACACAGGGGAACACCAAGGGCTGTCAGACTCTTCAATCACTCCCCTGGATCTCATGTCCTCCAGCCTGTCTTGTACCGCCCCTTGCTTCGCCAGCAGAAAGCGTCTATGTGGTTGCCGAATAGGCCGGGTGTCCCCGGTGTCGATGCGGTGAAGCACTTTGTCCGTGCGGCCGTAGTCACTATCACCTTGGCTGAAGACGCGCTGGTATCGTCTTAGCAGTTGTTGAACTTTCTCCAGCTGCTCTGCGGCCAGGTGGTCGGACGCCCTCTCCAGTAAGCCTTCTAGCCGGGGCCCCAGGTGTTGCGTCGGCACCGGCTCCCGCGTCTTGTCGATTGCTGTTACGCTCACCATGGGCTCGCACGTTCCCAACTCCGTCCCGGCCTGGATGTCGTGATCGGTGTCCGCTGATTTAGCAGTCTCACTGGCACCTCCTCTCGGCACGGCAGCAATGCCCTGGCTACACACAGTCCGTGTACAGGCGTCTTCTGGTCCAGCATCATGTACCTGGTTCTCTGGCCTTCCAGTCGCGCCGTCACCACCACCTCGTTCCTCGCGGGGACAACGTCTTCGCTCAAGACCACCCTGCAAATTCCAAGGCGCTCTTCTGGTTGACAGAGTATAACCTCTTACCCGTTGAGCTGCAGGACCTTCCTGCCAACGTCGACCGTCGCCTCGTGGCTCCTGAGGGCATCCAATCCCAGTATCACCTCCTCAGCCACTTTCGCGACGAACACCCACAGACGTACGGTGCTCCTTCCCAAGGTCAGTTTCAGCAGGGAGTCCTTCTCCACAGGCAAGGTGTCGCCCGATGCGGTGACGAGCTGGTATGGTCGGCTCGGCTTCCTTGTCGGCAAACCTTTCGCCATGTCAGGTCTGATGATGGTCACGGCCACCCCGGTGTCCACCAGCACGCGGGACGGCTTTCCTTTTACCCAACCGTCCGCGATGAGACTGTCATCCATACGCCGGGTGAAGGCGCGCAGTGTCACTCGAGAGGATGGTGGTGATGGCGCCGACGTGCCCCTCTCCACGACGGCCCTTACTCGTTTTCCGGCTGCTCTAGTCTCTCTGCAGGTGTCCGGGCTGTCCACACCCCCAACACAGGCCACTAGGTGTTCGCCGGCGTCCCTCGGCTGGTCTTCTGTCTCCGGTGTAGCGGACACTCCTCGTTCTCGACGTCGGGATAGCTGTTACCTTGGCCGCCTCCATCCTTAATGCTGCCGTTAGCGCCTCGTGGATTGTTTTATAATCGCCGAGCATTAGGCGCTGACGAATCTCCGTGTCCCGTACCCCGTCAACGAAGGTGTAGGCAGCTTCCCGGGACACGAATTCTGGTGGGAGGTCGAGTAGGGCCTTGCTTGCCAGTTGTTCAACTGCCAGGGTGAACTCCTGCAGCGTCTCACCTGGCTGCTGTGGCCGTGCCTTTAGCTGGCTGCGGTACGCTGCGGCTAAGCGGTGGTTTCCGAAACGATTCTCCAGGGCCTCCCAGATGTCCTTGGGCGCCGCCGTTGTCTGCACCGCGTTTAGGACTTCCGCGGCCCGTCCCTGGAGGCTGGCTATTAACTGTGTGGCCTCCTCCTTTGGCGACCATTCATTGTGCCTGGCCACTGTGTCGAACTGGCGACGGAAGACTTTAAACGTTGACGCGCCGTCATACTTGGGAGGTTTGACGCGCGCAGATGTTGTGTCGCGTCCCGGCGCGTCGGCCTTCAAATCCTTCAGTCTCCTGCCGACGACGTCCTCCACCATGGCGTTCAGGGACTTGACGCTGCTGTCGGCCTTTCCCTCCAGGTTGTTTACGCGGTTCGCGAGGTCTTCGACGTCTTCAACCATGACGTTCAGAAACTTGGAGTTATTGTCGGCCTTTTCCTCTAGGTCATTGAAGCGGTTCGCCAGGTCCTCGACGCGCTCATCCACTTGGCCCATCCGCTTGCCCAGCTCCGTCACGTTATCCCTCACGCCGGCCAACTGTTCTTCAAATTTGGTGGCGAGAGCCTCGTTCGCCACCTTCATTTCCGTGGTCAGTTCGGTCATCTTTGCGTTCATTGTCGTGGCCAAGTTGTTGTTTGCCGTTTCCGTCTTCGCTGTTAATTCGACCTTCATTTCTTCCATCTTCTTGGTGATGTTGTCGTTGGCCGTCTTCATTTGTTTCAACTCTGCGGCCAGGTTGTCATTTGCCGCTTGTTTTTGTTGGTAGCTCGTTCATCTTCGCGGCCAAGTTGTTATTTGCCGCTTCCGTCTTCTGTTAATTCGGCCTTCATTTCCATCATCTTCACCAAAATTTTTTCCAATGCCGCGTCCATGGTTGTAATGTTCGGTGATGTTATCGTCCCACTTCCTGACACCAGTGTTACTTTGTGGGCTCGTGAAATGAAAAGTCCAATTGCACCACTCAAAAATGTTCTTTATTTCCACCGACTTAGAGTTAAACACTTGCCAATTACACAGAATTACGTAATGCACACAATTACGATTCACCAGTTCATCCGTTACAATTCCACTTGCACTCGCGATTACATAAACTCCTCCGACGCACGTACGCAGTCCTTCCCCTCACTGGGCACTCCTCGCAGCTGTTCGCCAAACACTGACTGACTTCCAGCTTATATAGGGTCAGCTGGCCAATCTAGAAGTTTCTGGTTTCAGTGAATCACCGCGAAAATTCCAGAGGACAGGGGAAGGGGAAAGAGGTAGCCAGCGACAAGTGACATTTTCCTAATCAACCTCTCAGTTAGTGACAGAGACTAATGGGAGGGTGTGGCTTGGCTGACTCTGGCCCCTTCTCAGCTGTCGTAGGTTGTGCTTTCCGCTAATTGGGTGACAATATTCTCTCCCATATGACGAGTTCACTATGTTTTTGTACGTAATTTGGTGCTATCTTCAATTTCATGATTTTCAGACCAGAAATGAGCTGCTATTGCAGACTTATAAATATTTTTGCATCTTAAGTGCCTGAAGTGTTCTTTCTTTCTTTCTTTCTAGTGCCTATGTTTCTTTTTGTCCTCCCTATGTAAATTTTTTTCAGTCTTTACACTTAATCTTGTAAATGCCTGACTTTTCTTCTAGTTTTATCTTATCAGTATTATTACTGTTAAGTAGATTTTTAATGTTGTAACTGTTTTTTGATGCCAATGTTATATTGTATTACTTGAATATTTTTTGGAACTTTTTTGTGGCCCAGGGGTGGTAAGTAAATTTAGCAAATCGAATTTCTTGTTCTATTGGTGTGAGAGCTGTGATCTGTTTTAATCTCTTTTGAAGTTTGAATGATTTTAGTTTTTTATCTACAAGATTTTTTCCATATCCATTTTTAATTGCAGTTTTTAAGATTTGATGGTATACTTTTTTATATTCTTGCTGGCTGAGGGGTAGATTTACTAATCTGTGTGAGACTGTTGATGGTGGCATGTTTGTGTCGAATTGGGTTGAAACTATTTGCTTTGATGTAATTATCTGTGTGTGTTGCTTTTCTATGAATACCAAATTCTAGTTTTTCATTGCTTTTTGTGATTTTAAGGTCCAAAAAAGGTAGAGTACAATCCTCTTCAGTTTCTACTGTGAATTGTATGCTGGGTTCTTGAAGGTTGAGTAGTTTCAAAGCATCATCTATTTGTTTGTAGTGTACTATTGCAAAGATGTCGTCTACGTATCTGTACCATGTTATAAAAATATGAGGGAAGGCTTTAGTTATATGTGTTTCGAAAAAGCTCATGTATAATTTGGCCAAAAATGGTGATAGCAGGCTTCCCATAGCTAGC
Source organism: Mantis religiosa (assembly GCA_030765055.1). Lineage (NCBI taxonomy): Eukaryota > Metazoa > Arthropoda > Insecta > Mantodea > Mantidae > Mantis > Mantis religiosa. The sequence goes on from CM060957.1 coordinate 834,970, forward strand.
CCTGAAATTTGTTTATAATACTTTCCATTGAAAACAAAATAATTTTGATGTATACATATTTCAGTCATTGCCAAATATTCTTCTATTGTTGGAAAACTTAGCAAATAGAAAACCAGGAAAACATTTGAAACATAATGTGACTTTGTGGGTTCGTGAAATGAAAAGTCCAATTTCACCACTCAAAAATGTTCTTTATTTCCACCAACTTACAGTTTAACACTTGCCAATTACACAGAATTACGTGCTGCACACAATTACAATTCACCAGTTCGTCCGTTACAATTTCACTTGTCCTCGCGATTAGGGAAACTCCGATACACATACACAGTTGCGTACAGTCTTTAGTTGCACAATCTTCTCGTTCATTAACACGTCACTGACTAACTCTTACACCGAGAACTGCGACTGTCTCCTCACTCACACTCACTAACCAACTAACTGACTGACTAACTCCGTCTGTCTGCAACCCCCCTTTATATAGGAATATCGCAGTCTTCCAGTGTCCACAGGAATGTTCCAGTAAAAGAAAGATCGAGAACCAGGTGTAAGAGAAACAGACGGCACAATCATGTTTTTCTCCCGACCACCGCCTGTCACCACTATAAGACAGACGAGGGGGAGGTGTGCTAACACGAACCTCCCCTGTCTTCCGCTCCCAGCTGCTTCCACAGGGTGTTCCAGCGCTCGCGTGACAATAACAACTGCAGAACAAAAAACTATCAAACTGGACAATCCTACCCTTGCAAGATTATATGGTTTGCCTAAAATACACAAACCCAACATACCCATGAGACCCATTGTAAATAATGTCAACACACCTACTTACCTTCTGGCAAAATGGCTGTCTAAAAAATTTCAGTCCTTTCCACAATTCAATGCCTAGATCATAAAAAACTCTTTAGACCTGGTAGAAAAAATTCAAAATCTTAAACTAAACCCTAAAGACACTTTAGTATCCTTTGATGTCCGCTCCCTCTTCCCTAGCATTCCAATAGACAAACTTTTAATTCAACTTAAGAAATGGCTAACTTCTATTAACCTAGATGCCAATACAATAGAAGAATATTTGGCAATGACTGAAATATGTATACATCAAAATTATTTTGTTTTCAATGGAAAGTATTATAAACAAATTTCAGGGCTAGCTATGGGAAGCCCGCTATCACCATTTTTGGCCAATCTATACATGAGCTTTTTCGAAACACATATAACTAAAGCCATCCCTTATATGTTTAAAACATGGTACAGATACGTAGACGACATCTTTGCAATAGTACATTACAAACAATAGATGATGCTTTGAAACTACTCAACCTTCAAGAACCTAGCATACAATTCACAGTAGAAACTGAAGAGGATTGTACTGTACCTTTATTGGACCTTAAAATCACAAAAAGCAAGGAAAAACTAGAATTTGGTATTCATAGAAAAGCAACACACACAGATAATTACATCAAAGCAAATAGTTTCAACCCAATTCCACACAAACATACCATTAAGTTTCACTCAAAACAATGTGCAAAATAATAAAGATAGGTTAGATCAATGCAGCTCAAGAAATATTGGTGACTTAAAAATTGGCTATATTAATATCCAAGGCTTAAGCAATAAGCAGTTAATTATCAATGACTTTGAAAAGGAAAAGAACTATGATGCTATTTGCATATGTGAACATTGGTGTCCAGTTGGTGAATTATGTTACAAGAATCTAGAAGATTATCATTTAGGCAATAGTTTCTGTAGAAAAGTTCATACACATGGAGGAGTTGCAGTATACTTAAAAGAAAATCTTGTACATTGCTTTCAGCAGATAGATTTGGGATCATTTTGCATTGAAGTAGATTTTGAAGTAACAGGAGTAATTCTTAGTGAATTAAAATTAGTAGTAGTTTCACTATACAGATCACCTAGAGGTGATCCAAGGGTTTTTCTAGAAAAGTTTGAGGATCTGTTAAACTTTTTTGCTGGGTCTAAGTAGAAACATTTCAGTGTCATAGTTGGTGGAGATGTAAATTCACACTTTGATATAAGGGAAAACAAACAGACTGCAATTAAATTTCAAAATATCCTCAGACAGTTTAATTTCAGTTGTACTAACCGTAAGTCCACCAGATTGAGAGCATGTTTAGATAATATTTTCACTAACATCAATCAAACCATTCTAACCAGTGATACAGAAGTTTTTCCATTTTCAGATCATGACTCTGTCTGGCTCAATATAAGAAATTTAAAAACAATCAATCGTAAGGCAGCAAAGCCCAAGATCATAGTAACTAGACCAATATCTGATGACAAAATTTCACATTTTATGAAAGCATTATGTGATATTAAATGGAACGATTTGTTTTTTAACTCTCATCTCTCTAAATCATTATCTGCAAATGACTTATTTGAAAGAATTTTTACTATTTTCTTAAATACCTTCGAACTTTGTGTTCCCCAAAGAAAATGCAAAATTAACAGTAATGTTACCAGAAATAAGGCTTCAAAAAAGGGTAAGAATAACTGGTATATCCTCCACCTAGCAAGTATGAAACAAAAAGAGATGATGCATTTAGATATATATATATATATATATATATATATATATATATATATATATATATTGGAGGGACAAATCAGATAGGGCTAAGTCTTCCTATATGGAGATACGAAGGGAGTACAAACAAGCAATAAATGAAACCAAGAAACTGCATAACTGTAAACTCATTGAAGCTTCTAACAATAAATGCAAACAGGCTTCGAATTTGATAAATTCTGTAGCAAAAAGTGACACTAGGGATGTTATCAACTTAACTCCTAATGAACTAAATGATTTTTTTTGTAAGATCAGCGGAAGAAATCAGACATAACATAATTGAACCAAAGGAATCCGTATTAAAACTTACTGAACACTGTGAACACAGATATAATCAAGGTAGCTTTGCTTTTCATGAAGTGACCACCGAGACTGTACTGAATACCGTTATCCGTTTAAAGTCATCAGACAGTGCGGACATTTATGGTTTATCTAATAATTTGCTTAAAAAAATAATAGAATGTGTGTTGCATCCACTTACCTCTTGTCTAAAAAAAATGTATTTTAGAAAGCATTTTTCCCAGTAAATTGAAACTGTCAAGGGTTGCGCCCATTTATAAAAAGGGAAATAGAAACAGTACATCCAGTTACCGTCCTATATCATTAGTACCAATAATTTCAAAAGTGTTAGAAACAAGTCGACTGTAGATGCAATTATCTCCCTTGTAAAAAATATCCCCTGTGCATTCAAAACAAAAAACATAGCTCAGGCTACCTTCTGTGATCTGAGCAAAGCATTTGATTGTGTGAACCATGCACATCTTTTAACCAAACTTAACTTTTATGGTTTAGGCGACACTGCACTCAAGCTTTTTCAATCTTACTTAACGAATCGACAACAAATTGTCTGTATTGGAGGTGAGCGATCTAGTATGACTGAACTAAAATGCGGGGTTCCCCAGGGTTCCATTCTCGGGCCTTTATTATTTGCATTGATGATTAATGATTTGCCTTCCTTTGTAAATACACACACAATACTATATGCAGATGACACCACTTTTCTCAGTACCAGCTCTGACTATCAAGACCTCAAAACTATAGCAGAAGATACCCTGCTGCATGCAGATCTCTGATTTAGAGCTAATGGTTTCTTGTTGAATGAAAACAAAACACAGCATCTTTGATTTAGTTTAAGAGAAATCCCAGAATCAAATGTTGCAAATGAAGTAAAATTTCTGGGTGTAGTGGTGGACAGTAAACTGTCATGGGAGCCTCATATTAACTACATTACTGCCAAGCTTTCAAGAGTAATATATCTTATAAGAAACTTAAAAAATTGTGTACCAGACACATATATCAGAACTGTATATTTTGCTTTCTTTCACAGTATTATTGCATATGGTATCTTACTGTGGGGTAACAGTATCCATATCAACAAAGTCCTCTTATTGCAGAAAAAGATTGTGCGTATAATAACACATTCAGACAAATTAGCACACTGTAAGCCTGTACATTTATACTGTCATATTACATCTAAAGAATAATTTAGCTGACTACCAATTTAGGCAAGATATTCACGATTATAATACAAGGAATAACAACCGAATCGATAAACCATATTATAGATTGTCGAAATTGCACAACAATTTTGAAGTGTTAGGCATCAGACTGTTCAACACATTACCAGCTGACTTAATTCATTTACCTTACACAGCTTTTAAACGCAGACTCAGAGACAAATTGCTAGCCAATCCCTATTATTCCTTAGATGAATACTTTGAAAATATATCTTAAAAGCTGTAGGAAATGTTTGCCATAAATCAATTACAATCTGTAATGATTCATGAATTGTACAATAGGAAGCTTTTCATATATATATATTATTGTAAATATTTTTTGACATTGTCTATTGCTATACTTAGCTTAACGACAATAAAATCTTATCTTATCAACATCAACAGTCTCACACACAGATTAGTAAATCTACCCCTCAGCCAGCAAGAATATAAAAAAGAATACCATCAAATCTTAAAAACTGCAATTAAAAATGGATATGGAAAAAACCTTGTAGATAAAAAACTAAAATCATTCAAACTTCAAAAGAGATTAAAACAGATCACAGCTCTCACACCAATAAAACAAGAAATTAGGTTTGCTAAATTTACTTACCACCCCTGGGCCACAAAAAAGTTCCAAAAAATATTCAAGAAATACAATATAACATTGGCACCAAAAAACAGTTACAACATTAAAAATCTACTTAACAGTAATAATACTGATGAGATAAAACCAGAGGAAAAGTCAGGCATTTACAAGATTAAGTGTAAAGACTGCGAAAAAAATTTACATAGGGAGGACAAAAAGAAACATAGGCACTAGAAAGAAAGAACACTTCAGGCACTTAAGATACAAAAATATTGATAAGTCCGCAATAGCAGCTCATTTCTGGTCTGAAAATCATGAAATTGAAGATAGCACAGAATTACTAAAATACGTACAAAAACATAGTGAACTCGTCATATGAGAGAGAATATACATAGAAAAACATAAAAACCAACTAATGAACTTTGAAATCCCACCAGAAGAAAATCCCACATTTAAGTTCATCACTAAATCAACAGATGGCAGCAGCAACTCCAGAATTACCCACACCACTGGATCAAGCTTTAGTCGCATAAGAGCCGACGATGCAAACAATGGTTTGCGAAACATGTCCTCAAAATAGGTACGTAAGTGAAGCCGATGTGTAATAAATATGACTCATCTATAAATTAATAATTATTTTGCTTCACTGTGGTGTTCCAATACAGTTAAATGTTGATAAACTATGAACTATTTACACTAAAATATAAACCAGTGAACATTAACATAAATTACAATGGTAAACCACTCAAAGCAGTTGATGATGCCAAATACTTGGGCATCAATTTTGACAGAAAACTTAGTTGGAAAAAACACATAACAAATATCTCAGAAAAGGTTGAAAAGAAACTGCAAATCCTGAACAGATTGGCTGGTGCTAAATGGGATTGCTCAAGGAGAGTCCTTAACACAACATATAAAATGTATATCAAACCAAACCTCTTGTACTGTTCTGAAGTCTTAATAACAGCAACAAATGCTAACATCCAAAAACTTGAACAAATACAAAATCAGGCTCTTTGCCTAATCACTGGAGCAGTTAAATCCACACCTGTTGATGCCATGCTTGTCTTAACACGGATCCCACCAATAAAAACAAAAATAGAAGAACAAGCATTGCTTCAACATGAGAAAATGTTACGGCTACCAAACTCTAAATGTACGGAAAAGAACCTCCCTCCTCCAGTTCTTAAAACTCATAGTAGTTTCCTAGAAAAGGTAACACAGATTAAATCTAAATTAAACATTCCTAACACCAGAGAGAATCCATTAGAATTATTGCAACCTACCTTCAGTTTGGAATTAACAGAGAAAACAAGTAAATCAGACACACCAAAAGAAATACAAAATCTTCTAGTACTGGAAACAAATATCCCACAGAAGAATGGCTACACATATATACTGATGGATCCACCAAAGAAAACTTTACTGGAGCTGGAGTTACATGTACACATTTTTCCTTTTATCATTCTGTTGGCAGAGACACAACTAATTATGATGGAGAAATAGAGGCTATACACATTGCTCTCCGACAATTACTAAATCTTCCCTTAAATAAATTTAACAAGGCAGTAATTCTCTCAGATTCTAAAGCTGCAATTCAAGGAGTATGTTCAAATGCTACAAAGAAGTCAACAAAAATTAGAGAATGCTACAAAATGTTAACACAACTCCAAAAAGTTAATAAGATTGTCCATCTCCAATGGATTCCAGCACAATGTGGCATCATGGAGAATGAAACTGCAGATATACTTGCAAAGAAAGGCACAACAATAAAGCAAAAGTCTAAATTTAATTTCTCATATTCCTCAATAAAACGCTTGATCACTACAAAATTTTCTCACTCATACCTACAAGAAATAGAAACAAATGCCAAAGACAAAAAATGGAGCACACTACTTTCCAACACAGATATAATCCCCCAGAGACCAAGGAAAACAGCAGTTGCAGTCTTCAGACTATTGACAAATCACGACTATCTGGCAAGTCATCTCTACAGAATAGGTATCTCAGCTTCACCAATATGTGTCCTGTGTAACAATCCAGAAGAAATGAATGAAGACCACTTGAAGACCTGCGAAGCGTTAAGATCGGAAGAAACTACAGTTCAAAGGTATTGGAAAGCACGAATGCTAATGGCTTCATTGCCAGATGCAAGGCATTAGAAAACAACAACATTTATGGGATACTATATCTTCAATAATTATTAAATATTTATTAGACAAAATTATAGTAACTTTCTTCAGAATGAGGGGAACATTGTAACTTATTCCCAGAAAATCCAAGTTATATGTGCATTATATAGGTCATGTAAATATTTTTAATAAAATTCATTAGTTATTTTTGTGAAAATAAAAAACTGGTAGAGTTTCAAGTCAAGTGTATAGTTTGGAATGAAGGAATTCTCTTGATGTAGAAATGCATGCAGGTGTGCACATGCACACAAATACATTCCCAATTTTTTTTTTTTTTATTACCGAAGTAGTTTCAAAACAAGTATTTCCAATGAAATATCACACTACTCAACTTTTGAGTGCAATAAAATACTTCCTTTACCTACTATGAATATAAAGTAGTTTACAAAACACTTATAACATACCTGAGGATGGACGTAAGCATCTCGAATCTTTTCATGCAAAAGTTGGCGCACAACACCTTGAGATTTTGGACTTATTTTCTGTGGTTTATAGCTGATATGCAGTTGTGGAATGTTTCCTGAAACACAAACAAGTTCAGCTACAAATAAAATGAATATATCAGACGATGCTGCCAACTGCCAGGATCATATCAGCGCCAGTTCATTTACATGCTTGTAAATCTACTAATATAGGACTGTTGCCTTTAATTCAGTTATAACCCATTGACCAGCAACATTAGGATCAGTAAGACAGTTTGCCACTTAATCTGCTCAAACCTAACTCTTTGGTACAAATGCTACATCTCCCTCCCTTCACAGAATGGTGAGCAGAGGTCCACGGCCCAGCGTGAAAGAAGGATGGGCCACCTTGAACCAGTTGACCTAGGTGTCACCATTGAAGTTAAAGGTTCAAAGCATTTCTTTAATATGTTGACTAAATGTTATTCTTACAGTGAAGAAATATGTTCAACTTACCAGCACCCTCATCTGGCTCTAGCTTGCCAGCTAACATACGAATAAATGTTGTCTTCCCAGTTCCATTCTCTCCGAGCAGCACCAGAATCTCAGAGTCAGAAAACTGTCCCTTTTGAACTGTGAGGTGGAAACTTCCCATTGTTTTTGACATCTTGGGGTATTCATAGTGATTCATTCGCTTCACTTCTTCTTCTGTTGCTGATTCCGCAACTTTGAATACTAATGATTCATCTCGGAAGCGCAAATTCTCCGTTGGAACAAAACCATCAAGAAAAATATTGATTCCTGCCAAAACAAACACAGTTCATAAACTTTGTAGCCAGGAAAGTCAAGGTTATTCTACAAAGTGTAACAGAAGTTATGTTACAATTCCTTTCTTGGAAGTGTTGAAAACAGTGTTGTTATAATAAATTAAATTTAAAGGGAGTCGATTAATGACACTAAACAACACTTACTTTTAAATTTTTCCGGAACATGTTTCAGAGACTATGCCTCCATCCTTAACCGGCCATCGACTGGTTCTCATTGGTGTAGTTGACAATATTTTGTCATAGGTCTCCTCTGGTGGCGGTTCAAGGAATCAAAACTACTAAAACATACATCAGGAAAACAAGAACTATCCACATGGGAACAAATCTTCATTTCAAAAAATAGGAATAAAGTATTCAATTTCAACATCCCCCAGAAAGATATGATCAGCAAGTTCCTTGAACCGCCACCAGAGGAGACCTATGACAAAATATTGTCAACTACACCAATGAGAACCAGTCGATGGCCGGTTGAGGATGGAGGCAAAGTCTCTGAAACATGTTCCAGAAAAATTTAAAAGTAAGTGTTGTTTAGTGTCATTAATCGACTCCCTTTAAATCTAAAGTCATGTTATTACATTGCTAATACTAATGTTATTATATTGCTAATACAAGATGAGTCATTTTATGAGTCATTTTTTTTTTAAAGGTTTACTTAAACAAAATGCATGAAGTAATGCACTGTCAACTTGCTAAGTTTCATTCAGATTTAAAAGTATGTTATAATATTAAAATACTAGATGACAGTGTAAAATTTGGAATCTACAGAAAACCTACTCACACAGATAATTACATAAAATGCAACAGTTTCAATCCTTATTAACTTTAAAGTTAATTTATCATAACAACACTGTTTTCAACACTTCCAAGAAAGGAGTTTCAATCCTGTCACATAAATTAGCTGCTCTTAGAAGTTTGATACATAGACTGAACAGCATACCTTCAGATCAAAAACAATACAATGAGGAATTTACATGTATTTTAAATACAGCACAAAAAACTGGTTTCTATCCAAACTCAACCAAAAAAATGATCAATCGGCACTACAAGCAAAAGAAATTAAAACAGATCACTACTCTTCAAAACATAAATAAAAACTGCAAATACAAAAAACTCACTTTCCACCCTTGTGCATTTCTGAAGTTTGCACAAATATTTAAAGATATGGCATCAAACCAGCACCACAAAACAGATTCTTACTCAAGAAATTGTTAAATAATCTCTTAGAAAACACAATTCCACCAGAACAAAAATCAGGCATATATAGGATAGATTGTGAAAACTGTGACAAATTTTATATTGGTTTGACAAAGAGAAATTTAAAAACTAGATTAAACGAACACCATAGGAACATAAAATATAAACAAACAGAAAAATCGGGAATGGTAACCACCACATTGGAGAGGAGATCAAACTACTAAAACCATTGTCAACAAAACTTGAACGTACATCATGGGAAAAAATTTTTATTCTTAAAAACATTCCACATATTCTAAATTTTGATGTGCCATCAGTGAGTGGTCTGCTGAACTTATGTAAACAATCTTCCGAGAGAGGTAGCCAATTACAAGAGAACCAGACAACAACCAACTGTGATGAGTTGCTAATCAGCTGATGAGACTGCAACAGTCTCGAAAACGTTCCTGATTTTGTTAAAGGATGTGAGTGAAGTTGCTTTTTTTAAAAGGTATGACTCAATTTTAGTCTTTATACATGAAATCAGCTTCCCTGTTAACAACGCTGTTATTTATAACTATTCAAATGTTCATGTTGACTCTATCTATCAAACACCTTAACCCATATATGGCTAGTGTGAAGAAATGATTAATTTCCATCAATTAACTAAAATAGTAGGTCTGTATGTTAGTTTAAAAGAAAAAGAAGCAAAGATTTGTAGAAACTTTGGAAGGTTGGCTTGGATCAAAGGATTTATGAGCTTCAATGACTTACCTTCCCGGACGGAGAAGGGCATGGTCACAACCCCATAAGCACCAGGCACGCCATATAAACAGCATATGAAGTCAGACAAATAATCCAATACTGACAGGTCATGCTCCACAACTATAATGAATCTGAAAATGCAATAATAAGTACTTCACAAAGCTTCTTCAAACTAGCTTTACAAGGTAAACATTATTTTCTACTACAGTAAAATTATATATATATATATTTTCATTTCATTTTATTTCATCCATATGATCCAAAATACATAGGATACGTCAACAGGTTTAAAATAGTCCGCCTCAGTAGTGTAGATGGTAGCATGTCTACCTCACGTTCAAGAGGTCCCGAGTTCGAATCTCGGTCAGGGTGAGTTACCTGGATAAGGGTTTTCTGGAGTTTTCCCTTATCCATGTCGGGTACCTCTAAGCTCCATGGACTCAGGATGCATTGAGCATCATTTCACCCATTTCATTCATCGTCTGATATGACTAAATGTTGGAGGATGTAAAAAAGTTTAACAAATACAATGTGTACACAATATAAAAATAATAAAATAAACAGAGGGTACCTGTACTACTTAAGCTTTATTATTAATTTATAGATGAGTCACATTTATTACACATCTGCTTCACTTACGTACCTATTTTGAGCTATTTTGATCTCAAAATAGGTACGTAAGTGAAGCAGATGTGTAATACATACGACTCATCTATAAATTAATAATTATTTCGCTTCGCTGTGGTGTTCCAATACAGTTAAATCTCGATACTTAAGCTTTATTTAACCTTTTATACTCATCTATAGAGTAGACTGCGTTTTCTACGATAATTGCTTTAAGTTTAAATTTTTCTTCTGTTATCTGTTTTATTTGATTCGGTAAATGATTGTACAATTCTTTAAATTGTTGCTGTTGTTGACTAATGGCACTGGGATTAGTTGATTTGCATCATTTTCCCCCTAGCTTCCCAATATAAAGCCTGTAGGTTCCCACTTTTGAGACCATTACATTTGTCCAAATGGTGTTTGTTCATGATGACATCCTCTTTACAGATAGTACCCAATTCTTTAAATTTATTTTCTATATTTTTGTTATTTAATGTTCCTCTTAATCTGTTTAAGAAATAATTTTGTTTTGTTCTTGTGTTATATGTATGTACACGTTTTTATTTTGGTTGCTACAATTTTTTGTTAGATATTTAATGTACTTATATATATATATATATATATATATATATATATATATATATATATATATATATACAATGCTGTAAATGTTAATACATTTAATGTTTTATAAACATTTCTACACAAATCCATCTTTTTTAGTTCACAAATTATTCTGATGGCATATTTCTGGAGTCTTAATATTCTTATCATTGCTTTTTTCTGCGCATTTCCCCATAATACCACCCCATAGCATAAAAGAGGGTGTATGACTGCATAGTAAATTTGTATCAGAGTTTCTCTATCCATTTGTTGTGCTGCCTGTTTTAAAATATATAGTCACATATTTATTTTTTTTACTATTTTTTCGATTTGTTGTTTCCAATTTAGTTTATCTACAATTGGTCCAAGCAAGTTTGTTTTTATTACTTCTTGTATTTTTTTATTATCTAATGTTATTGAATTTATTTAATCCTTTGGAACATAATACATATGTTGTAGGACACGTCAGTTTAAGATACAAAGATAAATGTAAAAAGTTACATAAGACTAAAAGCTGTAACAGATACAGGATCCAACAAAAGTCTAAAATAGAAAAAGAAAATAAATATAAACTATATAAAGACCATATAGAAATGCTATATAAAAGTAATTGTTCACAAATGTGGAGTTAACTCTACTTCATAATTTAATTCAATTTAATTTATTTTGTCCTTTTGATTGATATCAGACACATCATAGTATAAAAATTACATTAATGGCCACTGTCATTATTTACAATCACTTAAAACTAATTAACATTTAAAAACTCGAGATTTAACTGTATTGGAACACCACAGTGAAGCGAAAAATTATTAATTTTTAGATAAATACGACTCATCTAAAAATTAATAATTTAAAAACTCATTTACAGAATAAAATGAATGTTGCAGTAAAAAGAGTTTTACTCCATTTTTAAAATGTATAAGGCTCTTCATTTGTTTAATATTTTCTAGTAGCCTGTTGTATAATCTTATACCTTTATTGATAGCACTAGACCTGAAGATTTCCGTTCTACAACTTTGAATGTGAAAGTCATCTTTCTTACGTGTATTGTATTTGTGAATATCAGCATTTTTGTAATTTTGTATTTGTAGTTTATTTTGTTTTACATGGATCACTAATTCCAAAATATACATACATGCTAGAGGTAATATTTGATGTTTGTTTTAATTAATGGCCAGCAAGATGTTCTGTTATCCACCCCACTTAGTATCCTTATCGCTCTTTTTTGAAGTTTAAAGACCTTATCTGCCTTTTCCTCCCAGAGCACTATCCCATATTGTAACTGACTGAAATTAACCATAATATATATTTCTCAATGCTGCTAAATTTATTCAGCTTTTCAAATGTTTAAGCAAATAACAAATGGAACTCAGTTTATTTATTAAATGTTGAATATGTGTGGGCCATTTCATGTTCTCATTCATATGTAATCCCAAATATTTTATTAAATTTTAGATGAGTCGCATTTTTTACACATCTGCTTCACTTTCGTACCTATTTTGAGGACATGTTTCGCAAATCTTCGTTTGCATCTACGGCTCTTGTGCGACTGACGCTAGATCCAGCCGTACAAGAGCCGTAGATGCAAACGAAGATTTGCGAAACATGTCCTCAAAATAGGTACGAAAGTGAAGCAGATGTGTAAAAAATGCGACTCATCTAAAATTTAATAATTTTTCGCTTCACTGTGGTGTTCCAATACAGTTGAATCCCCAAATATTTTGTTTCATTATTGTAGCTAATGGCTGTTTTATCAAATACTATTGCATATGTGATTGGGTTTCCTTGCTAAAGGTGTTTTCATCCATTTTGTTTTGCTTGTATTTATTACCATGCCTAGTTTTCCTAACTCACTACTAATTTTTTCAAGTATAAGATTGGATTTTGTACTTCAATTTCCGTTTTTCCCTTCACTATGATTGTGGTGTCATCAGCATATCCAATGGCCAATCCCCCTGCTTCTACTATTGTTTTGAATATACTGTTTATATATAAGAAATAAGTAGGGTTTGAGCTTCGAGCCTTGGGATACACCGTAATTTATTTTCTCAAATGAAGATCTAATTTTGTCCAATTTACCATTTGAATTATGTATTATTTCCACACACTGCTCCCTGTCCTGAAGATATGATTCCAGCCAATCTAATGGTATGCCCCTTGGGAGAGTTCTGGCAGCCATTTCATGTTACAGCATCTTAGATAATTTCTACACTGTAAAGACTAATATGTACAATATGCACAATACTGAACAGTTTTAGAATGCTATGAAAATCAATGGATATCTTATGAATTTATTTGGGCGACACTGGGCATTGGTATGAGTAAATCCAAAACATTTTACATCGATAGACATGAGAAACCTTTGTTTCTGATAGATTCCTTATAAACTGACTTCCAATAAAAACAATGTATTGACTTGTGCAGAAACACTGGAAAAATTCCAAAGTGGTACTTCAAATTTGATTTGGAATATCATTTCTGGTGATGAATCTTGCATTTATTGTTTTATGATCTAAAAAGAAAAGTCAATGGCTCATTGGGTCTTTTGAACAGAACCAAAATTTGATAAATTAGCAGTGCTCATAAGTAGTTGGTTGTGGGCCATTAATTGCTTTAAGGACTGGTTTCATCAAATGCTAAAATGTATTGATATTAAGAGAGAATATTTTAAAATAAATTATGCAACTATTCAAATCTTTTGAGGACAATCCCTGTTTGATTTAGTTCTGGGGCGCTCAATTAAAGCAGAAAAGGGGAGGTTGAAATAACCTCTTTCAACCCGCTACGATAGAATTGTGTGTTTACCTGTGGTTACCAAGTTCCAGTGGCGGAACATCGCTATCATTCTAACCTATAGGAAATCATAAGCGTTCACACTCATAGTTTACTCCTTACTAACTAATGTTTCTTAGGACAACTTCTGTGGCACAAGTTCTGTTTTACAAGGTCTGCAATATGAGGTGCAAAAGATGAAGTGCACATCTCAAAAGATAAGCAAGGTGATCGTCTCTGATCTTGCTGCGACACTCACTTTTAATATAGTTCATCTTTGAAAAGGTTTGTTCACAGATATATGTAGAGCCAAAGACTGCAATTAAATTATATGCAAACAAACGTAATCTCTACTACTACAGGGAAAGATTTAAATAATTCCCATCCTTCCTTCTAAGAACATTTTACTGTCGTGGAATTCTGCAGTAAAAGTAGTTCCTTTTGTAGCTTGTGTGGGGCTTTGCTACATGGAAACTTCAAAGGAGTGCAAAATAATTGGATATTTGTCTCAAATTTTTTTATATCTTCAAATTGCGAAGGGAATGTGTCATGTAGTTGCTTTAGAAGTTCTACATACTTTTCCAGAAGTAAGACATTTATTGGAATGCAAGCAAGGAAAATGATGTAAATCTACAACTATCAGTTGTCCTTCCCACAGTCGCAATTGTGCCATAAATAAGATATTTAATTATCAACTCCCCTCAGAAATACAATTAACCGCGCCTTGTCAAATCTGTCCACCAATTTGTCCAGAGCTAGAGAAAAACATGTTAATGACCTTAATTTGTCCTTTAATTGCCCTTTCAAATCACAACCAAATTCTTCTATGCATCTTTTTACTGTACTTCGAGAGAGACTGACTGATGCATATAAATTGACTAAATCAGGACAAAATTCCTTTGCAGCAACTAGTAAGCTTCGCTTGATAAATTTGCCTTCATTAAATGGTTTCATATTTTGTTCAATAAATTCCGCCAGTTTATAAGAAAGCTGTACCTCATTTTCAATATTAGGGTCATATTTAACAGGTGCTTTCATTTCTTCCAGTTTTTGTGATCCGGCTTCACCTAGAACGAAGATATGCTAAACGTTAGTAGCAACGCCACTCACTGCTACCTCTATCTCTCGCTGCCTTGGTCACTGGTGTGGGGAAAACAACATGTGTAGGGGAAGGAAGCTGTGCTGTACAATTTAGCACCCCTGATTTAGTTGCTTTTGTGTGCTCTGAACTTGTTTCTGTTCTCAGCTCACCTAACACTATAAATAACATATTTGTTAGTTGCAATGTAATGGTTCTTACTTGTCTGGGTGTATCAGCGAACGGATAGTAACTGCAGCGTTTAATCTTTGTTTCACATCCAGGTAACTTGATGGTTCATCAAACATGAAGATATCGCCATCCTGGATACACACCATGGCACAAGCAAACCGCTGAAGCTCTCCGCCAGAAAGGGCTTCCACAGAACGATTTCTTATGTTGTTCAGATCTAGGATCATGCAAAAAGTTCACATTACATCCTCATACCATGCAATAATAATTTAATAGTATGTTTAGCCTATAATAAATATGTTTGCCTTTACTTTATATAAAACATCCCTCCACCCATTCTTCAAGAATCTACTGTTACAAAAAGTTATTCTTCTAGCTCTATTTACAGAGTTTCAATTGACGACACTTTGTGGTGAATACAGTTACAAGAATTTCATCAAATTTATAAGGTGACACTATAACATGGGAGGTTCTGGCTTCTTGGTTCAACCAACCTGACAAAAGGTTTTTCTTTGGTGCTATGCAAATATTGGGTTGGATCTATTTTCCTTTCATCACTACATTTCATTTTATTTCCTTCTTCATCACCGTATCAGTTTTGCAACTCCTTAGAAGCGTAATTTCCCCAAAGAGGGCAATCCGCTGAAGATGGATGGTGACTGAAGCATTAAAATAAAATGGCTATGAGTTGAAATTGAAACAATAAATATAGCTCCTGACTGGACATGTTGCTGAATATATCTTTTAAGACTTTATGAGGTAAAGGGGCAAACAAACTATCAGATAGTTTTTCTTATCTTCCTTTGTGTTACACACTTGTTTGGGCAGTTCTGCCTATATTGAAAGAATGTTAAGTATTTATTAATATATACATGAGTCGTATTTATTACACATCTGCTTCACTTACGTACCTATTTTGAGGACATGTTTCACAAATCATTGTTTTGCATCTTCAGTTCTTATGCGATAAAGCTTGATCCAGTGGTGTGGGTAATTCTGGAGTCGCTGCTGCCATCTGTTGATTTAGTGATGAACTTAAATGTGGGATTCTCTTCTGGCGGGATTTCAAAGTTCATTAGTTGGTTTTTATGTTTTTCTATGTATATTCTCTCCCATAAGATGAGTTCACTATGTTTTTGTATGTATTTTAGTATTCGGTGTTATCTTCAATTTCATGAGTTTCAGACCAGAAATGAGCTGCTATTGCAGACTTATCAATATCTCTAAATGTTAGGTATGTTGAAGTTTTGTTGAGTCACACTTGTTTACACTGTTAAGTATCTCTATTTACTGTAAGTACAGAAAGCTTTGTATTCCACTGAAAAACACTAATTCAAGATTTCAACAGAAATACACATTTTGAGACTCCTTGATTAATAAAAAACAAAACCATTTTTACAAAAAGTTATGTTGTGTGCGCATGCATGTGTGTGAATGGTAATGTTTATCTCTTGTATGTAGAGGACATCAACTTTTTTTATATCTGCATCACTTTAATCGAGTAAAATTTTGCCAAAATATTAGGTTGGTGCGTAAGTTCGTAGCACGTTTGTTTTGCAAGTTGGCACTCCTGTTACAATGGGTTTATTTATCAATTGTCACTTTTTACATAAAGTTCAACTGTTGTGCAGTTGGTTTACATATCACAGTTTGTCATTTGATGATACTGAGTGTAGCCGTAGATGCTGGAAAATGGAGTCAAATGGACAAAATGGAACATTTCAAAAGTATTCTTCTCTTTGAATTCAATAGTGGCAAAAGCAGCAGATGCATACAGAAACATTTGCACTTTTATGGGAACAATGCCTTCTGTGAGAACATGGTAAGAAAATGGTTCTCTTGTTTTAAGGAGGGTTGTTTTAAAATGAGTGACAATGTACAGGATTTGATCAAGATTGTCTAAACACAATAATCCACATTAATGCACTCAAAAACTGGCAAATGTGATCAACTATGACCATTCCACCATTGTGCAACATTTACATTCAATGGCAAGGTCCAAAAAGTGGGTGTACAGGTACCACATGCTCTAACCCAAAACCAAAAGAATCAACAGGTGGCCATTTGTGCAGCTCTGCTTGCTTGCCATCAATAATAATAAAAAATAATTCAACTAATAATGTTGAACAGTTTCCTTTATATGTGGTCTCACTTTTCTAACATTTCAAACAGATCATCCTGTAAAATAAGAACTGAATCTTTCCTGCTGATGAATATGCAAACCAGGTGAAAAGACAATCAGAAATCAACGTTTTGGGAGTGTGCATCCCTCCCATCATCAGGATATTTATTAAATGTTATAACCATAAATCAATCACTGGATATAACATGACTAATTTGTGCAACATGTCTTAACACCGAAATCATAACGGTAAAATCTTAAAAAAACATTGGGAACAGCAACGTAAGTTGATCAACAATCAGTACAAAAGTGAATCGAGAAGATATTGAAGCAATGTGTCAATATCGTCTCGATTCACTTTTGTACTAATTTGTGCTTCACTTTCCCTACGCTTCTTTCAAGTTTATACTTTGATCAACAATCGTTACACATGCTAAATGCAAAAGTGAAATAAATAGCGTAAACACAAAAGCAAACACACAAGTCTTTGAAAACATCGTAAACCTATTCAATCAAAATTTCTCCAAAAAAGAATTGGGTCTTTTAAATAAGGGATTAAAAACATGCGTCAGTTTCTCAAACAAAATTGAAGACTACATTGCAGATATCAACATTACGACACAGGTTGTACCAGGATCCAAACAAAATTCAGTAAAAAGCCAATGTGAAAATATTTTGGAGGAAATATAAAACAGATCCTTTCAGAAGAAAAAACATAATACTATCCATTCTTTGAAGCAGAAAAACATTATATACACAAAGGCAGACAAAGGTAACAAGATTAGCCATAATAGATAAATCAGATTATATTGAAAAAAATGGAAGAAATGCAGACAATGAATATGAAATCATTAACAAAAATCCTCTAACAACTTGCATACAATCATTTGAAAACACAATAGCAAAATCAAGCATAATACCAAACAAATATACAGTTAAACCAGATACCCCAACCTTACCTAGACCTTATGGTATACCCAAAATACACAAACCATCCATAACAATGAGACCTATAGTTAGCAGTGTAAATTCACCAACATACAAAGTGACTAATAAACAAATTCAACTCATTTCCAAAATTCGACAGCCTAAGCATCAAAAACACCTATGAACTTATAGAACACATTAAGGATACTGAACTAAAAGAAGAGGACACACTAGTCTCTTTTGATGTTAAATCACTGTTTCCCAGCATACCAGTTAATCAACTCCCACCGTTGATATAAAAATGGCTCAAATCACTTGGAATGTCATCACCTGAAATTTCAGATTACATCGAACTAACCAAATTATGCATAGAACAAAATTTCTTCCAGTTTCAAACAAAATATTTCTACCAAACTTCAGGTTTAGCAATGGACAACCCCCTATCACCCTTCCTGGCTGATATGTACATGAGTGCATTAGAAATAAGGATCACCAAAGGTTTCCCTTGGATGTTCAAACTCTGACAACGATATGTAGATGACATCTTTGCAATAGTACCAAAAAAAACACATCAGTAATGCACTAAAACTTTTAAATATCCAAGAAAAAAGCATCAAGTTCACTGTAGAAATAGAAAAAGATGAGCATTTACCATTTTTGGATCTAAAAATAATGAGGAATAAAAACAGACTAAACTCTGGCATTTACAGAAAACCAACACAGACAGACAACTTACATAAAAGCTAATGGCTACAACCCAAGATCCCACAAACAAGCAATCTTCAATAGTTTAGCACACAGACTGGTCAACATCCCTCTCACAGCAGAAGAATACAACAAAATTATTGAAATAGCACAAAAAATGACCTTCCCAAATCATTAGTAGACAAAAAAATGAACTTAGCAAAAAAGAAGCTAATAAAGGAAACCACAACCCTCTCAGCTACAGAAACTAATATGATTTTCAAAAAATTCACTTTCCACCCATGGGCCTTTGATAATTTCAAAAAAGTCTTCAAAAAACAAAACATTCAACTAGCACCAGTCAACCATTTCTCCTTAAAAACCCTAATTTGCTCAAACATCAAAGATGCCATTCCATCTAACAAAAAGTCTGGTATATATCAAATTGAATGCAATGACTGTAGTCAAATTTATATTGGAAAAACCAAAAGAAATTTAGAAACAAGAGCAAAGGAACACTTTAGATGCATAAAATATAAACGATTAGAAAAATCAGCAGTTGCCACACATTTTGGGGAAAAAAAAAAAGCACAACATAAATCCAGAACCAAAACTACTAAAACCTACATCAGGAAAACAAGAACTATCCACATGGGAACAAATATTCATTTCAAAAAATAGGAACAAAGTATTCAATTTCGATATCCCCCAGAAAGATTTGTTCAACAAGTTCCTTGAACTGCCACCAGAGGAGACCTATGACAAAATATCGTCAACTACACCAATCAGAACCAGTCGATGGCCGGTTGAGAATGGAGGCAAAGTCTCTGAAACATGTTCCGGAAAAATTTAAAAGTAAGTGTTGTTTAGTGTCATTAATCGACTCCCTTTAAATTTAATCTATTATAACAACACTGTTTTCAACACTTCCAAGAAAGGAATTGTAAAGACAATACACTATCAAAATTTGCAGTAATGAAGAAAGACTGTTTCCAGTAAATTAAATGCCAGGTCAGGAGATGGCGTGAGTATAGAAAATTAATTGGGTCAAAGAAACGTAACTACTTAACTTGATTATCAATCTTTATTGATCTGTGCTTCATAAGTAGATGGATTTCCATTTTTAATGTTGACTTCCAAGAGGAGCTGAACTGAAATCCAGCATCACGATTAAGCGTGCTCCTCTCGGAGGAAATGGCCAAAGTCTCCCTAATTCTCTGCTCCCAGTAAGTGTTGCATTTTGCAAAGATGGTCGTCTCCCGAAGTGGGATGCCGTATATAGGACAAACAGGAAGGACCATCGCTACCAGAATAAACAAACATGAATGGAGCATTCGTTTAATGCAACCTGAGAAGTCTGGACTGGCAGAACATTGTTTTGATAATGGCTATAGAGCCAACTTTTGGCAGATGACCATCTTGGCAAAATGCAACAGTTACTGGGAGCAGAGAATTAGGGAGGCTTTGGCCATTACCTCTGAGAGGAGCATGCTTAATCGTGATGCTGGATTTCAGTTCAGCTCCTCTTGGAAACCGGCCTTAAAAATGGAAATCCGTCTACTTAAGAAGTACAGACCTATACAGCTTGATCATCAAGTAGTTACGTTTCTTTGACCCAATTCATTTTCTATACTCATGCCATCTCCTGACCTGGCATTTAATTTACTGAAAACAGTCTTTTGTTCAGCAATGCCAATTTTTATACTGTTTTGTCTTTGTTTATATTTGCGTTATATCCAGCGATACATTTGTGGTTATAACATTTAATAAATATTCTGATAATGGGAGAGATGCACACTCCCGAAACGTCCATTTCTAATTGTCTTTTCACCTGGCTTGCTTCCCGAGAACAACTTGAGCAGAGCATCTTGTATTATTACTCATCCCCAGTTTGGTATCCGTTACTGATCCAAACAAAACAATGTACACATGCAAATCTTTTTCAGGAACTCAAAACATGTATTTCTAGTGAAATCATGGCATCACATTTTTGGGTGGAATGCAATGGTTATAATGAGCCATTCTCATATATGCATGCCTTGTTTCTGACTCAGTAGAGTTGTAATTACAACTACTATTTAACAGAAATCTCTCATGAAGTACTTACCAAGCAACTGACAGATCTCATCTTGGTTTTTGCGTTCATCTTTCTTGTCTAGAAGCTGCTGTACTGTTCCTTTGACAGCTTTAGGAATCTGGTCCACATACTGCGGCTTGATCAACGCTTTAAGATCATCCTCGAGAATTTTAGTGAAATAATTTTGCAGCTCTGAGCCACGGAAATGATTTAAAATCTCAGTCCAATCAGGAGGATCCTAAACAGAACAGACAGCAGTCTTTATTACATAGAGACACATTAGTGTAGCAAATACTAGTAGAGTTAATATTTTGTACTAGGAAGTAACTGGAGACTTCTGGAAACCTTTGTCATTCTGTATAGTTGCAAAGGCTACAGGCCATGAAGAACAGCTATCATACACACTCAATCTTACAAGACAGCTGGCCATCTCAACAAGAACAAAAATAAAATTTAAGTTTACATTTCCTTCAACAATAACTTGTTTAACAGCTTCCTTCTGTCCAACACATACCTTTAAACAATATTTATTACTACAAAAAAAAAAAAAAAAAAAAAAAAAAAAAAAAAAAAAGTATTTTGATTTCTAAATGAACTGAGAAAAATGTCATTTTAGTTCAATGCAGTGCTTTACCTAAATGGTAGAGGACCATTTAATTAACGATTTGTGGCTTTAAAGCAAGTTACAAGCACAAAACTAAAACTCAAACACTTTGCTAAGAATACTGCCAACTGCATACATCATGTACTAACATTGGACTAGGTCAGGTTTCAATCAGTAGGCCAGTGCCTAACCCAAACTTCTAATTTTGCACATATTTTGTTTTGTCTTTAAATCAAGTTACAAGCACAAAACTAAAACTCAAACACTTTGCTAAGAATACTGCCAACTGCATACATCATGTACTAACATTGGACTAGGTCAGGTTTCAATCAGTAGGCCAGTGCCTAACCCAAACTTCTAATTTTGCACATATTTTGTTTTGTCTTTAAATCAAGTTACAAGCACAAAACTAAAACTCAAACACTTTGCTAAGAATGCTGCCAATTGCCAACATCATGTACTAACATTGGACTAGGTCAGGTTTCAATCAGTAGGCCAGTGTCTAACACAAACTGACTTCTAATTTTGCACATACTTTGTTTTGGCTTTAAACCAAGTTACAAGCACAAAACTAAAACTCAAGCACTTTGCTAAGAATGCTGCCAATTGCCAACATCATGTACTAACATTGGACTAGGTCAGGTTTCAATCAGTAGGCCAGTGTCTAACCCAAACTGACTTCTAATTTTGCACATACTTTGTTTTGGCTTTAAACCAAGTTACAAGCACAAAACTAAAACTCAAACACTTTGCTAAGAATGCTGCCAATTAACAACATCATGTACTAACATTGGACTAGGTCAGGTTTCAATCAGTAGGCCAGTGCCTAACCCAAACTGACTTCTAATTTTGCACATACTTTATTTTGGCTTTAAACCAAGTTACAAGCACAAAACTAAAACTCAAACACTTTGCTAAGAATGCTGCTAATTGCCAACATCATGTACTAACATTGGACGAGGTCAGGTTTCAATCAGTAGGCCAGTGTCTAACCCAAACTGACTTCTAATTCTGCATATACTTTTGTTGGCTTTAGAGAAGTTGTCATGCATAGTAACCTAGTACAAATACTTACTGCATATCGACCAAGATTTGGTTTCTGTTTTCCTGCTAAAATTTTCAAAGCCGTAGATTTTCCTATTCCGTTTGTTCCTACTAAACCCAGCACCTCTCCTGGCCTTGGAATGGGCAGACGATGCAGTTTAAAGGAGTTCTGGGAGTAACGGTGCGTTGTGTCCTTTTCTAAATTGCTTGGCAAGTTAATGATTGTTATAGCCTCAAAAGGACATTTCTGCAAACAAACAAACAAACAAACATGATTACAGAAAATGAAGCTATTTACAGTGGAGTAACAAACACTACACAAATAAAAATATTTAGTAAATACTCTCCACTTAACTTAAGAAGCTGATGACAATACTTCTATTATGTTTTTGCGAAATTAATTTCAGATGTTGGTAATACGTAAACACGTAAATGCATGGTATCCTTGACAATGAATTGTGTTGACTGAAGATGTGGGCAGAATATTTACTAAATATTTTTATTTGTGTAGTAAACAAATATATTACTGCTCCAAAAATAGTACTGCACTTCTCAACATTGTGCAGCCCAAAGTATGTATTCCGCATTGCAATAAATGGTACAATAATGAAGATGTTGTAAATAAATTAAAAACAATTTGGATCCATGCATGAAGTTAATGAACTTGAAAAAAAGATTAGAAATACCAAAACAAAGAGAAAATCTTATTGATTGCATCAACCCTACTGAGATTATTACAACTGACCATCAGTTAAATCTAATACATGAACTCAACAAAAAGAAAATATTAATTCTGTCATTGCTAAAACTCTTACACTAGAAACTCTAAATCTAAAATATCTAACTCAAGAATGGACACATATATACACAGATGGTTCCTTCTCTGATACCGATGATGGAGCTGGAGCAGGTGGTATAGGCCTTTTATACAAATGTTAGAACAAATACCACAAATTTTGATGGAGAAATGCAAGCTGTTTATTTATCTCTGTAAAACATATAAAACATACATAAAACCCAACCTACTTTTGGAGAACTGTTGGCAACAGTAAACAAGAAACTCAAAGGAAAATAGAAACTTCACAAAACAATTCACTAAGAATAATAAGGAGCTGTAAAAACAACACCAATTGTCATACTACAAAGCTTCACAAAAAAATATGGCCATAGAACTGGAACATGAACTAAAAGCAATTACCTTAGCACAAAAACTACAAGTTAACAGAAATAGACACAAGTGGTATCACACAGTGGATAATATAAGCAATCTAAAAACCCAAACAAGCTTCAGAACATACATTAATAACTCAAAACACAAGAACATAATAGCAACAAATATAAAAATAGAGGAAACGGGCCCAACAGAATATATTGATATACATTATAAGAATGATCTGTTATATATAATAGATAAGCAAACCAATTCACCAGATGAAATGAGAGCAATAGCAATAGCCACAGAAAATGTAAGATATTCAGAAAAAGAATGGCTCGAATATATATAGATGCATCCTTTATTAACAAACAAGATGCTAGTGCAGGAGTATACAGCAAACATTTTGCACAGTATCTAACACTAGACGAAAGTTCAAACCATTATAACGGAGAAGTAACAGCCATAAAAGCAGCACTGCAGAATGTCCTGTACAGACATGTTCTGTACATAAAGCAAAATATAGTTATCTTAACAGATTCAAAATCAGCCATAGATGGGATTGTAAATTATAAAAACAGAACAAGAAATATCAAAGAAATAAGAAGTTAAATTAAAGCAGTTGAATCAAGAAATCATGTCACCCTGCAATGGATTCCAGCCCATGTTGGACTTTCAGGTAATGAACATGCTGACCAACTAGCAAAAAGAGGTGTAATTCAAAATATAAAACCTGTAAGACAAATTGAAATTAATAAAAAATTAAACAACATTAAGCTACATTTTAAAAGACAGCAGAGACTTAAAGATAAACTAAAAGACAAGGATTATAAGAACATTGGAGACAAAACTGACATACAAAAATTGCCAAGAAAACCTGCACTGGCCCTATTTAGAATGGAAACTGGCCTTTTTTGTTGTTGTTGTTGTTGTAATTTACGTCCTCCAACATTTAATCATATCGGACAATGAATGAAATGGGTGAAATGATGCTCAATGCATCCGGGGTCCATGGAGCTTAGAGTTACTAAACATTCGTCTTTTCAGGATAAGGGAAAAACCCGGAAAAAAACCTTACCCAGGTAGCTCACTCTGACCAAGATTCGAACTCAGGACCTCTTGAACATGAGGCAGACATGCTACCATCTACGCTACCGAGGCGGTTCTTGCAGAACACCTTTATAAAATACACTGCATACCTACATCCAAGTGTATTATCTGTCATGAACAAACACCATTTGGACAAATGTAATGGTCTCAAAAGTGAGAACCTACAGGCTTTATATTGGGAAGCCAGGGGGAAAATGATGCAAATCAACTAATCCCTAGTGCCATTAGTCAACAACAACAACAACAACAACATATTCCCTTGGCTCCATCAATGCAAAAATATAGTTTCTGTCAGACTCAAAGGCTGCTATACAACCAATAGTAACACTCCCTAAAATGAAAAAAATTAAATACAAAACATGATTCAACAAATTGGTAAACTAGGGAAAAAAATTGTATTACAACGGATTCCATCTCATTGTGGAGTTGATGGAAATGAAAAGGCAGACTTTTTGGCAAAGAAAGGACCCAAAATTAAACAAAAAACTATTATAAAATTTTCTTATGAATCAATCAAATGCATTGCTAAAAGAAAAATAGATAAACCATATATTACATAGATATTTATTTAGTGCTTGTCAGTTTTACATTATTTTAACATACATTTCCTTAAATTTCTTACACTATAGTTAATCTCAGTGCTACACCTAGCTTTGGCACCATGGCCTTCCTGCTAATGATGTAGCACCGGCCCTTCTCTATTCAACATCCCTCTCCCTCTTCCCCCTCATCACCTTCTCCTCTTTGTTTTCCTTAGCCGTTTCTCCTTTATCTTGGCCAAAAAGTCCCCCATTTCTTTACACTTCTCTTTCCCTTTAACATTCAGCATTCTAAAAACTATAATATTCTTCTCTAGGCCATCTCACTTCAAATTCAATATTTTCTCCCTCCAAGCTTGTATTCTATTAGGCTATGCAAATCACTATCTTTTCCTTCACACATAACACATGTTTTATCAATCCGTCGCCCTTACTACACCTTACTACACTCTAGAATCCCTTTACATTTCTCTCCTCAAGTGACCATAAATCTCCCATTCCTATTCTCGTTAGCTCCTCCCCTATATTCATCCACCATCTATCCTTGCTTATGCTTACCTTTTGCTGCTTTATACATAATTTCAATACTTTATCTTTACTCGTCAAACACCTGTACCAATTATTAATTTTTAGATGAGTCGTATTTATTACACATCTGCTTCACTTTCATTTTTAGGCAATTGTTGATAAATTTTATGTCCGCTGATATTAACCTTCTTTTTGTATTTAGTTTCAAATATTGTTTTATTTCTTTCTTGTTGCCAAAGACAAAAAGAAGGTTAATATCAGCGGACATAAAATTTATCAACAATTGCCTAAAACGAAAGTGAAGCAGATGTGTAATGAATACGACTCATCTAAAAATTAATAATTATTTCGCTTCACTGTGGTGTTCCAATACAGTTAAATCTCAACCTGTACCAATATTTCACCACTCTTTCTAGCATTATACCCCTTCTCCCTGGGCTTCCTAGTTCTAGCAAAGCTACCTCCCTTGGTGCTGTCCTTTCTATACATGTGATCTAGTTTCTCTATATTCTCTTTAAACCTTGTTTCACATAAGCTTGCCCCGTATCTCTTAACGGTCACGTGACCTAATCACCTCTCACTGGCTGCTGTTGTGGTACACACTGTCCTGCGGTAAAAATTAGTTCGTTATTTAACATGGTGATATATCTTTATATGTTGGAAGAGAATTGTCAAATTTATATTTTCGTAACTATTTGAATTAAATATATTACGCAACAGAGTTGAATTATCTGAAATGCATGTTAATTCTTAAACGAATAAAAGAGGAGGTTCCTTTGCTCTCAAGCACATGGCACGATAGCACATGATTTAGCAATAGTGGTGACATATTAGTTTATATGACTTTTATCATTGACCTTGTTTTGAACTGGATTAGTCATATATCGCCATTCGAAGGTGGTTGTGCTGACTGCGACAGCTAAATTATTTTACTGATCGTTTATTGAGCGTGTACTTATTATATGTATAATGGCAGAGTCTACCGCCAGTTTTTCGCTGAAGTATTGCAAGGGTAAATCTTTACAAACAGGCGAAAAAAGAACTGTGGTGCATGTGTTCAATGCACTCACAGAGAAGAATCCGTCTTTGTCAGTGAGAGAAGTCGAACAGCTGTGTTCTGAAGTTACAGGTGTGAGTGTTAGATCCGTAAGAACATCGCAATGTGAAATTGAGAAAACAGGAAAACTTACCACTCCAGGCAAAAGCAGGAATAAACAAAAGCGCGTGCTCAGAGAAAATACGTGAAAAGTGCTATGCGTCGTCATGTGCATAGTATTTTCTTTAGAAATGAACTCCCTAACATATATAACATTTCGTCTGCTGTAAATGAGGATGCAGATTCACCAAATTTCAGCAGATTGCTTATACAGCTGGGGTTTGTGAATGAAACAAAGAGGTGATATTGCTGTGTGGCGAAGACGTTATTTAAGGATAGTCAGACTGTACCGAGAAAGAAGTCGCAAAATATACTACCTTGGGAGAATGAAGAACACACGAAAAGTAAGGTACGGCGTAACACGACTTTTAAGACTGAAAGACAAGCATTTTTGAAAGGTATGTGTGCTGGTTTAAAACATCCCAGTGGAAAAGGCCGAAGGCCTTTCATTATAAATTTGTTTCAGTTACATTGCTCAGTCATTCAGTTTCAACTTGTTCAGTTTCATTATAAACTTGTATTTTTGCATGCCTTCATATCCTTATTTGTATGATTTTATCTTCCTGGCAATTATTTTGACATTTACTGCAGGTTTAAATGTGATGGAAAGGCACCACCTATGACCTATGGCGTGAAAGCATTAGCCAATTAGGGCGAGGGGGAAGGTAGTTGAATGCGGAGTGATACATGTCAGCGTGGCAAGGTTATATGAAAGAGATTAGTTCCCCATATTTCCACCGCGTATGTCATTTTTTATTCTACTACTGCTTCATACATTCTTTCTATCCACTTAGCTGATATGTCTGGCAATTTATACTTACATATTCTTATTCCTGCCATAGCTGCCTTTCCTCTTGTCACTATCTTTTTCTTATGTGCTTCCCATCCTCCATTACTGCTGAGTCATACCCCTAAGTAATCAAACTCTTTTACTACCTCTAACTTTTGCCCTCTTATGTTCCATCTCTCCTCTCTCACTAGATAAACTATATATGTAAAATAACACAAGAAAATAAAAACTCAAAATGGCTACAAATTGCACAAAACCCTAAAATAACTCCAAAACTACCAAGAAAATCAGCTGTTGCCATCTTTCGTCTCGTAACTGGACATGATTGTCTGAAAACCATCTTAATAGGATGGGACTTTCAAGCTCACCATACTTCCTAAATTATGAATATGGAACATCTAGAATTATCGGAAAAACTATTTGTAGTCGGTTTATTGACACTTCGTCACTTATGTTTTTATGTTATAGAGGGACTAGCTTCAAAGGCTGTTCCAGGCGACCGCAAAGTGAGATTTGTGGTGGACAACACGGCGCTGGGGCGGGTTTTCTCTGGGATCTCCGATTTCCCCCGCCATGTCATTCCACCGGTGCTCCATCTTCATCTCATGTATCATCAGTGTCACCGCCTGCGGTGCCGTATGTAGTAAAAGCGGGCGTTAAACACTACACATTTCATTTCATTTCATTTCATTTCAAAGGCTGTTGCCTCCATTTTCAACCTCTCCAAATATCATCTGTTGTCATCTGCTCTCCTCTCTCTGATGCTGGAACTATGAACTTCTTTGTCAAAATATCTATTGGTGATATTTCAAAGTTCATTACGCAGTCCTTATTTATCCATATGAATATGTTCTCCCATGTTGTCAACTTGTTTTGGTTTACCACTCCTTTTAATAATTTTGGATTTGGATCAAAGTCATGATTTTCGTTCCAAAAATGAAATGCTACTGCTGACTTATCTTCTTGTTTCAATCTGATGTTTCTAAAGTGCTCTTTGACTCTGGCGTTTAGGTTTCTTTTAGTTTGACCTATGTAGCATTTTCCACAATTTATATTGTAAAACACTCCTGAAACAACTTGAGCAACGAATTCCTTTCTTGGAAGTGTTGAAAACAGTGTTGTAATAAATTAAATTTAAAGGGAGTTGATTAATGACACTAAACAACACTTTTACATTTTCCCAGAACATGTTTCAGAGACTTTGGCTCCATTGTCAAGTTGAGTCCAGTTGACGATGAAGGCAAAGTCTCTGAAACATGTTCCGGGAAAATTTAAAAGTAAGTGTTGTTTAGTGTCAATTGACTCCCTTTAAATTTAATTGGGCAAAGAAGTTCATAGTTCCACTGCCAGAGAGAGGAGAGCAGACAACAACAGATGCTAGTTGAAAAGAGATTCAAAATGAAGGCAAAGACTTCCAAAACTAGTCCCTCGATAATATAAAACAGGTGACGAAGTGTCCATAAACGACTGCAAATAGTTCTTCTGATTATTTTCGACATCACTGTTACTAAATTGCTCCAATCATACATATTGTTGCATGTATAGGCTGAGCTAGATTTGGAAATTTCGGTAATCATTATTCTGTAACATGTCAAGCATAAATGTAACATGTACTTTGGAATGTTGGCTTAAGGAAATAATTCACAGGTGACCCAGACTGGTTCTGCTGATCAAGAGGAATAATGGTTAAGTAGGTAACAGGCGTAAACATTCTCTCAATGATGTAAATGGTATGGTGCAAAATTAATAGTTAGTGGGAATCACTGAATTGACTTTTTGGTAGGACCCCTATTTAAGCTTGGTAGAGTTAGCCCTCGGGGAGAAACGTCGCAGGGATGTCAGAGGAGACCTTATGTTGGTCTCTGTGAGAATCAACAAGAGTTTATTTAACAGTGTTTCTACGAATACGATAGCCAGCCGGTCTTAGCAGATTATACATCTTTCGACAGCCCAGCCATACAAACAACGCATCGCCAAAGGTAAAGTTATATCAAGTTATTATGTCATTAAATAGTACCAAAGCACCCCTGATCTGTTCCAGATTCAGGGCGTGCCCTGTATAAATGCTAGGCTTCCTTAAAATAGAGTTATTCAGTTTAGCTTGACTTAAATGTTTTCTTTATTCTACCATCTCATAGCTACACCCCCAGTTGTAGATTAGGTTTTTAAGTTTTTCAACCCTCCTTACAACCCTGGTATGCAACAATATCTACAATCATGCCAAGCTTTGAAAATGTGTGCTGACAGTCACCAAATACTGGGAGGCTAGAAGGAGAATGACTTGATTATCAATTCTTGAGACGCACACACGCACATTGTGCAACCCAAACTATGTATTCTCCATTGCATTCTATACATGTCCCATCCTTTCAATGATTCAACTTTCCAATGTCTAAGTTTGTCAGTGGCACATTCCTTTGAAATATAGATTAACATTATGTGCATTTCTTTTAACCTGTGAAGCCCTAACAGCCGGACCCACTACACAGAAATATTGGAGAGCAAGAGAGCTAATGGCTTCATTGCCAAAGCCCAGCATTTGAAAACAACAACAACATTATGTGCATTTAGCTGAATTTAGTAACTGTGACGTCCAAATTATTGAAAAAGCTATTTGTAGTCTTTTTTAACAATTCATCGCTTACATTTTTAATTTTTGAAGGACTAGTTTCAGGAGTTGTTCCTCAAAGGTTGACAGCTGTTGTTGTCTCTTGTTGTCAGACCTTCAAGGTTGAGAATGGAAGCAACAGCTCAAAAATTAAAAATGCAAGCAATGGAGTGTTAAAAACCGAATATAGTTTTTTCAACATCTAATGTTATGCACATATGAACCAGACTATAAGAGAAGCAAGACTAATGCACATGTGATGACTGGAACAGATGTAGGTCATGCACACAGAGAAATGGATTTAAGGTCATATGGATCATGTGCCTGCCAGCTAAGTTTTACAGCATACATACTGTACGTTGTTCAATTTATACTCGGCCTTTAACTATAATCATTATATTGGCAATGGTACTAACTCTGTACAGATCAGGGGAAGACCAGTAGTAGCGGTGTGACGTCAGCTCTGCCAGCTCTCACCGCAAAATATGCTCCCAAATGAAAGGCAGGTTAGCGTGTGATATCACCGTGCTGAATACTGCTGTCAAAGGGGTAGGAACAGTTTGATGTGTGCAGGTAGGAAAGACAGGAAACGTATTGTACAACTTACATCTTGGGTGTTGTAATATTAATGCTGACTGCTTTAATTACACAACTGGTCAGTTTATAAACAATTACATTTTGGTTCTGTTATGAGAAAATATATAAAACTACAAACTTGTAGTTTATCTGAAGGATAGGCATGTTATAAAGTAAATAAAATAGTAATTTTCTCTGCAAATTAGAGGAGACCCATTCAGAACAAAATTAGGTGGACATTTTCCGAAACTTTTTGTTCGTTTTTCTTTAAATAGTTTATCAATGTCAGGGCGTAGTGTCTGGAAAATCTGCAATCGAAGACTGTATGTTAGATTGTGATCCAACAAGGTACTTCAGGGTTTGGACTTAGCTAATTTCATAACAGAAAAAAAAAAATTGTTCGCACACGTATGTCGAGCCAAAATTACACAATGCTCGTGTGGCAAGTGAATTCAACCTCAGAAATCTTGTTTGGGGGACATTCTTGTAAAAACCAGCAAGTCTTTCTTGTGTCTATATTTGTCCTTCAATAAATCATCACATTGTAAATTTAACAGATCCATTAGGTACGTGGCAGCTACATTGTTGTCAACAAGCATGCTAAACTTGACTGAACTCTCAAAGTCTATACTCACTGCCCCATTTATATAGGCAACTTGGTACTACACGGCTCTTGCCTGATGTCACACGCAGTGCAGGCCTCGCTAATACGTCACAACTCTCTTCCTCTCGTACAGATGCTTTTCTATGGGTTTTACACATAAATTCACCTTCCAGCTAAACAGAATGAGGCTTAATCTTCGTACTTACCTTGACACATATACCACAACCTATACACAGCTCTTCTGATATACTTGCTATCTTGTCATTTGGAGTTACTTCAATACAGAGTTTGCCCATGCGAACTACAGGGCACGACTTCTTGCACTCCTGCCGACATCGTTTAGGTTTACACTTGTCTGCATTTACAATTGCTATCCTCGTTAGCTTGTCGGTCTCTTCAGTAGCTTTGCTTCGAGGCATGCTGTCAACAGAAACACATTGTCTTAATAAAGTTCAAATAGGAAAAGAACTATTAAAATACTTTTTGGCTTTTATTCCTCTGCATCCTGACTTCTTGACTCAAACTGTTCCCTGCATAGTGTACAAGTAAATCAGCCCTATCCTTATTTTCAACCATCTATTTAAAGAATGTAATGCTACTGTGGCAGTTTTTTATAATTCATGTTGCAATGGGATTCTTAATCTCAGGCTTCTTTGTGGTTTAAATAGACAAAGACATCTTTCAACATTTTATTTATTCCATCTCAATAGACAAAGAATGGACTTACATAAAAACCCAGTGCTAGATTCACTTGTTCCCAGAAAGGAGTATATTATATTAATGTGATGTCATACTTTAACCTAGCTTCTTTAGTTTACTTTTTAACTATCTACACCATTTACATGTTTAAACGGATAGATAATAAACAAAATGAAATTTAAGTTGCACAGACGGATAATAAAAGAGAAAAGAAAGAATGCGGAGATGAAGGAAATAAAGTGGTAGATATGGCCAGAGTGACAAGAGCACTAAAGGTAAAGAGAGGTGAAGACCAAGAAAATGAGAAGAGAACATTAAAAAGGAAAGGTCATTTCATGCAATAGTACCAGGAGCTTGCATTGTTCTGCTAGATTTATAATCGAAATCCGCAATTTTTCTACCAAAAATTCAATTCGTTTATTTCCTGACCCCCCAAAACTCAGTATACCTATGTAACAGATTACATTATTCTTACACGACTTTCAAAGACAGTTTAGGTTTGGACTGCCACACACTGCAAGTAAAACGGCTGTTCTCATGCACTGCAAAAGGTAAGGAAATCCTTGTATCTTGCCATTCCTAACCTTAATGCCATTCCGTCTTTAATAGGTTATAATCAAAAAGTTGTAGGCGTTGTAACCATTGGATCATCGTTTATGAATAACGAAATATTTTACCGTTTTCTGTTCTTTGCCAAAACAAGCAATCCTAAACATAAATATAAACGTAACACATAACCATGAGGTAACATCTGTGTCCTTATATCTTCACTTAAATATTGAAACAGAGAGTACACATAAACACAACAGATATGCTAGCAACTGACACTTTGTATTACGTCGTCAAAATATACTGAAGCTTTCCACTAACCTGATTTTAAATTAAATGAGTGTAAGTGTTACACTCTGCCTCCTTCAGAAGGCACGTCGAGACCCTAAAAGGATGGCCATGGCTATAGCAAACTTCAGCGGTCAAACAAACTTCAAAATTCAACTTTAAAGGCCACCTGCTCTTATCTGAAACACATAAATGAGCTAGTAAAATGTAATGCACTAATAACTTTAACTCATTTACAGTTACAATTTGAAGGAACATTCTAATGACAGAATATACTCACAACTATATTGTCAAGCTTTAAGCAATGTGAGACATAAAATTTTCATAGCTTAACTAATAATGACGTTCGTGTGTTTTCTAGCCAACTACTACAACAGGAATATTTTTTGCATCTGGTGTATTTACTATGAAGAATTAATAATTAAAACATGCACCTGAGAGCCATATTATTGGAAGTCAAATAAAATAAAAATAAAAAGCATGGAAAATTAAGATGTTTACACATTCCTCATATGCAGCACATGACTGTTTAAAAAAATATTGGTAATATGGATAAGTTCAGAAAATAGTTGAAGAATTTCTGCCTGGATGGCTGCTCTTATTCACTTGATGAATATCCTAAAGGATATATATACTGCATAAATAAGTAGAACTTGTTATGTGAATTATGTGTTATACTATAAACATGATATGTTTACTCCAAATTTTTGTTATATATTGTGACTTTGTGGGTTCGTGAAATGAAAAGTCCAATTTCACCACTCAAAAATGTTCTTTATTTCCACCGACTTACAGTTAAACACTTGCCAATTACACAAAATTACGTAATGCACACAATTACGATTCACCAGTTCGTCCGTTATCGTTCCGATGCACGTACACGGCGCTACTTCACTAGCACGTCAAACACTAACTGACTAACTGTCTCTCTGAAACCCTTTTTATAAGAATGTCAGTGTTTTTCTAGAAGTCTCTAATCACCGAACGTTCCAGACCACCGGAGAAGGGGAGAGAAACATCGAAGGACCGGCGACACTACCGCAAATCACCCCTCAGTTAGTGACAGGAGACAGATGAGTGGGCGTGGCGTCGCCTCCGGCCCCTTCTCAGCTGTTGCTTGTGGTGCTTCCCGATAACTGGGTGACACTGCTCCCTCCTCAAAGCTGGTCGTCCCGAACAGCACCATCATAGCGGGCTAGACGATCCAGGTGTACCACCAACATCTTCCCTCGGGGAACCTTCTGGATGCGGTAGACCACGTCATTAATCCTCTTCACCACCCGGTACGGTCCTTGCCATGGCTGCTGAAGCTTCGGGCACCGTCCCTTGGTCCGGGTAGGACGGTACAACCAGACTAGGTCACCTTGCTGGAACCCTTGGCTGTTGGCTTGCCTGTCATACCTGGTCTTCATGCGGTCGCTCGCCTTCTGGATGTTCTGGCGAGCCATCTCGTGCATGTCGTGGAGATGGTCCACCAAGTTCTCCACATACTCGGTCGCTGGCTGTTTCACTTCCGGAGGGCTTCCAAAAGCCAGGTCACAAGGGAGGCGTAACTCTCTCCCGAACATTAAGCTGGCTGGCGTCATCCCAGTTGTGTCGTGTGTAGACGAGCGATAGGCCAGCAAGAACAGTGGCACCTTGACGTCCCAGTCTCGCTGATGGCTGGCCACGACTTTCCTCAGGTGTTCCTCTAAGGTCTTGATGTACCTTTCGACCATGCCATCCGATTGGGGATGTAGAGGCGTAGTGCGAGTCTTGTTCACCCCAAGCCTTTGTAGTGCCTCCTTCATTAGGTTGGACTCAAAGTTGGTACCCTGGTCACTGTGTAGCTCTAACGGCACCCCAAATCGACAGAATACTTGCTCCACGAGGCAGTCTGTGACTGTCTTTGCCTCTTGGTTTGGGATGGCATACACCTCCGGCCACTTGGTGAAGTAGTCCACGACCACCATTAGGTACTTGTTGCCTCGGTCGGAAACTGGGAACGGTCCAGCAATATCAACGGCGATCCGTTCGAATGGCGCTCCGACGTTGTACTGCTGCATGCGACCCCGGCTCCTAGTCTGAGGGCCACGACACGCCGCGCACACGTGACACTGACGGCACCATCTCTCAGCATCTGCTCGGAGTCTCAGCCAGTAGTAGCGCTGTCGTAGTTTGTCAATCGTTCGGTTCGCTCCCAGGTGTCCTCCCGAAGTACCGGCGTGTACTTCCTCCAGGACTTCCGGGACCTTACTCCGGTGAAGTACCAACTGCTCTCTCTGCGTCTTCCCATCGGGTGATTCCCATACCCGGAACAGCACGCCCTCTCTGATCTTCAACGAGTCCCATTGGGCCCAGTACGACTTGTAGGTGGCGCTCCTTGGTGCGATATCCTCCCAGGTTGGTCTTGTCCCTGCCTCCACTTCCCTCAAGAGTGGCCCCAAGTCTGCGTCCGCCAGCTGCTCCCTCCTCAGGCCTGCGCTATCCCAACCGTCCGCAGGCACTGCCACAACTACTCGGACTGCAGCGGCACGCTCCTTCTCTTCCACTCTTGTGCACTGGCCGCACTCTTCTGGACAGGGTCTTCGGGACATGGCGTCTGCGTTACCGTGGCTCTTCCCTCTACGATGTTCCGAGGTGAAGTCGTACTCCTGCAGCCTCTGGACCCAACGTGCTGTCTGGCCTTCCAGGTTCTTAAAGCTCAATAGCCAGGTTAGGGCGGAATGGTCAGTCCTCAGGTGGAATGGCTGACCGTACAGGTACTTGTGGAAGTGCTCCAAGGTCTTTACTACCGCCAATAATTCTCGTCGGGTGACGCAGTAGTTCTTCTCTGCCTTGGATAGCGTCTTGCTGTAGTAGGCTATCACCCGCTCATGGCCGTCCTGGATCTGCGATAGGACACCTCCAATGCAATGGTCGCTAGCGTCGGTGTCCACAATGAAGGCGCCACCCTGTTGTGGGAAACCCAAAATTGGAGCACTGCACAGGGTCTCCTTCAGGTGCTGGAAAGCGTTTTCGGCGTCCTCCGTCCACACAAATGGCCGGTGTTCCTCTGTCAGGCGGGTGAGTGGTTTTGCGATGTTGGAGAACCCCTTTATGAAGCGGCGGTAATAACTGCACAGCCCCAGGAAACTGCGCAACTCTTTCCTATCCTTTGGGCGAGGCCAATCTCTCACAGCCTGTGTCTTCTCCGGGTCTGTAGCCACTCCGGTTGCTGAGACTATGTGGCCTAAGTAGTTCACTTTCTTGCGGAAGAGCTGGCACTTCTTCGCGTTCAGCTTCAAGTTGGTCGCCTGCAGTCTCTGTAGCACCTTACTCAGATTCTCGAGGTGATCTTCAAAAGTCTTCCCGACGATGATGATGTCGTCCAGGTATAGCAGGCAGGCATCGTAAGTCAGTCCTCTCATCACTGACTCCATGAGGCGTTGGAAGGTAGCTGGTGCGTTGCAGAGGCCAAAGGGCATAACCGTGAACTGCCAAAGACCTTGGCCCGTCGAGAATGCGGTCTTCTCCTTGTCTCTCGGGTCTAGAGCTACCTGCCAGTAGCCCGACTTCAGGTCCAGGGTCGAGAACCACTGTGCACCAGCTAGCGTGTCCAGGGTGTCGTCAATCCGGGGTAAGGGAAAGCAGTCCTTCCGGGTGACAGCGTTCAGCTTTCTGTAGTCTACGCAGAAGCGCAGCTCGCCGTTCTTCTTCGTCACCAAGACTACAGGGGAACACCAAGGGCTGTCGGACTCTTCAATCACTCCCCTGGATCTCATGTCCTCCAGCATGTCTCGTACCGCCCCTTGCTTCGCCAGCGGAACGCGTCTATGTGGTTGCCGAATAGGCCGGGCGTCTCCGGTGTCGATGCGGTGAAGCACTTTGTCCGTGCGGCCGTAGTCACTATCGCCTTGGCTGAAGACGCGCTCGTATCGCCCCAGTAGTTGTCGAACCTGCTCCAGCTGTTCTGCGGTCAGGTGGTCGGCCGCCCTCTCCAGTAAGCCTTCTAGCCGGGGCCCCAGGTGTTGCTTCGGCGCCGGCTCCTGTGTCTTGTCGATTGCTGTTACGCTCACTACGGGCTCGCACGTTCCCAACTCCGTCCCGGCCTGGACGTCGTGATCGGCGTCCGTTGGATTTAGCAGTCTCACTGGCACCTCCTCTCGGCACGGCAGCAATGCCCTGGCTACACACAGTCCGTGTACAGGCGTCTTCTGGTCCAGCATCATGTTCCTGGTTCTCTGGCCCTCAAGTCGCGCCGTCACCACCACCTCGCTCCTCGCGGGAACAACC
Source organism: Mantis religiosa (assembly GCA_030765055.1). Lineage (NCBI taxonomy): Eukaryota > Metazoa > Arthropoda > Insecta > Mantodea > Mantidae > Mantis > Mantis religiosa. The sequence goes on from CM060957.1 coordinate 872,557, forward strand.
ACGTCTTCGTCCAAGACGACCCTGCACATTCCAAGGCGCTCTTCGGGTTGACGGAGTATAACCTCTTCTCCGTTAAGCCGCAGGACCTTCTTGCCTACGTCGACCGTCGCCTCATGGCTCCTGAGGGCATCCAGTCCCAGGATCACCTCCTCAGCCACCTTCAGGACGAACACCCACAGACGAACGGCACTCCGTCCCAAGTTCAGCTCCAGCAGGGCCTCCTTCTCCACAGGCAAGGTGTCACCCGATGCCGTGACAAGCTGGTATGGCCGGCTTGGCTTCCTTGTCGGCAAACCCTTCGCCACGTCAGGTCTGATGATGGTCACGGCCGCCCCGGTGTCCACCAGCACGCGGCACGGCTTTCCTCTTATCCAACCGTCCGCGATGAGGCTGTCATCCATACGCCGGCTGACGGCGCGCAGTGTCACTCGAGGGGATGGTGGTGATGGCGCCGACGTGCCCCTCTCCACGACGGCCCTTACTCGTTTTCCGGCTGCTCTTCCTGGCGTGGGCAGTCTCTCTGTAGGTGTCCGGGCTGTCCACACCCCCAACACAGGCCACTAGGTGTTCGCCGGCGTCCTTCAGCTGGTCTCCTGTCTCCGGCGTAGCGGACACTCCTCGTTCTCGACGTCGGAATAGATGTTACTTTGGCCGCCTCCATCCTTAATGCCGCTGTCAGCGCCTCGTGTATGGTTTTATATTCGCCGAGCATTAGGCGCTGACGAATCTCCGTGTCCCGTACCCCGTCGACAAAATTGTAGGCGGCTTCTCGGGATACGAACTCCAGTGGCAGGTCAACCAAGGCCTTGCTAGCCAGCTGCTCGATGGCTATGGCGAACTCCTGCAGCGTCTCCCCCGGCTGCTGCGCCCTTGCCTTTAGCTGGCTTCGGTATGCTGCGGCTAAGCGGTGGTTCCCGAAGCGATTCTCCAGGGCCTCCCAGATGTCCTTGGGCGCCGCCATCGTCTGCACCGCGTTTAGCACTTCCGCGGCCCGTCCCTGGAGGCTGGCTATTAACTGTGTGGCCTCCTCCTCCAGTGACCATCCGTTGTGCCTGGCCACTGTGTCGAACTGGCGGCGGAAGACCTCAAACGTTGACGCGCCGTCATACTTGGGAGGTTTGACGCGCGCAGATGTTGTGTCGCGTCCCGGCGCGTCGGCCTTCAAATCCTTCAGCTTCCTGCCGACGACGTCCTCCACCATGGCGTTCAGGGACTTCGCGCTGCTGTCGGCTTTCCCTTCCAGGTCGTTAACGCGGCTCGCCAGGTCCTCGACGCGCTCGTCCACTTGGCCCATCCGCTTGCCCAGCTCCGTCACGTCATCCCTCACGCCGGCCAACTGTTCTTGAAATTTGGCGGCGAGAGCCTCGTTCGCCACCTTCATTTCCGTGGTCAGTTCGGCCATCTTTGAGGTCATTGTCGTGGCCAAGTTGTTGTTAGCCGTTTCCGTCTTCGCTGTTAATTCGGCCTTCATTTCTTCCATCTTCCCGGTGATGTTGTCGTTGGCCGTCTTCATTTGTTTCAACTCGGCGGTGATGCTGTCGTTGGCCGTCTTCATTTGTTTCAACTCGGCGGTGAGGTTGTTATTTGTAGTCTCCAGCTTCGCGGCCAGGCTGTCATTTGCCGCTTCCGTTTTTGCAGCGAGGTTTTCATTTGCCGTCTTCATCTCTTTCAGTTCCGCTAAAATCTTTTCTAATGCTGCCTCCATTGTGTTATGTCGCACTCCTGACACCAATTGTGACTTTGTGGGTTCGTGAAATGAAAAGTCCAATTTCACCACTCAAAAATGTTCTTTATTTCCACCGACTTACAGTTAAACACTTGCCAATTACACAAAATTACGTAATGCACACAATTACGATTCACCAGTTCGTCCGTTATCGTTCCGATGCACGTACACGGCGCTACTTCACTAGCACGTCAAACACTAACTGACTAACTGTCTCTCTGAAACCCTTTTTATAAGAATGTCAGTGTTTTTCTAGAAGTCTCTAATCACCGAACGTTCCAGACCACCGGAGAAGGGGAGAGAAACTTCGAAGGACCGGCGACACTACCGCAAATCACCCCTCAGTTAGTGACAGGAGACAGATGAGTGGGCGTGGCGTCGCCTCCGGCCCCTTCTCAGCTGTTGCTTGTGGTGCTTCCCGATAACTGGGTGACAATATATATATATATATATATATATATATATATATATATATATATATATTAATCACTGCATAATTATTTCTGTACATGTAAATAAAGTTGACTTAACGATGCTATGAATCATTTGTATTTGCTGAAACAGAATAAATGAATAATGATAATAAGATTAAAAGATATTCTTCATGTCATACGCTGAAGATCGATATGATTGTGATTATTATCTTTAATACTAATACGTATATATCACGTATTACAAAGATAAACAGAAATTAGCACTGTCTAGAACACAGAACGAA